>CM032455.1:105791236-106208736 GCA_019049505.1 Pachyrhynchus sulphureomaculatus | reverse complement strand
TAGTTTTTTATATACCAGATAAATTATCAAACGTAATGCACTGGTGATAATTTTCGCTCAACCTACACTTTATAGAGACTATTCGAGAATTTTTTCAAAATTTTTTTATCAGTAGTTTTCGAGATAGGTTCGGTGGACAAGAGAAAAGTGTGCACAAGTATTACTTCATATATATTTTTTAACTTGCGTCTCCACAAGCTTTCATTTGACACCCTACTCGATGACCTGGTAAATTTTTTTTCACTTCCGATTTAATCCCCCAAAACTAGCCCCTTAAGTCAAAATTTAACTTTCAAAACTATACGGCCTTGACTGGGCCATCAATTCTTATATTTGTGCCAAATTTCAACTGTCTATGTCAAATAGTTTCGGAGAAAATTGGGTCTGACAGACGAACAGATCCCGACGTGATCCTATAAGTTTTCCGTACGGAACACTAATAACTCTCTCTAATTTTCATGCTAATTTATTCAGTTTTTCGTGGATTATTTTGGACAACGGCCAGATCAAGTCTTGCAAGTTCTTTAAAATTTTTTTAAACCAATTTTAATAAATATTATTATTATGATTGGGGTGAAAAAATAAAAAAAATACATGAATCTACCACAATGGGGCCATTTGCTTTTGGTCTTTCAGCATAATACTATATGTACTTATTTTAATTCCCTTTTAGATTTAGAACACTTAATTCCGTAGTTGTTCAGTTGATAATTCATTCTTACTGATAATTTTAAAGTTACTACTATATTAAAAATTTTTACTTTAATATAAATTATTCCGGAGCTAACAAGAATCTATAATATATATAAAATGCAATATCGCTCTGACTGTCTGTCTGTCTGTCCGTTAGTGTGTTTATCACTCGAGTGTTTTTTTTTAAACAAACATATGTTCTCTGACCAGGTTATAGGATATATTTTATTACGTTAGGTAACATAAGGAATAAGCAGTGACAATAATAGTGAATCAAGTCGAAAAAAAAGTTTGAAGCTAGCGCGTTCTCTAGCAATACACTGCCTAAACCATTAAATATGTAACAAAGAAACAAAGAATAAAATATACGAGTATATATATATATATATATATATATATATATATATATATATATATATATATATATAATGCAATATCTGTCTGTCTGTCTGTCCGTTAGTGCGCTTAACACTCAAGAACCACTTATTTGATTTACGTGTTTTTTTTTATAAAATACATATGTCCTCTGGCCAGGTTATAGGATATATTTTATTACGTTAGGTGACATAAGAAATAAGCAGTGACGATAATAGTGAATCAAATCCACGCGAGCGAAGCCGCGGGCACGGCTAGTATATTAATAAAACCTTAATTTTACGTTTAAAACTCAATATTTTCTAAATAAAATAAAATTCCTAGTTTACTAAAATATATTTCAAGCGTTTATGATACTAATTTTAAGTTATTTACTAAACGTTAACAAATTAATAAGCGTGTACCACTTCAAATTATTAAAAACAAAAAAGGCAAACCTTGGATTATTTTCACCAAAAAAGAATTATCAAAATTAAAATAAAGAGCTTCTCAGAAATATTGTAAAAATAAGTCTCAATCTTCTAGGAATAATTTATCAAAAACAATTAAAATAGAGAAACAGAAACACAATTATCCTACAGCTTCCGCCACATCTCGTATTTCGGCAGCCATGTTTTTCTGTTTGTCCAATAATTCTCGTGTATAGTTTTGTCTCTCATTACGCCCATTATTCCGTTAATCCATGTTTGTGCTAGTCTTCGTTTCTTTCTTCTACTTAACGGAAAATGTTCAAAAGCTCTTTTTGGCCATATAGTGTCCGGCATTCTTTTCACGTGTCCATACCAAATTAACTGTCTGGTTTTTGTTCTTGCTGTTGTTGTCTGCATTCTTCCTGTCCGTCTTTTGATTTCTTCATTACGGACGAGCCCTTATCTAGATATGCTATATGATCTGCCATTTCTGCCGCGTCTATCCTTTGCTTATCTTTTTTTGTCATTTGCCAGAATTCTGATTCATACGTCAATATCGGCTCTACAACTGCTCTGCAGATTGTCAGTTTTGTTTTCATTGTTATCCGGTAAAGTAAAGAGTTTAGAATCCCTATGCATTTTTTCCCTGTTGAGCCCCTTACTTTATATCTCTTTCTGATAATCCGTTATTGGAAATTACATTTCCCAAGTACTTAAAAACGCCTCGCATCTTGTTATTTGCCTTAATTTCAAATCTGGTTCTTCTTCTCCAATTTTAATTATACTAGCCTAAAATTATTCTGGTATTGTTTCAAAAAAATTGAAGATCAATTTAACGGTATTTAAATATCAGTGAATATCCTCCCACAAAGGATTTAAATTATTTCTTTAGAAACTCTGTAAAAATATTTCTCTAAATTTAATTTTAATTACATTTTATTTCAGTAATAAACATCCTAATATCATTGAAGGCACTTGTCTAAATTTAAAACCTATTTCAAACCCCGAAACAATTGTATCAGATTTTCAAAAAATGTAATAATATGTCATTTAATCAACCAATATTTAATCATTATAATTGGATACAGTAATGTACTTAAAAGTATATTACAAAAACCCTTATCATAAGTCAAGAAATATCGTTTCCATAATTTTTTTTAAATGCCGGTAAATTATCAAAGGTAATACACTCCTGATAGTTTTCATTCAATGTACACTTCATTCCAGACGTTTTCAAAATTTTTTAGTGAGTACTTTTAGAGATAAGGAGGGGAGGACATCGATTTTTGGCAGTTTTTCTAAAGTAATACAAAGAAAAATGTGCGTAAGTATTACATCTTATATATTTTTGAACCGTGTTTTCACAAGCTTTCATTTGACATCCCACTCGATAATCTAGTAAAATATTTTTTTCCACTTCCGATTTCACCCCCCAAAACTAACCCCTTAAGTTAAAATTTAACTTTCAAAACTACATGGCTTTTTATATTTATGCCAAATTTCAACTTTCTAAGTCAAATAGATTCGGGAAAAATCGAGTGTGACTGACGGACAGACACCGAAGTGAACCCGTAGTGTTCATTTAAACATATTCATTTGATAATTTATAAAAGTATTATATACCAACTAATCTAAAAAATTTAAAACTTTTATATGTATTTTAAGACAAATTTTAGAAATTATTTGCCCGAGTCAGACTGGAAGAATGACTAATTAAATTATTAATCAAAATCTTACCTCTTTGTGCCGACTAGGGTGTTAATGTCATTTTTTCCTTAAACATGTTTTAATTGGAAATATATTATCCTTACTACTTTATATATTACTGTGAATTTCCCTTTTATATTATTGGCACAAATCAATATATATTATTATCAATATAATAAACTGTAAAATAAACTTAAAAATTTAGGATAAATCGTGCTCAAATAGACAATAATCCTGCCTAGATACTTGAAAACGGCTTATAATTCTCTTAAGCCCTTTAACCACAAAACGACCATTGGGACTATCCTCGGACTATTACGAAACACCTCTGTAAAATAATTTTACAGACAAATTTTCCAACAAACTATCTCTATTAGCTTGCCTCTGGATGTGAAATTTCACTTAACTACGACTTCCCTCACATTACTGTACATGTAAGGTCGAAATTTCGGCCCTAACGACGTCATCAATGGCTCGGGCCCTTGATTGGCGCATACAAGATGTTCCTCGTCGTTGCATAATTTGATTTTAAGTTTTAGTAAACCGGTTACACGAAATGGAATGTCTGACAAGTTCAAATAGAAACTTTAGTCAATGCAAACTGTGGTTTAGAATATGGTTTTTATAAAATATACCTCTTTTTAATGGTATATTATTTAACGAGCATATAATGATGGCTATTACTCATTATATTAATGAAACTGTTTACAGGAAAACTGGGATTACAGATAAAAAATAGATAATAACGGGGGGTCTGGAAAGATCTACTACAGAGGCAATATTTATTATGCAACAAATTAAAGAAAAAGCAGTAGAGTACAATACGCCAGCGTACGTATGATTAAACAATTAAATAAAGCCTTCGATAAAGTCAGATACAATTTTTATTTTTTTTTATAGGTCTAGCACACGTGCTGCAGGGAAGTCCCTAAAGCGCTACAGGAGCGACACGTGTGCGGAAAAAGCGATTCACGTTGTTCCTGAATTGCTGTAAATTGTACTCGGTGGGAAACACAGTCCTGGGTAAGCCATTCCAAAGGGATGATGTTTTCCATAAAAAAAGACTGCTTGAAAAGCGTTGTATGAGGAGTAACAAGCTGAACCTCATACGGATGTGAAGTATCAGCGCGACGTGTACTTCTAACATGCACCGCTCTGGGAGGAATTAAG
Source organism: Pachyrhynchus sulphureomaculatus (assembly GCA_019049505.1). Classification (NCBI taxonomy): domain Eukaryota; kingdom Metazoa; phylum Arthropoda; class Insecta; order Coleoptera; family Curculionidae; genus Pachyrhynchus; species Pachyrhynchus sulphureomaculatus. Next base: position 106,204,381 of record CM032455.1, on the reverse strand, counting down.
CGGGCAACATCCTTCGAACACTCCCCATGAAAATAGTTGTAGAATAGACTCAAGTCGCCAACCGTTCTTCGATGTTCCAGCGAATCAAGGCCGCCGGTCAGTTTTGGGTCTCCAATTAGACGAACAGCCCTTCTCTGAACAGAATTCAATAAATGCAGTGTATATTTGGGAGCGCAGCCCCAAACATGGGAGCAGTATTCCATAGTTGGTCGAATTTGAGCTTTGTAAAGAATTAACAGTTGTCCTGGAGTATAAAGCCTTCTGGTTCGAAATAATATTCCCAACTTTTGAGAAGCTCTCCTTGCTATGCCTGCAACATGTTCATGCCAGGACATATTTGTTCCCAAATTAACGCCCAACAAATTGAGTGACGATGCTAGGGGAATAGAGTGCCCCGACATAACTAAGTCGGGTTCAGCAACGTTAACTTTTTTAGAAAAAACTGCCGCCTGGGTTTTTGTAGCGTTAAATTTCACTTGGTTACTGTCACCCCAGGATAGAATTTCTTCCAGGTCTTTGTTAAGTTGAATGACTTCCTGCTGTCTGCGGATATTCGCCTGAGCAGCCGATGTCCGAGCGTTCAAAGTGAATGAAGAGATAAGCGTACTGTCATCTGCAAAGCTGTAGATTGGATTCCCGGTCTTTTCCAGCAGATCCTTAATGTAAATGAGAACGAGTAGGAGACAGTATGGAGCCTTGGGCCACACCGGCGTTAACAGTAAAGGTGTTAGAAAGAAATCCGTCGACTGCGACTCGTAAAGAACGCTCTCTGAGGAAACATGAGAGGCATAAACAGAACTTTTCAGACATACCATAAGAGCGTAGCTTAGCCAACAGTCCATCGTGCCAAACACGGTCGAATGCCTTGGATATGTCAAGAGCAACCGCTCGAGATTCTCCGAAGTGTTTAATTGCGCTGTTCCAAACATGTGTTACATAAGTCAGAAGATCTCCTGTTGATCTATGTTTACGAAAGATATATTGGTGATCGCTAATAATGTTCAATCCTTCAAGGTATTTTAGAAGATGCTGACTGACAGCCTTTTCCATGACTTTCGATATTATTGAAGGCAGTGCGACTGGTCGGTAGTTGTTTGGCAAGGTCTTCTTGCCTTTTTTAGGTATTGGCTGAACTGTGGCACATTTCCAGCAGGAAGGAAATATTCCCTTTCTGTAGGATAGGTTGAAAAGTCTACAGAGAATTGATGTTAGTTCAGATTAGTTCAGGTTCAGCACAGTTTTTGAGAACTATGGCAGGCATTCCGTCAGCGCCAGAAGTTTTTTTTGGTGTCTAGCTTCATTAAAATACGTTTTATGATACGCTGTCTGAAGACAACGTCGGGCATCCTTGACTGCAATATGGGAATAGTAGGTGGTGTTTTTCCTTGGAAATCGACAGTAGAATGTGAAGCAAACAGTTCGGCCAACAAGTTTGCTTTCTCAACAGGTGTCGTTGAAATAGTACTATCTGGCCGTGTGAGTAGTGGTATGGTGGATTTGGTGAAATTTGGACCAACTGCCTTAGCGACTGACCAAAAGGACCTGAAATTGTTGGGACAAGCGAGAAGTTTGTTTCTAATTCGCTGATTGTGTGCCTCCTTGGTTTCGTCGATAATTTCTTTGCATCTGTTCCGGGCACGAACAAAGGTGTTACGATTTATGGTGTTAGGATTTTCACGCCATTGTCGGTAGGCAAGATGTTTAGAAGCAACAGCTTCTTTGCATTTTCGGTCAAACCAAGGCTTGCCGTTAGAAGGACATTTCTTCGAAAATGGAATGTAAGCTTGCATACCAGCTAAGATAACATCGGAAACCTCCCTGACGCAGTCAGATGGGTCGTCGGATCGAAAACAAACGTCTAACTAAGGGAAAGTTCGAAAATATTCCATGAGATCTTCCCATTTAGCAGATTTCTAATGCCAAATCTTGCGCAGTTTAGGCGCCTCTCTGGCACTGACTGGTAACACACTCGATGTCGAAAGCAGTTTATGGTCGGAAGAACCCAACGGCGGATTTACGGTGACCTTGTAAATGTCCGGATTGGTGGTTAAAAACAGATCAAGAAGACTGGCGAATTCTCCATCTCGATCAGGGATCCATCCGTGTTGGTTCGTCAATAAGCTGAGTTAAGCCACAACTGATTGACAATGATTCAGCTTCACGACTTTGTTCGTCGGTAATATTTGAACATTTAAGCCAGTTGATGTTGTGGACATTAAAGTCGCCCAGGATGGCAATTTCGGCATTTGGATAGTTAATTTGTAAATGATCGATGGTGTCTGCAAGAGAAGTGAAAAGTGTTCTAAAGTTGGTATCACTTCAACAAGTTCAGTTTTTCCGCCAAGTGTTGGTTAAAGATCTTTTTAACTGCGTTGTATCTTTGCTTATACTTTGACGCTGTAAATACCTGACAACCTTTCGTCATATGCGGTATTGCCTTCAATGTTTAGCTTCAAACGGTTTTGTGATCTGTCACGATGTCAGCCAGTAGTTAGAGGCACCTTTGCCGACATTTTCCCGAGTGATTTCGTTTAGATATCATCTGAGTAAAGGCATTATTAACTAGTCCTGTAACTTAATTGTTATTATTATTGATGATTTTTATAGTATAAGTAACAGTGTAGTAAAAAAGGTCAAAATAATGATGAGATATGTTAGTTTAAATACAGCAATATTATTTTATCATCTCTGGCGTATTACCGGAAGTATTGTCCTGAGTTTTGCACCCTTAAAAACTTGTAGTCTTTTGTTTATAAATAATTCAAGTTTTCAAAACGCATTGTTTGTGCTTAAAATATGGTTGTATAAGTCGGATCGAGACAAAAAAATTAAACTCTTCGTAATGAAATTTTGAACACATTTTCATTGGTTTTAAGTCGCTCAAGTGCATACATAACCTAGAAAATTGAAAAAAAAAACAGACAAAAATTTTTATTTTTTTAATTTTATTGTATAGTTTGACTAAGTGAACCGATTGGCTTGAGACTTTCAAAAAATATGTCTTTTATTATAGCAAAAATACGTTGAAATTTTGGTACAAAAATATTGATCCCAGTGGGAACAATTGAATTTGTTATTTAAAATTTTAATTGCCTACCATTTTATGCAGTTTGGTCCAAAATAGATCTTTTTTTTTTAAAATTTAGTTCTCGACGTCAGCTTTCCGATGACATTAAAAAAAAAAAAAATTAGAGTCATTTTGACCGTTTTTTTTTTACATTTGTTTGTTAGTCAAATAACAACAAATGCATATTTTCGGCCATTTTTGAAAAAACAATTGAAATTTTTTTTATCACATCTGATAGAGAATCGCCAGACTTTTATTAAAAAAAATCATTTTCGTTAACATTTTTTTTTAATGACCGATAAAACGCATTTGTTGTTATTTTATTAATTTACAAATGTAAAAAAAAACGGTTAAAATGACTCCAAAATTTTTTTTTAATTGCATCGGAAAACTGGCATCGAGACTCAAGTGCGTACATAACCTACAAAATTGAAAAACAGGCAAAAACCTGTTTTTTTCCTTTTTATTGTACAGGTCGACTAAGTGAACCGATCGCGTTGAAACTGTCAGAAAATATGCCTTTTATTATAACAAAAATACCCTGAAATTTTTGTACAAAAATATTGAACCCAGTGAATTTGTTCTTTAAAATTTGAATAGCCCGCCATTTTATGTCATTTGATCTAAAATGGATCATTTGTTCAAAATTTAGGTCTGAACGCCAACTTTCCGATATCATTAAAAACATTTTTTTTTGGAGTCATTTTAAACGTTTTTTTACATTTGTTTATTAATGAAATAACAACAAATGCGTTATTTCGGTCATTTTGAAAAAAAAATTGTTAACGAAAATGAGTTTTTTTTAATAAAGGTCTCACAATTCTCTACTAGATGTGATAAAAAAAATGTTAATTTTTTTTCCAAAATGACCGAAGGAACGCATTTGTTGTTATTTGATAAATGTACAAATCTAAAAAAAGCGGTCGAAATGACCAAAATTTGGCATCGGAAAGCTGGCGTCGAGTCCTAAATTTTGAAAAAAAAGATCCATTTTGGACCAAATGGCATAAAATGGTGAGCAAATCAAATTTTAAATAACAAATGTAATTGTGCACACTGGGTTCAAAATTTTTGTACCAAAATTTTCGGATATTTTTGCTATAACAAAAGGGATATTTTCTGAAAGTTTCAAGCCGATCGGTTTACTTAGTCGACCTGTACAATAAAATTTTTTTTAAAAAAAAACAGTTTTTTGCCTGTTTTTTGATTTTGTAGGTTATGTACGCACTTGAGTCTCGGCGCCAGCTTTCCAATGCAATTGAGCGATTAAAGCCAACGAGCATTTATTGGAAATTTCATTATGAAGAGTTCGGTTTTTTTTTTGTCTCGATCCGACATATATAAGCGGAGTTATTTACAATTTAAGTTAAAAAAAATGAGTTTCGAGAACTTAAATTGTTTATAGATAAAAGAGCACAAGTTTTTTGAGGTCCAAAACCCAGGACAATGCTCCCGGTGATACCCCAGAGAGGATAACATCATAATATTCCGTCTTTAGACTGTACAATTTCAAATGCTTTTTTAATACACTTTAAGACATATTTAATTTTATTTATAAAGCAGTATTAGGTTTGATGAAACAAAGAATTATTTTAACAGACAATGTAGCATTATAGTGTATTTTAGATTCAAGGAAGAGACATAACAAAAGATTATAAAATGTACTTACTTATTTTATTTCCATACCATGTACTTATGTCATATATTTTCACATTTATGCAATTCTAAGAATAATGCATAAAAAGCCTTTACCCAACAGCCAATTAAGTATTGTGTATAATAATGTGTGTGCCTTTCTTGTCTCTATGTTCGCGCATTCTTTTCGAGCAATAAATAACTTTTCCATTTTTTCCCTTTAAACCTTTGCCGTCTGGTACTCGAAAGTAACAATCGCTTCTACGAAAATTAAAATGACTTCGCCTTGCAAACAGACTTTTTAACAAGATTTAACGGTCCTTCGAGTAACAAAAGATTCTATTATCGGCACACAAGAAGTGCTTTCCGTAATAGCTTTAAAATTTTTAAGGTAAATCACTAACTGAATTACATTATTGTACCTTTTAAGGAAAGTTTTATTTCTTGTAAATAATGAGAAATTTAAAACAATCACATTAATTTTTATTACTCTGTGTATCCAGAAACAATTTTAAAATATTGAAGAAGATGAAAAAAACTTTTACTGCAGCCAGTCAATAAGTTTTTAAAAGTAGAAATGGAACAAGAAGAATTAAGGAGTCGAAATACATTTATTCTTCACTATAATCTCCCTTAAGCTCATTACATTCATTCCAGCGATTTTCCAATTCATTTACCCCATCTCTGAAGTGGCTTTCCGAAAAACCTTCAAAATATCCATCTACGGATGATATCACCTCAGCATTTGTTGAAAAACGCTTCCCACGTAGCGCCAGATCTGGCGAATAGGGTGGGTGTACCAACAATTCGTACTGTAATCCGATCAGTTTTGCGGCTGCCAAAGCACTTCAATCAGCAGGTGCATTGTCATGACGAAAGATGATTTTTTCTTCTGCAAACTTGGCCTTTTCTCGCGAATATTCTCATCCAGCTGATTCAGAAGGTTGCAATATTATTCTCCTGTGATTGTTTTACCGGTTTGAAGCTAATCAATTAAGAAAATTCCTTTTATACCCCAAGAACTGATGCTAATATTTTTTGGACGACTTTGACCACTTTGGCTGCTTTGGAGCTGAACAACTGGGCTCAGTTCACTGTGCGGTTTGTTCTGGCAGTTCAGGATTATACTGGTAAACCCAAGTCTCATCCGTGGTTACAAATCGACGGACAAAATCAGACTTATTCTTTGGGAAACGATGCTCCATAGGTGTCACTTTCAAAACTAACTAACTAACCTGAACTAACCTGATATCAAACCAACGTTTTTGGAAAATTATTTGCTATAATATTTACCTAAATATAAACTCTTATATTCTTTGCACTTTTCTAAACGGGTTTTGAAATCACTGATCGGCACGTCATTCTTGCGATAGTTAGGTACCATTTTTTGCAAGAATTTTTTTTTATTGTTATTAGTGGTTACTGTAAAGAAAAATTTACAGGCACCAAATCAGGGCAACGTAGAGGTCACCTTGTTTCAACCCGTTTGGAAATAAATTTATTGGGGAAAATGTCTTAAAAAACTGGCAGAGATGCATTTGAAATGAGTAATGTCGACTTATTCTTCTCAAAACCAATTATTGTAATTATAACTAAAAAAAAATGTAAAGCAGGTGTGGAAAAGTTCTCTGCTTCTTTTCGAGTTCCTCCATCTCTTCACATCGTTTTTTTACACATATACACTCGTGAAATTTAGTATGTCAGTTCGGAAGCTTATATCGACTAACAAACGTAGTACACGAAAATAGAATAACACAATCCCATGTCGAATTGTGACCCCCTTCTTGAAGTCGCTTAAAAATGGCACGGACTTGCTCGAGGCCGAGATTCGACACGTGAATGCATTTCGAATTTGCCTTAGCTTTTGAAATGCTTGGTCACCCTGCTCCAGGTTTACTTAAAACCGAACCAGTTTTGCAAACTTCTACACCATTTTTTCATTTGCTTAAACAATTTAGGGTTTCATGTACTCAGTGTAAATGATATTGAACACTAAATTTTCGTGGCGCAATAATCACAGAAATACTATTTTTGTAAAACTGTCTCATACAAAAGTTACGTTCAGGTCCGGTGAAACGCGTCATTGCAGCTAAATTTCCAAGAACAGGGCTGTGCTCTCATCCTGCCCCCTGTCCATTGTGTTCGCGAAAAATCCCAAACATTCCTGATAATGCGCTGATTCTAATGGATGAGATTGTGATTAAATAGTAAATAACATGCACCACACTTCTCCAGCTTTTAAAAAAAATTAAAATAAACTAATTCAGTTGAAATCAACACATTTATACATACTACATAATTAGAGTTTTTTTTTTTATAAATCTCGCCCGAGATTTTGCTATTAAAATGTTCATAAAAATCTGGCATCCTGGCATATTGCCAGTAACTATAAAACCAAGTCTTTTCATAAAATTAAACAGTTGAATGCCTCTTTAAGACATTTACGGACGATTCGCAACTCCATACCAAGGTAGAGTTGTTTTACGACTCAACGGAACATTTAGTTTTGTTAATGCCATCCTGTATCTCTGCTCGAGATATTGTCCATTTCCATTTATCATTGCCTTGTTTTGTGGGTGGTTCGTTTGATACTAATATTTTCTTTATTATTTTAATTTTTAATACAGTGTGAAGCGAATTTTATAATTATTATTGTCCTTAGTTCAAAATTTCTGAAACATAAAGTACACTGAATACCGGAAACTCCGGAAGTCGTTAAGTAAACCGCGCAAATTTAGATTTTTTTCATGGAAGTTAGTTGTACTTTAAAATCTAGAAACAATAGTAGCCCAATCGTCAGAGGCAAATTTTGACGAAAAGCTCTTATTAAATGTTAACAGGCTGCATTTTAACTTACAGGTAGTTTTTTTGACGTAGAATACAATAAAAAAAAGTTTTGCTGCTCTAATGTGTACGCTAAGCCTAAAGAATCGAAAATAAAATAAAAAATTCGGGTTTTTGCAAATATCTCGAAAAATAAAAAGGATATCGAAAAACTAATAGTATATAGATTAATTTTTTTAGTTTTAATCTAATTTTAAAAAAAACCGGTCAAGTCCAAGTTGAACTTGCACAATTAGTGTTCCGTACGTTGATTGATTTTAAAATAAAAATTTTTGTTAGGGTGGTATAAAATGATCAGTGACTTTACAAAGCACACCCCAAATGAGTTTGCAACAAAGTTTGTTTCCAATCTTTACTGAAAACTGGTGACCTCGGAATTTTGTTTTTTTTTATATATACCAAATAAATTATTAAAGGTAATGCACTCCTGATAATTTTCGTTCAATCTATACCCCGAGGAGAATATTCCAGAATTTTTTCAAAATTTTTTGATCAGTACTTTTCGAGTTAAGGTAGGGGACAGCGATTTTTTAAAAGTAATACGAAGAAAAGTGTGCGCAAGTATTACATTATATATATATTTTTTACTCGTGTTTTCACAAGCTTTCATTTGACACCACACTCGATGACCTAGTAAAAAAAAATTTTTTTTCACTTCCGATTTCACCCCTCAAAACGAACCCGTTAAGTCAAAATTTTTGTTACGGTGGTATAAAATAATTAGTGACTTCACAAAACACACCCCAAATGAGTTTTCAACAAAGTTTGTTTCCAATCTTTACTGAAATCTGATGATCTTGAAATTTTTTTTGTTTTTTTTATATACCATATAAATTATTAAAGGTAATGCACTCGTGATAATTTTCGTTCAATCTACACCCCGTGGAGAATATTCCAGAGTTTTTTCGAAATTTTTTGATAAGTACTTTTCGAGATAAGGCCCGGGACAGCGATCTTTCGCGAATTTTTAAGAATAATATAAAGAAAAGTGCGTGCAAGTATAATATTATATATATATTTTTTACTCGTGTTTTCATAAGCTTTCATTTGACACCACACTCGATGACCTAGCAAAAATTTTTTTTTTTCACTTCCGACTTCACCCCCCAAAACTAACCCCTTAAGTCAAAATTTAATTCTCAAAACTACATGGCTCTGATGAGGCCATCAATTCCTATATTATTACCAAATTTCACCTTTCTATGTCAAATAGTTTCGGAGAAAATCAGGTGTGACAGACAGACAGACAGACGAAGTGATCTTATAAGTGTTCCGTACGGAACACTAAAAAGGTTTAAAATAAAATGGCTGGTTTAACCCCTTCAGTTGTGGTGGGAATCACGTTGCCAACCTCATTTATGATTAAATTAACGTTTCTGTATACCGCTAAATATTTTGAAATTGGCTACTAAGAGGTTGCTCGAGGTGCTGATTAAAAATCCCATGACAGATTTGAAAAATTTTAAATGGCGGATCCAATATGACGGCCAGAGAGTATGTAATTCATTAAATTTCTTTGGGTAATTTAGAATTTTTGTGTTTTTAGCAACTGTTTTGTTTGTAATTGGATGTTTAAATGAAATATAAATACTTTATGCTTAAAGCTTAGACTTTTATCTTTCATTTCCCACCTTTAAATGTGTTTTTTTATTGTAAGTTTAAGTCGTATGATTAATAATAAGCAAAAAATACGTTTATCATAAACATTTTTTTAAGACCAAAATTACAAAAAAAGCGAACATTTTTTTAAATTTTTAATTATTTTCTAATATTAAGTATACTTTTAACTATAACTAAAAAAAATGTCCGACTTTTTTTGACCATTTCGTACCTCTTTGAACGGCGGCGCAGTATCGGGATCTTACCTGTGGGCGGAGCCTACTATGTTTATTATTAAGATGGACGAAATATGGGTGCAGATTTAAATTTGTAACGTGTGAAGCAAAGGGAGTGTGCCAGTATTTTTCAAAAATATTATTAACAATTGGCAATATTTGCAAATGGACCGGTACAAATCCTGCCCAAAAGAATTTCACACTCTGTGAAAAAATTTTAAAATCAAATCTTTTCTTTGGGTGTGGAATAATCGATGACAAAACTATCGCGCCCAACAAAACGAAAATTTAAGCAGCATGTATATCCACGGCCCATTTGCGGACAGTAGTGTTTGAGATAAATGGCACATTCAACAGTAGAACAGAGGAAATTTTATGTATGAAATACTCTTGTAAAGCCGGTGAAAGTGAAAAATGCAAACATATCCTCGCAACTCTTTTGTATTGTTACCGGTAAGATTCTAACCTATAAATGTCAAATATTTATATTTCAATTTTTGAATGAAAATTATTGTTTTACCTCCCTCTTAAAGATGCAGTATCTGAAATGCAAAGAATAAATTTAATTCCAAAATATTTATACAAATTTTAGTGAAATGATATATTACAATCAATGACAATGAGAAAAATTTTAACTGGTTTCAAATGAAATGTCATTTCACTTCGGAGGTTAATATTTATTAACTATTTATGACTTTGAATGAAACAAAATAACCGAGACAGTATTTTATCAAAATATATCTAATAAGGAATATTTGTTTGACACACGTACACAAATTACAAAAAAAAACAAATGACTGTTCAAGAATAAATAATTTTACTTATCTGGAAGAATGTAATCTTCTTTTTTAAAATGTTTAGAACAAACTTTAGCATCAATTAAGGTTTTTCGTTCAATTAGGAGAACTTTTTTCCACTCAGTCAGACTTTAGTCTCAACTTTTTCCACATGCCGAAATGCACTAGTCGTATTTAAAAACATTTAAATCTACATTTAAATCCTTTTGCAGCTGACTTTCACAATTGTAAACACAACATAAAAGTCTTTTTTTTTTATATTTCACGAAAAGCAAAAATTTCGGCGTTCATTTTTAAAAAATATTGTAGTATTAATTTACACAGACGCTTATGACAGATTTAAAAAATGCACCTCAAGTTTTTTTCTTGAAAGAGCCGCGAGATGTCGCATTGAATTTTTAAATAACACAGACAATATGGGTATTTTTAATTATCCTTATGCGAGGGAACTGACACCAGTTTTCTGTAGACTGTTTAACCTATCCTACAGAAAGGGAATAGTTCCTTCCTGCGGGAAATGTGCCACAGTTCAGCCGATACCTAAAAAAGGCAAGAAAACCTTGCCAAATAAGTACCGACCAGTCGCACTGCTTTCAATATCATTGAAAGTCATGGAAAAGGCTATCAATCAACATCTTCTAAAATATCTTGAAGAATTCAACATTATTAGCGATCACCAATATGGCTTTCGTAAACATAGATCAACAGGAGATCTTCTGATCTGAAAAAGACCGAGAATCCAATCTACAGCTATGCAGATGACAGTATGCTTATCTCTTCATTCACTTTAAACGCTCGGGCATCGGCTACTCAGACGAATATCCGCAGACAGCAGGTCATTCAGCTTAACAGAGACCTGGAAGAAATTCTATCTTGGGGTGACAGTAACCAAGTGGAATTTAACGCTAAAAAGGCGGCAGTTTTTTCTAAAAAAGTTAACGTTGCTGAACCCGACATAGTTATGGCGGGGCACTCCATTCCTCTAACATCGTCACTCAATTTGTTGGGCGTTAATTTGGGAGCAAATATGTCCTGGCATGAGCATGTTGTAGGCATAGCAAGAAGAGCTTTTCAAAAGTTGGGAATATTATTTCGAACCAGAAAGAGATATTACCAAAAAACCGAATTTTTTATTTCGTTTTGGATTTTGTGGGCTTAGCGTATATCAAACTTTAGCAGACTTTTTCTATCGTATTCTACGTCCAAAAAACTACCTGTATGCCAAAATGCAGCCTGTTAACATTTAATGAGAGCTCTCAAAACCCCTGCAACAAACCTAAAACAATATCAAAAACCATAAATACGTTGAGTGCTTGATAAGTCCGTGCATAAATGAAAAAACATTTTTTTTTAAGACAAACATTTTTTATTATTCAATCCTTTTCGTAGCGTAACTTCAACAAATGTGCACTGACAATTGCTGAAGAGGGAGCTAGTATGTTATCGTGTCATTTAAATTTAAAATCCCTAATATACTTCCGTAATTATTTGGCGCTTCTCCAAGAAGTTTCTGAAGATTATGCCACGAGAGTCCCAGAAGACCGTAGCTATAGCTTTTCATGCTGATGAAAAAAATTGTTTGGGTTCCGATAAAATAATTTCAAATTGGTCTTATAACGTTCCTCAGATTCATATGACCACTTTGAAAGTTACTAAACCACTGATAAACCGTTTAGTCGAAGATTCAAACTCACCATAATGTTTATCAAGCTTAGCTTTGACTTTCTGAGCAATTTTGACTTTCATAAAATAATGTTTAATTACAATACGAAATTCTTTGTTTTATGCAAATTACAAAAGTTGATCGATTCAAAGGAATACCAAAGATAGAGTAATAGATCTGATTAAAACTTGCTGTATGTTCGTACAAAAATTGCTAAAAACTACAAAATAACCTTGATATGTACTAATAGCGCAATTTCTCGGACTTTGCACGGACTTATCCTACAGCTCATATATATTACTGATCGTTGGATAGGCATAATGGGCTCTCATTTCTACGAGCCGTTACTATAATCTACTGATCAATTATAATGCGGTCTAACCAGGAGGCATTAGTAATCATTCTCAGAGTCTTATTTTATATCGCTTGCACAGTACTTTTACATATTTAAACGATCGTCTTATGTACTATCAGTTTGTTAAAAAGCGAAAGCTAGCAAGAGACATGCCAGCAGTGGCCATAGCTTGAATAGTAAGATTTAGCTGTCGCAGCTGTAGTCCAATCCTTCCATACCACTCTATTGCCATGAAGTAAGTCAAAGTACTTAAAGCTTCTTTACCATGCAAACCTAGTATCTCTTAAGTATAAGATGTCCGTAAGACGGAATCCTATTTGAATATTTGACGGATTGGGTTTGATTCTCAAATAACTGAACCAATCTGACAATTTGTTTAGGTGTGCCCGGAGCCGAGTGGTTCTTACTTTCCAGTTTGTTAACGCAAATGTAACAGAACATTGATGTCCACTTTCTACATCATCTTCGATTTGTAGACGATGTGGTTCTTATAAGTAACGATCTGAAAGATCGAAGAGATGCTGCTCCACCTCAAAGTGGCATTGGAAGGGTATGGGCTGACTATGAACATAAATAAAACAAAAATTTTACCTCCGAACCTGCAATTATTTCAATTAACGGAAATGAAATAGAAATTGATGACAAGTATGTCTACCTCGATCATAAAATAAAACTTGAAAGAGAAAACTAAATGGCTGAGATAGCTCGCAGAATATGCATGACTTGGGCAGCTGCTGAAAAATTAAGCAACGTCATTAAGCACCCCAATATTCCTATTAACCTAAAGTGAAGATTTTTAATGGCTGCATTCGGGGTGGAGACGATGACATTAACAAACCGATCACTATATACTGCGCACAACACAACGAGCAATCGAACGAATTATGCTACGCATAAGTTTACCAGAACACATTTAAAATGACATAATACGACAAATAACTAAAGTAGAGGAAGTTATCGAGAGAGTAGCTGCATTGAAATGGGCCTGTGTTGGACATATTGCAAGGCAAGAAGATTTAAAATGGATGAAAGGGGTAAAGCAATGGAGACCTAGAATATACAAAAGAAGCATAGGAAAGCCACCAATAAGATGGATAGACGATGTAAAAAAACCGTAGGAAAATTCTGGTACCGCTTGGCGCAGGACTGACAGCAATGGAAGGAAAAAGGGGAGACTTATATCCAGGCGTGTACTAAAAAGGGTTGCTAATGAAGAACAGTAATGTCGTAGGTATATGATACCAAGTCGCTATCTTCTCTCATAAGAATATCATCTGTGTAGATATTAAACAAGAGTGAATGTTTTGAGAGCAGGAATTGATTTATTAAAATCTGCTCCCAAGAAAAGAACAAGAACTCATACCAATGTAAGTGTCTTTGTCTTGTATGTTTGGGTTTAGGTACAGTCGATTGGAGACTCTAAGGGAACTACCAAAGATAGATCAAGTATAGTAAATAATTTGTAAATATTTTGTGGTTGGATTAAGTTTGAAAAATTCTAAATTCTATCCCTTTAAAAAATTGAAAGGGTAGCTCTGGGCGAAAAGAAATCTTGTTTAAAAAATTGACAGATTTTTTTAGCTATCTTAGGTTTATTTTAGATAGTATTTCATAACTAAGAAATCTGATTAATAACACGATTAAAGGGTTTATTTTATTCCCCAATTAAACGTTAATAAAATCATATTTTATTAATGACGTTACCAATTGGAAAATTTTTCGCGTTGTTAGCCTCCATACAAATGCAATTAATTAGTTTAAAAAAAAGGCTGCAATTCAGGTTATAACTCCACTTCATCAAAAATTCAAATAAAACTCGCTGCCTCCAGAGAGCAATGCTAATAAATTTTACAAGGAAGTTCCCACTACTGACTAACGGGAAAAAATCTGAAAAACGGTTTAATTAAAAATCATAAATGCACGGCATGATTCAAATTAATAATGTAATGAACCCTTGTACAGGTTAATTAATCCAAGCCCCAGATATTTTGCACCTTTCTCATCTGGCCTTTGTAGGAAAAGCAATAGGGCAGAATTAATTAATATTTGTGGAATGCACCTCCCGTAGTGTCGCTTTTAAATGAGAAAACTTGATAAATAAACGGGCCTAAATAATTACATTATTGCGGAATAATGCCTCTACTGTTTACTGGTTTGTCGGCTAATTTATGAACTTTACAACTGTTAAAGCATTTAATGATATCAACTAAATTGGCTCACAAATGAACTCATTCACCTCCATATTTGTTCAAGTGTTAAAACCGTCTAGCTTCCAGGGACATATCTAGGATTCTCTCTGGAGCCGGGAGAGGAGGGTATGCGAAATGATATTTCTATTCGTATATTTTAGATTTGAAGTAACAGAGGCTCGAGTAATAAAGAGAAAATTACAAGTACATCTCTAATAGAGATCCAATATAAATATTCGATTTTTTATACTTTTTTGGTACACTTCTTTTCAATAGACAGAAATATTTTTTTTATAAACACACCCATGTTGGGCATTTATTACATTACAATCTGATCAGTTCTGACTGGAGAATAATTTTGTACCAACTTAATTTACCACTTTCAATTCCCTACAACTAGTATTTTTTGAATTGTTGTGGCTGTTACTTGATGGGAATTCATAACGAATGTAATGAAAGACTGATTTTGTCAAATTTTCACTTTATTTAGTTTCACTGAAACTGTATGACGCGTTTCGCTATACTATAGCTTCTTCTGATACAAAATGATATTTGAGTATTAGTGTTGTTACATTTATACAAATACCCTAAGGTAGATATGTAATAAAATTAATACTATATGCTAATAAATATTACTGGGAAATCCATTCTGAATATTAATTGTATAAATTGAGTAAAGGGGAGTTACCATGGGCCAGACAGGTATCTTGTTAGTGTTCCGTACGGAACACTTATAAGATTACTTCGGTGTCTGTCTGTCTGTCTGTCTGTCTGTCTGTCTGTCTGTCTGTCCGTCTGTCTGTCACACCCGATTTTCTCCGAAACTATTTGACATAGAAAGGTGAAATTTGGTAATAATATAGGAATTGATGGCCTCATCAGAGCCATGTAGTTTTGAGAATTAAATTTTGACTTAAGGGGTTAGTTTTGGGGGGTGAAGTCAGAAGTGAAAAAAAAATTTTTTTACTAGGTCATCGAGTGTGGTGTCAAATGAAAGCTTGTGAAAACACGAGTAAAATATATATATATATATATATATATATATATATATATATATATATATATATATATATATATATATATATATAATATTATACTTGCGCGCACTTTTCTTTGTATTATTTTAAAAAATTCGCGAAAAATCGCTGTCCCGAACCTTATCTCGAAAAGTACTTATCAAAAAAATTTCGAAAAAATTCTGGAATATTCTCCACGGGGTGTAGATTGAACGAAAATTATCACGAGTGCATTACCTTTAATAATTTGTATGGTATATAAAAAAAAAAAAAAAATTCAAGGTCACCAGTTTTCAGTAAAGATTGGAAACAAACTTTGTTGTAAACTCATTTGGGGTGTGTTTTGTGAAGTCACTGATCATTTTTATACCACTGTAACATAAATCTTTATTTTAAAACAATCAATGTACGGAACACAAATTGTGCAAGTTCAACTTGCACTTGACCGGTTTTTGTTCATTTAAGATGATGTCTGAATTTTTAATTCTATTTATTTCTAAATTTTCTAATAGGTTTAATTTTACGCCTTTGTTTTGTATGTGTAGAATTTTAAATTTATCGTCAAAAAGATGATTTGATTCTGTTAAATGATTACTGTACGCTGAGTCAGTTTTGTTTTTTAAATAGCTTCTTCTATGTTCTGAAATCCGAGTTTCGAATGAGCGACCTGTCTGACCTATGTAACTTTTACGACAAGAACCACAGTTCAACTGATACACTCCAGATTTTTTTGATCTATTTTGTTTTCCTTTTGCGTTTTTAATGTATTTTTCCTAACGAGTTGTTTGTTCTAAAAGCTATGTTGATATTATATTTGTTTAAGTGGTTTTTAATTTTCTCTGACGTGTTACCAAAATAGGCTAAAACATTATATTTTTTCCCTGTGTTTTTCTTTCTTTGGGGTGTTTAAAAACGAACATTAACTTCACCCCAATTTACACAATAAAAAATTCGTTAGAATTAACGGAAAAAATTTCCAACGTCTTTCTACCAGATGATTCAAAACTAGTATCATTTGACGTCCAAAACCTTTTCCCTAGCATACCCCCGGATGAAACAGTAAAAATCACAAAAATATTCCTAATCAAAAATAAAGTTAAAATCGTTATACAAGACATACTAAATTTATTAAACACGAGCATCAATCAAAATTATTTTTACTTTAATAATACGTTTTATAATAGTTCTGATGGTCTCATAATGGGTAGTCTACTTAGCCCGCTTTTAGCAAAAATATTCATGGATAACCTAGAAAAACAAATACATCGACAAGAATTTAGCAAATCATTTTTGTATTGGTACCGATATGTAGACGACATCTTTGCTTGTTTTAATGGTACAGAGCGTCAAATGGCAATGTTTTTAACTATATAAACTTAATACATAAAAATATTAAATTCACTATGGAACTAGAAGTCGACAATAAAATTAATTTTCTTGACTTAACGATAACCAGACATTACAACAAACACAAATTCTCTATTTTTCACAAACGCTCACATACAGATACTACAATAAACATAAAATTAGCTCACCCCTACAACACAAATTGGCAGCTTATCACAGTATGTTGCATAAACTTGTAAGTGTCCCCTTATCTGTAGATGATTTTAATAAAGAATTAAATCTAATAAAACAAATTGCTGTTAACAACGGATATTCTCCTGACACCATTCTAAACAAAAAATTAAAAAATAAAGCTGTTTCTTTAGTATCCCCAAGAAAGAAAACACAGGGAAAAAATATAATGTTTTAACCTATCTTGGTAACACGTCAGAGGAAATTAAAAACCACTTAAACAAATATAATATTAACATAGCTTTTAGAACAAACAACTCGTTAGGAAAATTCATTAAAAACGCAAAGGGAAAACAAAATAGATCAAAAAAATCTTGAGTGTATCAGTTGAATTGTGGTTCTTGTCATAAAAGTTACATAGGTCAGACAGGTCGCTCATTCGAAACTCGGATTTCAGAACATAAAAGAAGCTATTTTTAAAAAACAAAACTGACTCAGCGTACAGTAATCATTTAACAGAATCAAATCATCTTTTTGACGATAAAATTTAAAATTCTACACATACAAAACAAAGGCGTAAAATTAAACCTATTAGAAAATTTAGAACTAAATAGAATTAAAAATTCAGACATCATCCTAAACGAACAAAAAGATACCTGTCTGGCGCATGGTAACTCCCCTTTACTCAATTTATACAATTAATATTCAGAATGGATTTCCCTGCAATATTCATTAGCATATAGTATTAATTTTATTACTTATCTATCTTAGGGTACTTGTATAAATGTAACAACACTAATATTCAAATATCATTTTGTATCAGAAGAAGCTATAGTATAGCGAAACGCGCCATACAGTTTCAGTGAAACTAAATAAAGTGGAAATTTGACAAAATCAGTCTTTCATTACATTAACTAGTATTTTTACTCATCAGTGTTCATTCGGGTTCTAATAAACGTTTTACACTTAAGCTTTATGTGTACCTTAGCACTCTACTCTGCTTTTGCACTAGCATAATCACTTAACTAACTCAAAAGGCCTCACTCTCTTGAGTCTTCTTATCTGATTAGTGTTATCAAGGAGCTGGATGGCCTCGATATTCACATGTTGAAGCAGTCGTTGTTCATGACTCTTGGCAAATTTAGCGATGGTCTCGTCTACAGTTTCCCTTTCGAGATCTCGATGAGGGTCACTGTTTCTAAAGTACCAAGGAGCATTAACGATACTCCTTAGTACTTTGTACTGAAAGTGCTGGAATATTTGTACATTACGTTTGCTGGCCCAACCTCAAAGTTGGATGCCATATGTCCATACCGGTTTAAGAATCTGTTTATATATCAATACTTTGTTATAAGTTGAGAGGCTGGAGTACCTACCAAGTAGCCAGTACATTTTCCTGTATTTGATATTTAGCTCCTTTCTTTTCTTTTTAACATGGGCTCTCCAGCGGAGCTTGGCATCTAGGGTAATACCCAAATACTTAGCTGAGTTAGTGTATGGAATTTGGGTGTTGTTTATTCTAACTGATATGTGATTATTGCTTTTATTTGTAAAATTGACATGAACAGATTTTGTCTCGTTTAGTTTGATTCTCCACCTTTTTGTCCAATTATGTATTAGATTAACAGATATTTGCAATTTATGTGCAGCTTCCCGATGGTCATTTCCAACTGCTAATATTGCAGTCTCATCCGCAAACGTAGTTATTATGTCATGTTCTAACTGCGGTATATCACTGGTATATATCAAATACAAAACAGGCCCTAAGACACTGCCCCGCGACACTCCCGCTCTAATTTCTTTCAGCTTAGTGTATGCTTCATGTTGCTTTACTCTGAACTATCTTTCGGAAATGTATGACTCCAATATTTGGGCATACTTATGTGGAAGTAGTATGTTTAACTTATATTGAATTCCCTCATGCCATACTTTGTCAAAGGCCTATGTAGCATCAAGAAATATTGTTGAGCAGACCTTTTGGCTTGTTAGCGATTTTTCTATTACGTCAGTAATTCTATGTACCTGGTCGATAGTGGAATGACTTTCTCTGAAGCCAAACTGATGGTTTGGGATTATTGTTTTTTTCTTCAGTGATGTATTTCAGCCTTTTCAGTAGAATTTTTTTAAATAGTTTCGAAATTACAGGTAGTAAGGATATAGGCCTATAGGACGAAACTTCGTGAGGGGGTTTGCCTGCCTTAGGTATCATTATGACTTCTGCCACTTTCCACATGTTAGAGACATACTTTAGTCTGAAAGAAGCATTCATAAGATGCGTGAGTTTTATTATAGCTTTCCTTGGTAGTTGGTTTAGTACGTCATCGGTAATTAGGTCAAATCCAGGACCTTTCTTAGGATCAATGTTTGTTTTTTATCTCTTCTGCAACTTCTTTTGGAGAAGTTGGTCTGATGTTTCTTACTTCTTGAGCAGTCTGATAATTCTTCAGCTGGGTTTGGGCGAAATATATTTTCAAGATGTTCTGCGAAAGTATTTGCCTTTTGTATGTTATTTCTGGCACAACTACCTTCTGGATTTCTAATTGGAAGGTTCTGCCCTATAGGTCCTTTTAATCGCTTAGTAGCCTACCAGAGAAAATATTCTGTGTTTTTATCATTGGACAATTCGGCGAGGTAAGCACTGATTGATTAATTTTTTATTCGCTGTATTTATCTTTTTAACTGTTGGGTAGCAGTGTTAAGTGTAGTTTTTTTATCTGCTCGATCTCTAGACTGATGCCATTTTCGCCTGAGTTTCCTTTTTTCTGAGATTAGAAATAAAATGACAAATTAAATACAACGTAACAAGCAAAGAAACAATTATACTCAGATGGGGAGATATTTTAAGAGGATAACAACATGAAACGCCAATAAGCTGTAATTAAACAACCATATATAAATTCGTCTATACCAAAATAAAATGACTGTTCACTGTGTGTGATCCCTTTTATAATTTATAATTTTATAACTTTTTTATTGGCAAATAATTATAGTTTGCTCCTTTTACCTGATTTTTATATCTATCTATCAATAAGTTTTGAAAGCGACACATATGGAGCATCACTTGAACCAAATGTTGAACACCATTTGGAAGCTTCATCTGTCATACGAACACCCTAAATTTCAAGTCGATCTGTCAAGTAATTTATTGTTTATCGGCTGGTTAAAGTAGACGTGCTTGGGTATTTTTTAAAAATGGAAAAAATTCGAATATTGATAAAATTCTTTGTTTTGGAAGGTTTATCGGCCACTGAAATCCGTGCAAAGTTAATGAAAATATTAATCTGCTCCTCCGTTTCTAATTGTTCATAGATAGACCCTAGAGTTTAAACGTACAAACGCCAATAATGATCCACGTTCAGGATGTCCAAAACTGCAACAATTGAAGAAACTGTTGTCAAATGCAATGGAACATCGTGGATTAACCGTGGATGATTTAGTTGAGGCTATAGGCATCTCATAAGGAACAATACATAAGATCTTAACTCATATTTTGGATATGAAAAAGTTTTTCACACGATGGGTGCCGCATTTGCTAACATCAGAACACAAATGCACTCGAGAGAAACTTTCTGAAGCACATTTGGCTCGTTTCACGAAGAATAAAAGTGATTTTGTGCGTCGATTTAATCCTGAACTGCGACAACAAACCGCACAGTGGACTGAGCCCGTTGTTCAGCTTCAAAGCAGCCGAAGTGGTCAAAGTCGCCCAAAATTATGGCATCAGTTTTCTTGGATCCAAAAGGAATTTTGTTAATTGACCACCTTTAAATCTACCATATAAAGTAATCACAGGAGAGTATTACTGCAACCTTTTGGACCAGCTGAATGAGAAAAGGCCCGGTTTGCATGAGAAAAACTCATCTTTCATCATGACAATGATGATTACAGGATTGTTGGAACATCCACCCTATTCACCAGATCTGCCTCCATCCATCTTCATCTGTTCCAAAATCTTAAAAAATTTCTACGTGGGCATCATTTTTTAATAAATGATGAGGTGGAAGTATCCGTAAATGGATATTTTGAAGGTCTTCCGGAAAATCACTTCAGAAATGAATTGAAAAATCGCTGAAAAAATGTATTGAGCTGAAGGGAAATTATATTGAAGAATAAATGTACTTCGACTCATTAATTCATCCTGTTTCATTTCCACTTTCAAAACTTATTGACTGACCTATATTGTAGGTTATTTTTGCAAGGATTGTAATTGCTAGTAAATACATTTCATTGCATTTTGTTTAACTTTATATCCTAAATATCTTTTTAACATCCATTCAACATTTACTATAATTTTGATCACAGCCTATTGTAACTGGAACACTGCGGTTTGGGGAACTGAAAGCATTTTTAATCAATTCATTTTTTATTTTTTACTTTAAAAATTAGGGCTTTCTCAAAATTGATGTGGATAACCGTGTGGATTCTAATTAATATTTTGATGTCTCATGCTTGAGTATTAACGTGACATTTCTTATTTTTGATATATGTGAATAGTAATACAAAGCAAACATCTATAATATATATAAAATGCAACGTCTCTCTCTCTGTCTGTCTGTCTGTCTGTCCGTTAGTGCGCTTATCACTGAAGAATCACTTATCCGATTTACGTACTTTTTTTTTTTTAAACATACATATGTTCTCTGGCCAGATTATAGGCTATATTTTATTACGATAGGTAGCATAAGGAATGAGTAGTGACGTAAAATAGTGAATGATGTCGAAAAAAAGTTTGCCGCTAGCGAGTTGCCTTGCAATTCACCGCCTAAACCATTAAATATGGAACAATATTATGTAGCAGAGAATATCTATAATCGATAATCTATAATATATATAAAATGCAATGTCTCTCTGTCTGTCCATTAGTGCGTTTATCAGGCGAAAACCACTTATCCGATTTAAGTGTCTTTTTTTTAAATTCATACATATATTCTTTGGCCAGGTTTCATAATAATAATAATAATCCATATCTATAATATATATATAAATGTAACGTCTCTCTATGTCTGTCTGTCTGTCCATTAGTGCGCTTATCCCTCGAGATCCACTTATCCGATTTACGTGATTTTTTAAATTCATACATATGTTCTCTGACCAGGTTATAGATATATATTTTATTACATCTATAATATATATAAAATGTAACGTATATCTGTCTGTTTGTCCGTTTGTGCGCTTATCACTGGAGAACCACTTATCCGATTTACGTGCTTTTTTTTTTAAACATGCTAAACCATTAAATATGGAACAATATCATGTAGCAAAGAATATCTATAATATATATAAAATGCAACGTCTCTCTGTCTGTCTGTCCGTTAGTGCGCTTATCACTGGAGAACCACTTATCCGATTTTACGTGCTTTTTTTGTTAAACATACATATGTTCTCTGACCAGGTTATAGGATATATTTTATTACGTTAGGTGACATAAGGAATAAGCAGTGACGATAATAGTGAATCAAGTCGGAGAAAAGTTTGCCGCTAGCGCGTTCTCTTGCAATACACTGCCTAAAGCATTAAATATGGAACAATATCATGTAGCAAAGAATATAATATATATGAAATGCAACGTCTCTCTGTCTGTGTGTCTGTCCGTTAGTGCGCTTATCACTCGAAACCCCTTATCCGATTTACGTGTTTTTTTTTTAATTCATACATTTGTTCTCTGGCCAGATTATCTATAATCTTCCATCTAGAATATATATAAAATGCAACGTCTTTCTGTCTGTCTGTCTGTCCGTTAGTGCGCTTATCATTTGAGAACCACTTATCCGATTTACGTGTTTTTATAAATTTAAACATATGTTCTATATAATTCGATATAAGCCTAGATAATGGGAGATAAGGAGAAATAATGGGAGATAAGTCGAGATAAGGCTCGATAATGGGAGATAAGGTGAGATAATGGGAGATAAATATAAATAATGGGAGATAAGGAGAAATAATGGGAGATAAGCAAAGATAAGTCTAGATAATGGGAGTTATGGTGAGATAATGGGAGATAAGGAGAAATAATGGGAGATAAGTAGAAATAATGGGAGATAAGGAGAAATAATGGGAGATAAGGAGAAATAATGGGAGATGAGCAGAGTTAAGCCTAGATAATCGAAATTATGTAGAAATAATGGGAGATAAGGAGAAATATTGAGAGATAAGGGGAAATAATGGGAGATATTTTATTACGTTGGGTAAATTAAGGAATGAGCAGTGACGATAGTGGTGAATCAAGTCCACGCGAGCGGAGCCGCGGGCCCGGCTAGTATTAAATATATATAACTCGTTTTCCTAAAAGAAATATACGTATAATCGTTGAATGATACTAACTAAATTCAAATTAAGCATAATAATAAAACAAAAAATAAACAAACAAGGTATATAAATAGATACACCATTTTGGCCTTAAATTAAATTCTTGCCAGGGGGGGCGATACATTCTTTGCCACCCTTAGATTTGTCACTGCTCGCTCCTGTATTATACAGCTCGTTTTTTTAAGTTAGGGCATTCTGTTTATCTGGTTCTCACTCAATCAAATCATTTCGTCAAATATAGCCTATACAGAGAGTTAAGTTGGGAATGTGGAATCTTTGGCACAATGATACTACTCAGTATATATCACCACTACACCAAACACTTTATTTTTGCGATGATTGACTAAAGCTAAACTACAAATCTACCCTATTTATACTTAGCCTAACCCTTCAATTACTCAAGCGGAACTAATGACATAGGCAAGGCCATCAATTCCGGTCAAGTAACCAGTAGAGGGGACTATAAGGAATAGGCCCTCTGTCTTTATTTAAACTACTTTTACATTTTATGATTTCTATACTTTCGTATGCGTTTAACAATCTCCTATCAGATACATTTTTTATCAATCTTTGATTATCTAATGTTACAGTATGATCAGCTTCAAGGGCATGTTCGGCAATGCTAGACTTTTCTGTTCTATTGTATTTTAAGTTTGCTAAATGTTCTTTAAATCGTGTTTTAATTGACCTTTTAGTTTGCCCAACATACTTTTTTGTCGCAATCATTACAACTAATTTCATAAATTCCACTTTTCTCACAATTAGGAATCTTATCTTGGGATTTCCTAAGATATTCCTCAGATTGTCTGATGACTTATAGACTAAGGTGAGGCCTACCTTATTAAATACCTTATTGAGTCCCTTGCTATATTTCGGATTATATGGTATGGGGACATACTTGGTGTTATTTTCTTCGCGTGTAAAAAAATATTCAGAATTCCAGGAATTCCACCTTTTTTACACGCGAAGAAAATAACACCAAGTATGTCTCCATACCATATAATCCGAAATATAGCAAGGGACTCAACAAGATATTTAATAAGGTAGACCTCACCTTAGTCTATAAGTCATCAGACAATCTGAGGAATATCTTAGGAAATCCCAAAGATAAGATTCCTAATTGTGAGAAAAGTGGAATTTATGAAATTAGTTGTAATGATTGCGACAAAAAGTATGTTGGGCAAACTAAAAGGTCAATTAAAACACGATTTAAAGAACATTTAGCACACTTAAAATACAATAGAACAGAAAAGTCTAGCATTGCCGAACATGCCCTTGAAGTTGATCATACTGTAACATTAGATAATCTAAGATTGATAAAAAATGTATCTGATAGGAGATTGTTAAACGCATACGAAAGTATGGAAATCATAAAAATGTAAAAGTAGTTTAAATAAAGACAGAGGGCCTATTCCTTATAGTCCCCTCTACTGGTTACTTGACCGGAATTGATGGCCTTGCCTATGTCATTAGTTCCGCTTGAGTAATTCAAGGGTTAGGCTAAGTATAAATAGGGTAGATTTGTAGTTTAGCTTTAGTCAATCATCGCTCCTGATGAAGCTAACATGGTTAGCGAAACGCGCGTCGAGCGCAAAAATAAAGTGTTTGGTGTAGTGGTGATATATACTGAAGTAGTATACAGAGAGTTGTAAAAATAGTTCATTATATTAAAATGGATGACTTCCGGAATCAAATGTTAAAAAGAACCTCTCTGAAATTATATAAAAACTCCTGTTTTTTTTTACCAGCTCCTCCACCTATTCAAATAAACTTGGAAAGATGTTCTCAAACTTGCGGTTATTAGGAAAATATTTGGAAAAAAATTAAAAAAGAACAAGAGGTTAGTATATATTAACACGTTTAACAAATACAAGTTTCGTTACTAAAACATATTAAAAAAGGTCTTTTGTTGTATAATGGGCATACAATCTATTTGTTACATATCTACTGTAGCAGCAACTAGTAGTTTTATTTATAAACTAAATAGATAATTGATCGGCGGTTAATAGAAGTCTTAAAGACGTAAGTCCGATTACGTTTAAAATTATAATAAATTGATGAGAGTGTTTATAAAAATGTTAATAAATACACACCGTAAATTTATTACAAAGGGATAAATAAATATTTTCGGTGGTAAAAAGGAATCCAGAAAATTTATTTTCCTGGATTATTTATTTTTAATACATGAGAATTTGCTGAATACTAAAAATTTTTAATTAACACATCCATCAAAATTTAAATTATATGTACGTGCACTTTTTTGCACGTTCAGTGCAATGACATCAGATTGATAATATTGAAAACATTTTAGCTTTCTTACCTTAAGGGGTTAGATACACCTCAAATTTTCAAAACTTCGATTTCTTTACGTAGTTTTATTCAAAATTCCATTCCATTACAAAGTTACAACATGAAATGTGACCTGGTGCCGGATTGGGACCGCTACCTGATTTCAGACACTGTCTGCAATATTACTCAGTAAAGCTTTAATATTTTTTAATTTCTTTTCTACAAAATGTCGAGAGCTTTTTTTAAATTTTTCTAACAGACAATTTTTTATAAACAATTAAACATAAAATTTTTTGGTCGAAAATCGCATATACATCGATCGTCAGAAGCAAATTTTGACGAAAAGCTCTCATTAAATGTTAACAGGCTGCATTTTGGAATACAGGTAGTTTTTTGGAAGTAGAATACGATAAAAAAAGTTTGCTGCTCTAAAAAATGCTTACAAAATCGAAAATAAAATGAAGAATTAGATTTTTTCACAAATATTTCTAAACTAAGAAAGATATCGAAAAATTAATAGCACCACGAGAAAGAATAGGAAATCTTACAAAAAAAATAGTAAATAGATTATTTCTTTTAGTTTTACCGTAATTAGAAAAAAATATATTTTAAATAAAATGGCTGGTTTAACCCATTTAGTTATACGAGGCTGGTTTGAAAAGTCCGTGCAAACATAAAAACTACTTATGTGTTTGGGGTAAACCTTTTTTATTTTTCGACATAGTCTCCTTTTAGGCTTATACACTTCGTCCAACGATGTTCTAGTTTGTTGATCCCTTCCGAATAATAGGATTTGTCCAAGTCTGCAAAATATCCATTTGTGTCTGCAATCACCTCCTCGTTTGAATAAAATCTTTGTCCCGCCAGCCATTTCTTCAAATTGGGGAACAAATAGTAGTCCGAGGGAGCCAAGTCTGGAAAATGTGGGGTGATGTGAAACGAGTTGGAATCCTATTTCCATTAATTTTGCGACCACAACTGCTGAGGTGTGTGCTGGTGCGTTGTCGTGATGGAAAAGGACTTTCTTGTGGGCCAATCGCGGGCGTTTTTCTTGCGGCTCGGTTTTCAAACGGTCCAATAACGATGAATAATATTCACCTGTAATAGTTTTACCCTTTTCCAGATAGTCGATGAGGATTATACCTTGCGAATCCCAAAAGACAGTCGCCATAACCTTTCCTGCCGAAGGAACGGTCTTCGCCTTTTTTGGTGCAGATTCCCCGTTGGTAACCCATTGTTTAGATTGTTGTTGGGTCTCAGAGTATAGTAATGTATCCATGTTTCATCCACAGTGACGAAACGACGCTTAAAGTCCTCCGGATTCTTCTGGAACAGCTGCAAACCATCCTTGCAACACTTCACACGATTCCGTTTTTGGTCAAGCGTGAGCAATCGCGGCACCCATCTTGCGGATAGCTTTCTCATGTCCAAATGATTATGCAAAATATTATGTACTCGTTCAGTCGAGATGCCCACAGCACTAGCAATCTCACGCACCTTAACTCTTCTGTCATCCATCACCATATCATGGATTTGATCAATGATTTCTGGAGTCGTAACCTCCACACGCCGTCCAGAACGTTCAGCGTCACTTGTGCCCATATGGCCAGTCCGAAAATTTTGAAACCACTTATAAACTGTTCTAATCGAAGGTGCAGAGTCACCATAATGTTTATCAAGCTTCTGTTTAGTCTCCTGAGGCGTTTTGCCTTTCATAAAGTAATGTTTAATCACCACACGAAATTCTTTTTCGTCCATTTCTTGAAAATCACTCGACTTCCTTGATTCACACGAATGCCAAACACAAAGAAATAGACCAATATGGCTGAAACTTGGTGTGTGTTCATTCAAGAGATGCTACTAACTAGACATGACCTCGATACGCGCCGGTGGTGCCATCTCTCGGACTTTGCACGGATTTTTCAAACCAGCCTCGTAGTCATTTATAATTAAATTAGCGTTTCCGTATACCGTCAAATAATTTAAAATAGGCTATAAAGGGATTTCTCGGAGTGCTGATTAAGAATTTGATGGCAGATTCGAAAAATTCAAAATGGCAAATCCAATATGATGGCCAGAGAGTACGTAATTCCTTTAATTTCTTGGAATATTTTAGGATTTTTGTGTGTTCAATAACTGTTTTTTTTTGTACTTGGAAGTTTAAATGAAATATAAATAGATTATACTCGAAGCTTAGACTTTTATTTTTTATTTCCCAGTTTTAAATATTTATTATTATGTTTAATAATAAGCAAAAAATACATTTATCATGAACACTTTTTTTAGAGCAAAATTACAAAAAAAGAGAAAGTTTTTAGTGATGTTCTAATATTAAGTAAACTAATAACTGTAACTAAAAAAAAAATATCAGAATTTTTTTGATCATTTCGTACTGCTTTAAACGTAAAATTGGGGTCGGCGCACTACAGCAGGCAAATTTTCATATTTTCAAACTCAATTTCAAACAATGTGAGTATTTTTTAATTATTTTTATATTAAAAACTTATAATAATGATACGAGTATATGCACAAGGATTTGTTTCCAATATTATATTTTATCAAATATTTGTAATTTTCTGCATTCCCGTTAAAATCACGTAAAAAAAATTTCGTTTTAAGTGTTACAAATTATAAAGCAACAAGAATAAGAATTATTAGTATCATCGTAAAGCTGAAAAGTAATATAGATTAACTTTCGAGCGGTGTGCGTAGACTTTCAAATTAACCTGTTTGGTGCTTTACACTTTTTGAATTACCACCCACCATTTTTAATAAATTCTCACACTAACAAAAAAAATCTGGAAAAAATCTATATACTATTTTTCTTGTAACGTTGCCGACTCTTTCACGTTTTTCGATATCTTTTTTATTTTTCCAGATACGAAAAACCAAATTTTTGATTTTATTTTGGATTTTGTGGGTTTAGCGTACATCAAACTTTAGCAATTTTTTTTTATCGTATTCTACGTCCAAAAAAAACTATCTGTGTGTTTAAACGCAGCCTGTTAACATTTAATGAGAGCTCAAAACCTTTGGCGACTGGGCTAATACTAAAGTTTGAAATACCGCAAATTTTTTTATTTTTGAAAAAAAAAAGCCTTCGACAATTCCATTATTTTTTGTGAAGTTATTCTGCAGACAAGAAGGCGCCATAATTTTCATCAGTGGTCCATTTAACCCGATAAAAAATAATGTTAACATTTAAAACAAATTTAAAAAAAATTCTTATAATTCGAAGTACGGCAAAAATATATAATCGCCATTCTTTTGTATAATTCACTTAATAACTTTTAATTTTTTTTATAAATATACACACTTTTTGCAGCGCCCAGGTGTATGAAACTCCTTAAAAATATAATGACTAAAAAATCAAATTTAAAACTTATCTGCAAAATAGTTCTCACTCCCCATTAAAACTGTTTTTATACAATGTATCTATGATCAATTATTGTCATCATTAACTGTCATAGACTACTTGCAATAACAAGCACTTTCATAAATAATAAAATTTTTGTCTTGTTCTCAGAGAGCGAAAAGTGTTTTAAAAAGATTTAAGGACCCTTCGACTAACAAAAGAAGCCATTATCGACACACGGAAAGTGCTTTCCGTAATGACCTTAAAAAATTTCCTTAATTCAGTTTCTTACAAAATTATATTTCAATTTTTTTTTTAATACCTCCAGAAGGTAATTTGTATTTTCTCTTAAAGCCGCCCACATCTTTGCTCTTGTGCAAAATTTTTAATAAGACGGCAAAACTGTACATTAAAAAATTACGCTTGCTACTTAAAACATAATTTTTTTATGACTTATAAATTGTACAATTATTTTTATCACAGACAGAGGCGTAGAAAAAGTAGCCTATATATACTTTGTAGCGTTAAACTTCGTATGTATATATGTATATATATATATATATATATATATATATATATATATATATATATATATATATATATATATATACATATATTGTAAAAGTTCCCACAAGTAATTTTCTGATGTTGTATTGAGTTTTCGAACACACCTGTCCAAAGGGTCCCACAGCAATTAGATGGGGTTCAAGTCGGGTGATTGTGGAGGTCAAGTCATCACTTCCAGGACGTCATCGGATTTCTATTGGTCCAAAAGTTCTCTAATTTGTTTAGCAGAATGTTTGGAGTCGTTGTCATGCTGAAAAATAAATTTCCCCTGAAAAATATCTCTTCCAGAAGGAAGCATTTGAGTTAGCAAAATTTCTTGATACTGTTCTTTTCGCATGTTTCCTTCTATCTTAAAGATTTTTGCAACTTTACCGTTGCCAAAACAACTCCAAACCATTACTGATCCTTCACCATGTTTTACTGTAGGCAACTGATAGGCTTCCAACATCCTCTCTCCAGCTCCAAAGACGGAATTCCATTGTTCTGATGTCCAATTTTCATGTTCTCGGGACCATTCTAATCGTTTACGTTTATTTACTTGCCTAAGAAGCGGTTTCCTCACTGCAACTCTCCCGTGTAGTCCACCTTCTGCTAACCTATTCTTCACGGTTGTCACGCTGATGGGGATGGGCCGCTCCAGGTTTAGTTGCAGTGAGTTCTGGCGCAGTTAGGCGGCGATTACGTCTGCTGGACATTGCTATAGCTCTGTCTTCAGCGCGAATCATTTTTCGAGGCTTTCCTGAACGTTTCTGGTTGGAATTCCATGTCCCGCAGAAAATTTTTTTAGGATGTTGTCCACCGTTCTCCTTGGTATCCGCATATCGCTCGCGATTTGTCGACTCAAGTGACCATTTTGATGTCTCGCAATTGTCAGAGCTGGATTTTCAAGGGAAACTTCTTTCGTTTTTGGCATTTTCACAAAACAATTGAGCCTGTATCAATGACAAAGTATTGTTTGGGAATTGTTAATTTCCAAAAGGGCAATGGTATTTATCATAAAATGTCACTAGGAATTTCGATAATCCCTAGAAACTTGAAATGAATTCTTACATCAACTGGAATTCTCAGAAATCGCCTCAAAACGATTATCATGCAAAACTTGAAAATTTGTTCTAATTGGTTTTTAATTTGTGATTTCACCAAAAAAGCTTATCTAAACAATTTTATGATGGACACTTGTTAAGAACAATTAAATTTACCTAATATAATAAAAGGGTTTAATTAGGTATTAAATTTTACCAGTTAATTTTAGCAGTTACATTGAAATTTCTAGGTGGGCAAATACTTTCTGACGGTAGTGTGTGTGTGTATATATATATATATATATATATATATATATATATATATATATTATATATATATATATATATATATATATATACATATATGTTATTTAATTAAATTTAATCAATTGTTAAAAGAGGAATTAGACAAGGCGCTCACTATTCCCAAAGTTGTTCACGACTTACTCTAGAAGACATGTTCAAATCGCTATAGTAGGAAAATAAAGGAATATTAATGAGCGTTGAACGATTAAATCACTTAAGGTTCGCCAGATGATGCCACTCTCTCGAAAACACAAAAGAAGAATTACAAGAAATGCTGATGGAATTAAATAACAAGTTTCGAGAGATAAGACTAAAAATAGACATCACCAAAACCAAATATTTTAACAACGAAACTGAAGATAACAGCCAGGAACTATTAATAAAAGGTGAAAGAATAAGAAAGATACTGAACTGAAAAAAAACTGTTTTTGGATTGAAAAACAAGGGGACGAGCGATGAGTGTTTAAATATTAAAATTTTAAAAGAAATATTCTGTGTTATAGGTTATCCACTTTTATACTTGATCAATACATGGTTGACAACAGGGAAGATTCCAGATGGGTTAAAAACTAGCCTTATTATTCCCATTCCAAAGATACACAATCTAAGAACCCATTCCGAAAGGCCGATAAATTTGTGTGTATAGTTTGCAAACAATTAAGATATTTTTTCGAGAAAAATCAGTTGCTGTATCTTGGACAGTCCGGATTTAGCAGTGAGCATTCGACAGAATCAGTATTACAGTATGTGTGTGCGGACTGGATAGCAAAAATTAATCAGGGAGAGATAGTGCTGTTTGTATTTGTGGACCTAAAACGGGCCTTTGAGACTATCAATAGGACTATGGTATACTGATGAAAAAATGAAGTTGTATGGTGTAAATGACACTGCGCTAAAATGGATTACTGACTATTTAAAAAACAGGTATCACCGAACAAAAATAGATAAGAAGGTTTCTGAAAAAATAGTAGTGTATTGGGTGTACCACAGGGAAGCGTGCTTGGCCCATTTTTATTCATTATTTACATAAATGACCTCTATAGATCTTAACATAATTCATTTGTAAGTTTGTTTGCGGACGACACTCTTATTTCGGTCTCGGGAAAAGATTGCCACGAGATTACGAATGTTTTGAATAATGAATTAAATATTTTATATGACAGGCTATGTCGAAATAAGCTAAAATTAAAAGCAGATAAAACAAAGTGTATGGTAATTGGTTCAAAAGTAAATTGTAAGAAATTTTACAATTTAAATCTTCAACTTTATATTAATAATTGTCCCATTACCTTTATATATGAAATTAAATACTTATGTGTTGTCTTGGACCCACAATTAAGCTTTTGAGTACATTTAAATTATCTCTGTAAAAAGTTAGGTAAAAAAATGTTGTTTTTTTTTAAATCGAATTGCTTCACATGTTTCTCATTGGGTCAAAATGCTTATCTATAAAAGCCTAATTAATTACACAAGCCTGCAAAAAAAAATTGAGAGCTGTTTTGGTTTTTTTTGCGTAATTCTTATGTTTTGGGTGTACTGAATCCGAAAATGACTTTCATTTTGTCATAGAACGTCACGTTTTCTGACAATGTAGGTATGTATGTTAAACAAGTTATCATCTTAAAATAAAAGATGAAAGACTAAAAATTTTTTTTTTAATTTATAATTGCGTAGCAAAACTTATTTTTTTATCTAAAATACATTCATTAGTAAGCACTAAACACATTTCTTTTTCCCAGTGACACTCCTTTTGGTACATTTTCGCTTGTAGGAAGCATCTAGAAGGTCTCTCTGAAGCGTCCAACAAGAGTCTGCCATCATTGAGACGCTCCATCTTCCCTGGTGTATTTTTTCCATCTCCTTAATATCTTGGTGAAATCGTTCACCTTGCTCTTCACTTAAATCTCCTAAATTTTCTGGAAAGTAGTTGAGGTGGGAATGAAGAAAATGTACTTTTAAATTTATTAGGCAACCTAAAGCTTGAAATGCTTTTAACATTCTTTTGACGATTTGTTTGTAGTTAGGGTCTTTGTTATTGCCTAAAAATTTCTCTATGACCTCTTTAAAGGCAATCCACCCTTCTCTTTGAGGATCCGTCATGGTTGTGATGAATTGTAGATCAGCCATAAGCCGTCTAATATCTGGTCCAACGAAAACACCTTCCTTCAACTTTGCCTCCGAGAGGCCTGGAAACTTTGATATTAAGTATTTGAAGCAATTTCCATCTCTTGGAAGTGACTTTACAAATTGCTTCATCAATCCCAGCTTTATGTGAAGCGGTGGTAGAAGAACTTTATGAGGAGGCACCAAAGTTTCATGCAGGACGTTCTTTTCGTCAACTTTAAGCTCCCTCGGAGGCCAACACTTTTTGGCACAGTGATTTGCTCGGTCTCTACTATCCCATAGACACAAAAAGCAAGGGAATTTGGTAAACCCAGATTGTTGTCCGAGCAACATGCCCAAGATTTTTAAATAACCGCACACTTGCCAACCGTGGTCTTTATATTTTAATTTGCAAAGAACCAATTCTAAGTTCTTGTAGGTTTCCTTGAGGTGTACGGAATGACCGACAGGAATGGAAGCATAGAAACCGCCATTGTGAAGCAGAACTGCTTTAAGGCTTCTTTTTGAAGAATCTATGAAAATACGCCACTGTGCTGGGTCGTATGAGATCTTAAATGTATCCATCAAACCTTCAATATTGGTACAATAAACCAACTCGTCCTCTTGGGCAAAGTAGGAAGTGAACTGCTTCTCACGATATCTAAACCAGGAGGAAGACATTCCCGGCAAAAGTAAGTTCTTGCTTTTGAGCCTTGATCCAAGCAACTCAGCAGCGTTTTTGGGAAGATTCAAGTCTCTTACCAAATCATTTAGCTCGTCCTGGGAAAACAATTTCGGACTGCTGTCATCTTCAAATTGAAAACTGGACTTGTCATCGGGTTCAGGTACAGCACCATCTTCGTCAGAACTTGGAATCTCTTCCAAGGTAGCAGGGGCCTTGGGCACTGGTATTTCGGTCCCATGAGGGATGGGACGAATAGCTGATTGCAGATTGGGGTATGAAATGGACTGCTTCCAATTTGAATTATACCCTTTCACATTACACGAACAAAAGTAACAATCATCACTATGGTTCTTTTGCTCGCGCCATACCATAGGAATCGCATATCGGAAAGCTTTTTTCTTGCCCTTAAACCAATTTCGAAGGTCTTCAACACATCGTTTGCAGACTTTATGAGGTGCCCAAACTTTATCCTGATCTCCAAGTTTTAAGCCAAAATACGTGAAGTATACTTTTTTTACAAAGTCCGTAATATTAAGTTGTTGCTTTAATACCATTTATTCGTCACAAATATAACAGAAACTGTCAGACGAATTCACACACTTCCGCACAGATGACATTGCACTATATTGAACCAAGATCTATAAAACAATGACGAGTTAACACGTAATTGTACCGCGCCACTTTCTACACTATCGGAGCGCGCACGTTCTGGTTACAACGTTTATGTTTGTTAATTTAGCTCACACAGGGCGTTCTTTATTTAGAAAGTAATGATAGTTATGGCCTGTATACATTTAAAAACAGTAATCAAAATAAAATTGTACCTATTTATTTATGACTTCAAGTTAGCCCCAAAAAACCCTTTTTTATAATAAAATTTTGCGTTTTGCAAAATAACCTGACGTTCTGGAATTTTTTGAGTATGTTTTTTAGTTTTCAGAACACCTAAATACATAGAAATCAGTTGAAAACATCCAGACAGCATTTTTGTTGCAGACCTGTGTTATTGTTGCTCTTTACTTATTTCATGTACCAGGGAAGATATACACAGGTTGCAGATACAACAAAATAAAGCAATGAGAATAATTTTGGGCTGTAATAAGTACACTCCCATTGACTTCATGTTAAGTTCTTTAAATTGGCTTAATATCGAGCAGTGTATTTAGAAGGCAAATTTATTATCAATTTACAAAATAGAACACAACATGCTTCCAAATTATCTTAAGATTTACTTGGAGAAAAGATCAACTTTTCATAAATATAACATTAGGTCTAAAGAAAATTATAACAGCCATAAGGCTAAATTTTCTTTCTTACAAAAAAGTTTATTTTACGATGGTGTTTGTCTTTTTAATACACTGCCCGATAATGTTAAGAACGCGTGTAGTTTAAAGATATTTATTAGAAGATTGTTTAGTTACTTACAATCAAATGTAACATTGTTTCTATGTGAAAATGTACTAACCAAGTACTAAATAAAGTATTTATTTATTTATCTCAATAGCGCCATCTAATGGTCGTTTGTAAAAACTTAAAAGGCGGCCTTCGTATTGAGTTCAAGAACGTTTTATATTGTATCGCCTCACAACAACATTCTACTTAAAGACAAGTCTATAAAATTTTTCGAATAGTCTATAAAGACATAAAATTTCAAATTTTATTTTGAGGCGTAATATACCAAACACAAGTGTCCATTGCAAAAACTACGAAAACATGTCGACGTAAATCATTTGGATCATAAAGTTTTTAGTGATCAATAAAGCATCTTTTAAACGCTTTATTGGAGAGTTTCGGATTTTAGCATATACTACAAGCTAAATAGCGCTCGTAACAAAAGGTAGTAAATTAAATAATTATTAAAAATGGGGAACGTTTAGTGGCTTAACGGGCGAAGATTGTTGATTTATTGATTGACGAATTGTTGGCTATGTTACGCTTTTATGGTATGTCTAAAAGGTTTTGTTTATGGCTTTCGGGTTTCTTTAGAAAGCTTTCTTTACGAGTGGCGGTCGACAGATTTTTTGTAAGACCTTCACTATCAACGCCTGTTTGGCTCAAGGCTCCATACTATCTCCTACTATCTTTCTCATTTATATTAACGATCTGCTGAGAAGGACCAGAAATCCAATCTACAGTTTTGCAGATGACAGTACGCTTATTTCTTCATGCACACAAATATCTGCAGAGCGAAAAGAGACCAGACCCAGGCCGTAGTTTTTTCTAAACAAGTTAACGTTGCGGAACCCGACATAGGTATGTCGGGACGCTCCATTCCTCATCGTCACTCAAAGTTGCCGGACGTCAACTTGGGGGCAAATATAGTCCAGTCAGAATACGATTTTGAGGTCGAATCAGTCAGTGTCCGGCATGCTAATACTATTAAAAAAAAATACTCGTCTCGATGAGTAGATCAGGGCAAAAATATTGCGACCGCTGAAAAATTGGGGAATAAAACCACAAAAATGGAAGAGTTGGCCCGTTTTTGGGTCTTTTAGCATATTTTTTGCAATTTTATCATAAATTTATGACGGATGAATTTTTTTTTTTTTTTAAACAACTTTTTTTGCAGTATACTACTACCTTACCTAAAATATCAGAAAATATTCCTTAGTCCCTAAGCTTTCATTTGAGAAGAACTCATGTAAACAATTTAAGCCCGAGAAATTGGCCATTTTGTTCTCAAATTTATTTTTTTTTAATGCAAATTTACAATTTCTTTTTTTAAAAAATATTTTTTTCTTGAATTTTATGATATTTTCAGTAACAAAAGTTATTTTTAATTATTATTTTTTTTAATACCATATATCTTGAGTGGCTGAGAAAGTTGTTTAGTCCATTTAGGCTGAAAAATTGGCCATTTCAATTTTATGCTTTTTTTATTTCATATATACAGTTCTTTTAAAAATTTTTTTTTTTTTTTGAATTTTATCATATTCGCTGAAACGAAGATCATTTTTAATAGTTTTAAAATGGTTACCATATGTTTTACAATGAGAGGCCAGAGAATTTGGGTCATCGATTTAGATGAAACTTGGTGGAGAGTCAGGTTTCACCGATATATTAAGAAGCTTTTATTTGACACCACACTCGATGACCTAATAAATTTTTTTTTTCACTTCAGATTTCACCCCCTAGAACTAACCCCTAAGTCTACAAGGCTCTGATGAGGCCATCAATTCCTATCTTAGTGCCAAATTTCAACGTTTTATGACAAATAGTTTCGGAGAAAATCGGGTGTGACAGACAGACAGGCACCGAAGTGATCTTATAAGTGTTCCGTACGGAACACTAAAAAGGACAAAAAAAAAACGACAAAAACGACCAGAAGGTTCAAATGACATCCCTTATATTTTTTGTTTTTTATCTAGAATCAAAATCTGTTAGAATTTTTGGTTTATCGTCCATAAACTTATAATAAAATTACAAAAATATGAAAAAAAAAAAAAAAAACGAGCCAATTCTTCTAGTTTTGAGGTTGTACTCCTCAATTTTTTAGCAGTTGCAATATTTTTTCCTTAGTATACTTGTCGAGACGAGTATTTTTCTTTTTTTGAAGCAGCAGTATTCGACGATTTCTGTTTTTTGGCTTGATTTGGTCCTATTCTGACTGAACTAATAGGTCGGGGCATAAACATGTCGCATGCATGGCAAAAGAAGCTTCTCAGAACCTGGGACGATTATTTCGAACTAGAAAGTTTTACCCCACACATGGAAGTAGTATGTTTGCGGCTCTCCTCCCAAACAGACACCACATTTGTAGGCTTCTATTCAGAAGAGCTGTTCGCCTGATTGAAGACAGAACTCACTAGAAATCTTGATACCTTGGAACATCGAAGAACGGTTGACGACTTGAATCTATTCTACAAGTACTTTCATGGAAAGTGCACTAAAACATCACATCCGTATAAGGTTCTGCTTATTACTCCTTAAACAACACTTTTTGAGCAGTTTTTTATATGTAGAACATCATCATATCTTTGGAATGATTTGCCCAGGACTGTGTTTCCCACCGAGTACAACTTACAGCGATTCAAGACTAACGTAAGACTTCCAAAATTTAAAAAATTCTTAGGTTCACCGGCTTTCCCAATGTCATTAAAAGTTCAATCCAATGAATTTCGTAGTTTTTTTAGCTAATAGAAAGGAAAGCCAATACCTACTGTTCCGATTATCATCCTTAGCTAGATAATTTCCAAATATGTATTTAGAAATTATTTTTATTTAATTTCGCTTAAGTTATGTATAGCATATAAAAGCAGCTATTCAATTTAAAAAAGTGTCAACACCGCTGTGGTATGTAAGCGGTTTGTACTATAAAATAGTAGGTTGCCACCTAGTTTTCTTGCTTCGTTGCAATGGACGTAGAATAATGATTTTTTTCATATTGTCACTACGCACTAAATTAAAAAAATGTTTTCTTGATTTTTATGATTATATTTACGTAATTCGAAACAATATATTTTTTATATCTCTGTTGCTAAATATCAGGCTGTAATAACGGAATTAAATTATTTGTCTTAATATTTTATTAAAGCTTCGATTACTTCTAAATAATACAATATATCGATGACAGAGACAAGCGCCAACGAATATTAAATAAACTTAAATTTTTGTTGGGGAAACTCTGGATGAGTAACAAAGTAACGATCTAGAATCTCTAAAATTAATTTGGCAAACTTATCAAAAACGCAATCTTAAATTATAATCGCCTCATAGTAATGTGGTTTTAATAAAATCGTTTTTACGGTTGTCACTTGCAAATTTTGCATTTCGAAATAAAAATATAAGCAAGGAAGAAACTAAGTATGAAATAACCGTCTCTAGATTTATTCTTTTTAATTAATTAGTTCCATAAACATAATGGAAAGCCTGTAAGGACATAGCCGTACTACATTATTTTTTCTTGTATTATTTTATTCATTATTAAATATAGCTCCAACCAGGTTTTCACACTTTGATAAGCTACCCGATAGTAAAGAAACATTCTGGAAATGACCATCTGAAAAATGTGTACATTCTCAGTACATATTACAAATTCATTATATATATCCACAGATTGCAGATGTACAGCTTAAATCAACCGTCAGGCGTAAGAGTTATTTGATTCAATGATAACACAGCCCCACAAAAAAAAAAAAAGTGGGGTATACTTTTGATGCGATATATCAGATCCGTAGTATTTTTGCCCGCTGATTACGAATCTGACGTCAGAATATCGCCATCACATCTCAATTTTTTTCTAACCTCAAAAAATAGGTAAAAATTAGTAAAAATTAAGAAAAATATACTCCTAAAAAATTGATTCAAGCTTTTTCATGAATCCAAAGATGTATTAATATGTATTTGGACACGCTAAGCTAATATTCATCGGTTGGATTAAGCCATACAGTTCTGTTTTCTTTCTAACCTCAATAAATCAGACAGATATAGTGCTTCTCGAATGCAAAAACGAATTCAAATTAAAATTCAACCGATTCTTACCAAATTTGGTACACGGAGGTTTTTTGGGTTGCTGATCATGAATCTGAGGTCGGATTTGCAAAATTCAAAATGGCGGATCCAAGATGGCGGACAAAATTTTTGAAAACCAACCGATTCCTACCAAATTTGGTATATAGTTGGGGAATCCTCAAACCTGATACTCTTAAACCCTAAACCCTGAAACCTTAGACTCCCACACCCTGTAACCTCAAAAAATAGACCTCAATAACCCTGTAACTTTAAAAATGAGACCCAATAAACTCAAAACCAGGACTTTTAAACCATATACTCTCAAATAGTAGACCCTTAAGCCCTAGAATTGCGAAGGTTAGACCCGCGCCTAACTTTCCTTTTTTTGGCTGTATCTTGTTCTTTTTTTCCGCGAATGACCTATTCAAAGGCTTTCTGCCCAAACGCTTTTGAGGACTTGTTTCTCTTTTTAGCGACCAGCAATAGTCCGCTAGCATATGGTCATCCCATCGTCCTTGATACCGATTTTCTATGATTTTCAGATCTTGGTGAAAACGTTCCCCTTGCTCCTCACTGT
Organism: Pachyrhynchus sulphureomaculatus; assembly: GCA_019049505.1. Taxonomy (NCBI): domain Eukaryota; kingdom Metazoa; phylum Arthropoda; class Insecta; order Coleoptera; family Curculionidae; genus Pachyrhynchus; species Pachyrhynchus sulphureomaculatus. The sequence continues at coordinate 106,164,801 of CM032455.1, read as the reverse complement.
AGTCACCAAGATTATCTGGGAAATCATCGATGTGGGAGTCCAGGAAATGTAATTTTAGATTCATTAAGCAACCTAATGTTTGAAAATTTTTTACCATTTTCTCGACTATTTCTTTGTACTTAGGACTTTTATTATTTCCCAAAAAGTTTGTTGCGACTTTTTTAAAATGAAGCCAAGCAGCTTTTTCAACTTTATTCATTTTAGTAACAAATAATGAATCTTGAAACAATTTTCTTATTTGTGGCCCGTCAAATAGGCCTGCCTTAATTTTAGCTTCAGAAAATTTCGGAAATTTTTTATGCAAATATTTGAAACATGGGCCGTTTGTATCTATGCTCTCGTGAATTGCTTCATAAGTCCAAGCTTAATGTGAAGCGGGGGAATAAGAACTTTTCCTGGATCTATCAATGGTGGAAACAATACATTATTTTCACCAGGAGTGAACGATCTTGTTGGCCAAATTTTTTTCTTATAATGACGTTCCCTGTCTCTGCTATTTCACAGACATTTATAACAGGGATAAAGTGTAAACCCTGACTGTTGGCCAAGCAATATTGTTACAATTTTTCGATCTCCACAAATTTTCCAGTTATGATCAGCATATTTTATTTTTATCAAAAGCTGCTTCATTTTTTTTCATATTGCTCTTCCATAATTGTGGAATGAGCAATCGGAATGGGAGCGTAAACGTTGGTATTATGCAGCAAAACTGCCTTAATGCTCCGTTTAGAAGAATCAATGAACAGTCTCCATTCTTCAGGATCGTATGAGTTATTTTGAAATTCATCCATTAGAGCTTTTACATCGGTACAATATGAAAGTGACAATTCCTCGTCCATTGTGAAATATTTTCGAAATTCTTCATCTCTGTTTCTAGAATAAGAAATCGTAGCTTCTGGATTAAGTAAATGTCTTTTCTTTAAAAAGGAAGCAAGATGCTCTGAACCATCTTTGGATAAGCCTAAATCTCTGACTAGATCACTAAGTTCTGACTGTGATACGAGTATTGGTTCTGGTTTACGGTTGTATGGTAGAAATTCTTTATCTGTGTCACTAGTATATGATAGGTTGTCACTAGAACATTCATTAGTAACAGTGTTTGAATCTTTTTCGACAGTCTCAATGTTTTCGGCATGAACTGATAAGGTGAAATCATTTGTTTCCATAACATCAGCATCAAGTGGTTCAGGAGGCGGAATTAGTTTAGTTGGTCTTGTTACTGTCGAAACATCGTTATAAGTAATAGTGCTTTTATTTTTTCGGTTATGCCTAGATACAACATTCATACAAAAGTAGCAATCATTTTCACTGTATGGTCTATTCCATATTGCTGGTCTGGAATATTTAATCGCCTTCTTATTGATGTACAACATTATTTTGCAAGAACTGCAAATGATGTGGGGAACCCAATCTGTATCCTGGTGCTGTATTTCAATGTTAAAACAATCCTTATATAAGGTTTTAATCTTATCCGTTATCGGTGACCCCATTTTACTCAATACGTGTTGACAGCAAATATAACAAAATGAATCACTGTTTTTATCGCACTTATGAAAAGTCCTTGTACCGTGAGACCGTTTTCTTGTAGCATTATACTCTACATGAGCCAAGTCACCCACACATGAAGAGCTCCTCTAACCCCTTGACAACAGACCATTGTTTAGTAGTAAGTTGTAAGTGTGGTACTAGAGTGCGGAGTAGCGTAGGACTGTAATGTGCAATAGCGATGTAGTTGGTGAGGGAGGGTATGCGAAAGTAGTGTCTCCGCCGATCCATTTTAAAATCTGTTAACAACCAAAATGTTTCTCGACATCATATACTAAAATTTATATTTGGATAACCTTATACTCTCACACATTTTAATACGCGTGCTCTCTCTATATATACCTTCTGTCGAACTGGTGCTTTAATAATTATTTTAGCCTCATCTACCTTGACAGGCACAGAATGTATTAAATCAGATATTATGTGCTCCAGCAACCGTGGATCTGATCATAAATGTCAAGGGATGACGGAGTGCCTAGTGTATGAAAAACTGATTGCAGAAACGACGAGCGGAGCTTTGGTTTTCACATACGTCTACTACATAATAATAAATAAGACTATTTGGGATTTTATACTAAAAAATCTAAGATCAACAACAGCAACAAAACATTCTAGAATTAATTATTTTTAATATGCATGCGTTGCCAACGTACTCCACTTGCCAAGGTGGTACTTTTAGACCTTTCTTTATGTAAACTGGACAGTACCGAAAACTCTTGAACTTTCATTTTGTGTTCTAATAATTGTACAAAGCCAAGCTAGGGTGAAAAATGTGAAAATAGTAAAAAAAGTACATGAAAAACTCATTACATTTTTAAAGGATATTCGTTCAAATAGTCCGTAATGATTTAACTAATTTTTAATGTCCTAAATTTGATTATGTACCCATTATTTGATCATATTAAGCCTTTAATAAATTATAACTTAAAATGACAATTTTGACTATTCATATTTGCTAATATATTGTGTAACAAAGTAATTTTTTGTAAAAATCTTATTCTAATTGCTTACTAAACAATTTTTTCGTTGCTATATAATAAGTCAAAATGTTATAAAATTAAATAGGTATTCTGAGATACATTAAATTATATCCTTATGTATTTTGAGCACATGAAGTTGAAGTGGAATCTGATGTTATTGCTCGCTTTAGTATATTATAGTTTATTTTAATCTTAGACCAGGGGTTCTCTAACTATGCATCGCGATGCCCTGAGTGCGCGGCGCGGCTCGCGTCTCATCAACGACTCAGTAAGCCCATAGAGATATTAGAATAGAGGAGAGAAAGTATATGGCCTGCTGTAAGCGAAAGCGTATAGTTTTTAAAAATAAAAGGAAATAATATGAGACAATTCTGTCTCTCTTACTCTGCGCTTGAGCGCTGAATTCCGGCGCCGAGTAAGAGAGACAGAATGACTCTTATATTATTTCTTTCTTTTTTCTGTGAGCACTACGCTTTTCGCAAGAACTTACCTCCTCTATTCTAATATCTCTATGAGTAAGCCCGCCCCTCCATTTCTACGCGCTTTCGTTCGTTCATCGTTCGGTATTTTATTCCGTTGCTTCATTTATGCGTCGATTACAAGCGTTGATGAATGCAGTGTTTTGATTTCAAGTGTGTTGCATTTAATTTACTTGCGCGTATTCGTTACTTAAAATGGATAACTTTATTCAAATAAATAGAAACGTGTTGAAGACGCAGAAGAGAGTTTTTTTATAGGTCTAGCACACGTGCTACAGGGAGGTCCCTAAAGCGCTACAGAAGCGGCACGTGTGCGGAAAAAGCGATTCACGTTTCTCTTGAATCGCTGTAAATTGTACTCGGTGGGAAACACAGTCCTAGACAAATTTTTCCAAAGGGATGATGTTCTTCATATAAAAGACTGCTTGAAAAGCGTTGTAAGAGGAGTAACAAGCTGAACCTCATACGGATGTGAAGTATCGGCGCGACGTATATTTCTAACATGCACCGCTCTGGGGAAGAATTAAACGGGCCACATCCTCCGAACACTTTCCATGGAAATATTTGTAGAATAGGCTCAAGTGGCCAACCGTGCTTCGATGTTCCAGCGAATCAAGGCCGCCGGTCAGTTCCGGGTCTCCAATCAGACGAACAGCTCTTCTATGAATAGAATTCAACAAATGCAGTGTATGTTTGGGAGCGAAGCCCCAAACATGGGAGCAATATTCCATAGTTGGTCGAATTTGAGCTTTGTAAAGAGAGAGTAGAAAAGAAACTGTAGAAAAAAGAAAAAAGTACAGGAAAGATGACCAATATGTAGATTTTGGATTTACCTACGTTAGCAAAGGAAATACAGAACTTCCCCAATGTGTTGTTTGTCAAAAGGAGCTGCCCCTCTGAAAGTATGCTTCCTAATAAATTCAAACGTCATTTAGAAACAACTCACAGTAATTTACAAGGAAAGCCGCGAGATTTATTTGCAAGAAAATTGCGTGAACTGAAACATCAGTCAACATCCTTGTTTTCCAGAGCATCTATTCGTTCCAAAGCACTGCTCGCCTCTTACAAGGTCGCTCACCGTATTGCCAGATGTAAGAAACCACATATTCCTTTTTCTAACAATACGATTAGTCGTCGCATTCTTGACATTGCTGAAGACATTAATGAATGGAAAATATTTCTGGTTTATTTTCCATTCAACTGGATGAAGCGACAGACAGTAATAACGACGCTCAATTAATATGTTACGTGCGGTACATGAAAGAAGCAAATGTACGCGAAGATTTATTATTTTGCAAAATAATGACCGGTAAGGCTAGTGATTTGTTTGAGATCACAGATTTTTACATAGAAGATAATAACATCCAATGAGAGAAGTGTGTCGGTGTGTGTAAGGATGGAGCTCTCGCGATGTCAGGGCAGTATGGAGGACTTCAAGCTCTAATTAAAACCAAGGCTCCAAATGTAAAATGGACATATTGAGTCACACATATGGAGGCACTGGCTGCAAAAAATATTTCACCTAAATTAAATTGCGTAATGGATATAATTATCAAAGTGGTGAACTTCATGAAAGCAAGACCAGTGAAGGCAAGATTTTTCCATAAGCTTTGTAAAGATTTGGGTGCAGAGCATACATCTTTACTTTATTACTGTAACTCTCGTTGGTTGTCGAGAGGTAATGTAGTCTCACCTGGACATGAATTAAAAAATGAGTTGTACACGTATTTATTGACAGAATCACATCGTGACGCAGAAAAGTTTAAAAATACTGACTTCTTAATAAAATTGCAGCGTTTCAAAAGAAGTTGCTGTTGTGGAAAAGAAAAATAGAAGAGGAGCAAGGAAATACTGAATTTTTTCCTGTTTTGAAAGGCTTTCTGAAAGAAAAATCTATTCAAAATCTGGAGCCAAGATTGTAATTGATATTTTATCCAACACTTATCAACATTAAGCACCCATTTTAATAAATATTTTCCAGAGAATCTGAATCAATACGACTGAATTAGAAACACATTCCAATCGACCCCACCGCCATCTACACTTTGAACATTCGAGGAACAACAGCTGTCAGAACTATCTTGTGATACGAGCCTAAAACTACGATTCGATAAAGACAAACTGTTTCAATTTTGGAGCAATACATCCCAAGAATATCCTACTTAATTTGGGAGCAAATATGTCCTGGCATGAGCATGTAGCGGGCATAGCAAGGAGAGCTTCTCAAAAGTTGGGAATATTATTTCGAACCAGAAAGCTTTACGCTCCACAACAACTGTTAATTCTTTACAAAGCTCAAATTCGACCAATTATGGAATACTGCTCCCATGTTTGGGGCTCCGCTCCCAAACATACACTGCATTTGTTGGATTCTATTCAGAGAAGGGCTGTTCGTCTGATTGGAGACCCGGAACTGACCGGCGACCTTGATTCGCTGGAACATCGAAGAACGGTTGGCAACTTGAGCCTATTCTACAAGTATTTTCATGGAACGTGTTCGGAGGATGTGGCCCGTTTAATTCCTCCTAGAGCGGTGCATGTTAGAAATACACGTCGGGCTGATACTTCACATCCGTATGAGGTTCAGCTTGTTACTCCTCGTTCAACGCTTTTCAAGCAGTCTTTTATATGGAGAACATCATCCCTTTGGGATAATTTGCCCAGGACTGTGTTTCCCAGCGAGGACAATTTGCAGTGATTCAAGAACAACATGAATCGCTTTTTCCACACACGTGTCGCTCCTGTAGCGCTTTAGGAATCTCCCTGCAGTACGTGTGCTAAACCAATAAAAAAAAAAATCCTATCAGTACTACAGGTGTGAGGGTTCTTTTTACCATTTGCTAGGTCGTACTTGTGTGGCTTTTCTGCAGTTGCAGCAATCAAATCAAAGTACAGGTCGCAAATAAAATTAGAAAAAGAAATGAGAGTAGCAATTTAAAAACTTCAGCCCCTATTTGAGAAGTTATGCTCAGAAAAGTCAGCTCGTCCTTCTCTTTAGTTGTATTGTTTGTAGTTTTTTTATGTTTTCTAATAAATAATAATTAATTTTTGAATAATAAAGTAGTTTTATTGTCTGTTAGAGCTCCACACAGGTATCTTCTTTTAGAAGGGCGTCACGTAAAAATTGCAACCTGTAAAGGGAGTCGCAATAAAAAAAAAATTGGGAACCCCTGTCTTAGACTGAGCAAGACATAATAATACCAAGCTTTGATTTTCCTCATAAGAGATCTATTTTTTTATTTGTCCATTTGTGTATACAATATCCCTTATAAAAGAACGACATACCTAACATGACCATACGTCCCGTTTTAAACGGGACAGACCCGTTTTTAGGTAATGTGTTCCGTTGTGCCCAACGAAGTTGTCGGGACGCAGAAATGTCCCGTTTTGACAAAATTCTCTTGACACTTGAAAAAGCCCGCGAAAACAATCGCGGTGCGGGCAGGCAGGATACTTACCACTACGCAGTGCGCCATAACGAGGGGGGGCTCAGATGTTTTAATGCAACCAATCACAGCTCACAGTGATTGTTGCTGTTATGAACATAAAGAACGTACCTATTATTGTTTATTTTGATTCGCGTTTATTTGCATAATTATCTACGCATAGACTACCTAATAGCTTTGTTGACTGTACTATATAGGTACTCAATTCCCATCTATGTACGACTATGCACGAATTATCGAAGCTTTGAAACCTAAAATCAGTTGTCCCGTTTTGAGGGAGAAGAAAAATGGACACATTAGACATACCATATGTTAAAGTTTAATGACATTGTTTTACTATAAACGTCTGAGCGTGAATTATTTTGGGCGGCTGTCAAGGGCAATGTGTCGATCGCCTTAGCCTGCTGGAAAAAATGAGGAAGTCAGATCGAGTAGCACACAACCCAGTCTTACTTTGGCTTGTAACTATTATTATTCGTTTCTTGACTCTTTGGAAATCATATCCCAACACAATGTGTATTTTAGTGAATTGTTTCGTATCGTGGTCAATTGTTCATGTGGAAAAATTCTTATAAATATGGCAAATAGTTATTCTTAAAAACTTATGCCGTAAGGTAATTAACTTTAAAGCTAAACTAGTAATGTGTGTTAAGAATAGTAAAGCGACTAAAATTCGTCGAATTTACTACGATATACCCTCATTAATATGGCTCACTTTTATTAAACCATAATGATCAGTAATAGGATCTCCTTAGTTTGGCTCACTTTATAAATCTCTAATGATTAGCCAACAACATTTTTTTTAAAAATGCACGGATGTAAATATCATAATATCCACCATATCATGAGATGTTATGTTTTTTAAAGAACATCTTTTTTATGAATATCTTTCTCCTCTACGCCAGTGATCCCAACATCTTAATGTAGCTCGTTTTTGACAGGATTTAATCGCTACAGTGCACATATTAAAAACGTTGCAACTTTCCAAGTTAAACCGACAATGATAACTAAAAAGAGGACAAAAGCAGTTTTATATAAGTTTGCAATCAACGCCAGAGCAAAGCGAGATTTAAATTTGTTTTTGTTTTGCATTTTTTTGACATTAGTTGCTGAATAAATTTGTGGAGAAGTGTTAAAAAGTTGGGACTAATTAAGTGTGAGTGAAGAGTCTGACAATTTTAACAGGTCATTATTCTAAATGCGAAAATTTTCGTTTCTATTATGGCAGCTGAAATGAACCGTCAAAGAAGTGCCTGGTGTTATTAAAGTCTCTTTATAAAACAGATTAAATGGTATATAACATTGAGCTCATTTTATAAATTTTTAATGAGCTTATTTTAAGAGTACCAAGTCATTAATTTTTCCATTTCGAGCCGACGGTTTAAGGTAAATTAAAAAAAAAAGAAACAGAACATTAAAGTTTCCTAAACGCGTATAACGTACCAGAGTGCCAAGAATGACGCTTTCCTTGTCAGACGTCACTGAACTAGTTTCAAATTATTAAGTTTCTGTTTCACATAAGCTACAAAATGGCGCCATTAAGTGGCATGGCTAGGGGTACGTCTGAAGTTGAGGGTTGGATCCCCGGCAAGTCAGTATATTTATTTATTTAAATATTTTTTGCTAGGACATACCATGTGATGTTGAAAAGCAATAAATATCGGTAAACTCTCAAAAAGTTAACATTGCTGCTCTCAGTTTGAGGCCATTCGAACCGTACGAGACTGACAAGCTAAACAGCGCTTTCCCGCATGAAGGTGGGCCACATCTTAAAAGTCGGTTTTGATAAGGATCAAGAGCTGACTTCGACGAATGTTCTTGGTAGAGAACCTCTTAAATCGAAAGGCCAAAGAGGTAGGTAAAGCAGGGGGACAGTATCCTTGTAATTCTCGAATGAGATGCACATCTGAAATCATACTAAGAAGGCCGTCACCAACGAGCATACTTCGCCTCAATGATACTAAGAAGTCGTAGCTAGTAGACGAGGTTTATTGCTAGTGGGGGGTAAAGAACAATATCGTAAAACAGCCAGCTGAGCTAGTACCATCTGATAATGTGGCCTGGATCTCACGCTAAACTGTAGATCTCCTCTCTCTGAAATTACCCAGAAGTTAAAGTGAGGTTAGCAAAATAGATTTCTATGGTCTGCTTGATTGACTATGGTTGCTTGTAATTAAGAAAAGCGCCCTTTTACGACACTGTAAACAAAAGCGCATGGAAGACAATTATACGTACTAGAATTTCGCGGGATTTACAGTATCAAAAAAATAATTAACTCCAACCACCGTGTATAATTTGATGCTGCACATTAACTTCCAGCAAAATTATCATCTGCGGAAGGATATACGCCATGAAGTGTGACACAAATAAGAATAGAAAGCGTATGTCATTCACAACATCGTTTCCCGGCCACTCAATAATCCATTAGAAATCACAATGAGAGCAAGGGCAAGTAGAAAACACGGGACAAAATTTTAACGCTGGCTTATGCAAAAAAGTTACCATATCCCGCGGCCGTGCTGTCCCACAAAAATGTGGAATGAAAGCATTTGGTCTGGTAGTAAAACTTGTTGCGAATGCCCCTTTCTCTCTTATATTTGTTAATTTTAAGAGCAAGTTATATGTGGTTATAGATAACTTATTGAAGTACAAATTTAGAAAATATTCAGTTGTTAGTGTTCGTTCGGAATACTTCTGGGCTGTCCGTCTGTCACGCAGACCTGATTTTCTCCGAAACTATTTGACATAGAAAGTTGAAATTTGGCATAAATATTAAAATTGATGGCCCAATCAGAGCAGTGAACTTCTGAAAGTTAAATTTTGGGGAAATCGAAAGTTAAAAAAAATATTTTTACCAGGTCATCGAGTAAGGTGTCCAATGAAAGCTTGTAAAAACACGAGTCCAAAAATATATATAATGTAATACTTGCGAACACTTTTGTTTGTATTATTTTGAAAAAAATTGCAAAAAATCGTTGTTCTCGCCCCCGAATCTCTAAAAGTAGTGTTCAAAAAATTTTTTTAAAAATGGTCTAGCCATACTTCCATGGCGAAACTGCCTCCGATAGAAACCTATATCGTAACCTATGCTATAATGTAGAGGAGGCTAATAATAGTTGATGCAGAGCATGATATTACTTCTCTATCTTGGTTAATCGTGGAGATATTTTAAAAAAGTGTCCGATGATGACTTTTTTTCAAAGCGATACATCTAAGTAACTTTTAAAGCCAGGAAAACAAAACTAAAAGGCACTGTTATGGTACACTCTACAGTTTAGCCTAAATAAAAATATTAGAAAAAGCAAATAAAAATGTTATCAGTCGATTTCTATCAAATCTAAGTGAATGACCATTTTGACAAAAATATATAATATTTGTCTATGTGTAACCTAACAGCGTGCCAAGATTCATTAAAATCCAAGTGGTGCAGCATGTTGAAAAAAAAAAAGTAAGTCGACATGTACTTTATGACTGCTACGATAACGCACTTAAACGTAATCGTTATTATTACTTTACTAACCAATTTCACAAATACTACCTCTTAAAAATTCCCCGATACTTACGAATATGAAAGACTTACGTATGCGCTTAGTTACGTACGATTTCAGGGGTAGCTCCCAGTATGTTAGCGCCCCACGCGCCGATCAAGTCCGTATATGCATGAGATGCATGTACGTTTACGTACATGATTATGATTAGCGCATAGCTGTGGTGCATTCTCGCCCTTCCTATTTATTCAGTTTGACGTATTTCTAATTGAGAGACGTTAAAAAATATATAATATTCAGTGAATAAAGGAGTGGGGTAATATAATTCGAATATGTCTGCGAAATGTAATAATTGTGCTTTATATTGCGGAGTGATGGAAAACGAAAGAAAATATTGCGAACTGAAGCTGAAGTGCGTATTTACAACGTTCCTCACATGAAACTACTTAAAATTGGAGGTGTTCTGTGTAATAAATGTGGATTAATCCCGTACAGAACTTCATCGGCTACTCACAACGTAAGCTCAGGACCTTCTCATATTGATATAGATACAGAACAACGCGACATTTTTCAACTTGAATCAAGGGACGAGGCAGAATATTATAATGATGATGAAGAGGACTTTCATATACGGCACAGTGCCGATGAGGACTTTATGATACTGCCGTTTCAGAGGATAGTTTCGACTCATAAATACGGTGTTTTGTGTAACTCAAAATCTAATATCAAAACAATACCAATAGAGGCTCGATACTAAGCTTTTGTTAAAAGAAGGATTTTCATTCCTGTATTCTCGGAATATTATATATTTTTTAACATAAACAACACGACTCTCAATTAAGAATTTGTGAAACTAAGTAAATAGGAAGAACGAGAATGCACCACAGCTATGAGCTAATCATAATCATGTACGTAAACGTACATGCATTAGATGCATGTACGGACTTGATCGACACGTGGGGCACTAACGCACGGGGAGCTATTCCTGAAATCATTCGTAACTAAGCACATACGTAAGTCCTTCATACTCGTAAGTATCCGGGAATTTTTAAGCGGTGATATTTGTGAAATTGGTTAGTAAAATAATAATAACGATTACGTTTTAAATGCGTTGTCGTAGCAGTCGTAGAGTACATATCCACTTACTTTTATTTTTTTTTTCAACATGTTGCACTACTTGGATTTTAATGAAACTTGGCAAGCTGTTAGGTGACACATAGACAAATATCATATATTTTTTTTCCAAGTGGTCATTCAATTAGATATGATAGAAATCGACTGATAAAATTTTTATTTGCATTTTTCTAATATTTCTATTTAGGCTTGGCCCATCGGAAACTGTTGTAAAATAAATTGTAGAGTGTACCATAACACTGCCATTTGGTTTTATTTTCCTAGCTTTAAAAGTTACTTAGATACATCATCTTGAAAAAAGTCATCATCGGACACTTTTTTTAAAATATCTTCACGATTAACCAAGATAGAACAGTAATATCTTCTGTATCAACTACTATAAGCCTCCTCTACATTATAGCATAGGTTACGATATAGGTTCCTATAGGGCGCAGTTTCGCCATGGAAGTACGGCTAGACCCTTTCTGGAATATTCTCCGTAAAGTGTAGATTGACCAAAAATTATCACGAGTACATTATGTTTGGTAATATTGGGAGACATAATTTCAATTAATTTGTTTATAATTAAACAAATATTTAGGTAGTAAATGTTTGTTTTACTCTTTTATTACTAGATTCTAGATTGAGCTAGATTGATTTATTGGCTATTACGTAGCCAAGATGCTATAACTATTATACATTATTGACTAAGAAAAATAATGAAAATGCATATTGGATCTTAAGATATATACATGTCAAGGACCTAATTAACTTAGTCTAGGTAAGGAATTTATTTTATTTTAAAAGTAATCACCGTACGGAACACTCACTGCGCAAGTCCGACTTGCACTTGGCTGGTTTTTTTTTATAAGTATATTATTTTCTTTTTTTTTCTATTAACTAAAACTATGCGCTATATTTTATTTCATTAGATTAGAGTTTTAATAATATTGCGAAAGTTAGTAAACCATGACATATTTTAAACTTTAGAAATCTGACAACACTTATAATCAATCAAATCGTAACTCGTCGTTTCCAGTCGCCCTTCCTTGAGCCCATTGTTAAGATCTAAATAAGCCGAGCCTTGGTCGCATCAGAGTAGCCCGCCTGGAAGGATCGTGTGTCCGTCTCTTTCTATTAAATGCTATCAAACGACAAACCAGTGGTAATCCACACCAAACCAGAAATTATTTCCAAGCTTGGAGGGTTCAAATTATTTCACTGCAGTTAACGTCTTTGTTTCATTTGTATATGATAAGACAAAGAAAACTTAAACTTAGAAGGAACTTATAGTTCTTCAGGTTAGTCCGTGTCAGACGGGAGTGATTGGTTGGAGGATGCATTTTTAGAAATTTCTATTCTTCAAGAATAGAATACTTATTTAGAAAAGCAGTCAGTGTTTGATCACATACTTAACAAACACCTTGTATATACTTTTTAAGAAATGTTAGAATACATTTTGAATACATTGTGAACATATAAAATAAACTTCATGTTTTAAAATCTTGACACGTTTCTCTCGTATCATTTCTATGAAAAACGACCATATCAACGGATTTGCGTTAAAATTTGCCACAAAAATTGAGCATATTCAGAAGCAGAACGTAATTCAAGACCCTCTTTGCGACTTTCACACCCTCTGTGTATGGTTTTTATACATTTATGAAGCCCATTCAGGGGTTTCAGGTTTTCAGGTTTTTTCAGGCTACGTAGTTTGATTTTTCCGGTAGATACGATCTTAATGTTGGTTTTTTATGCGAGACGCAGGTTTTCTTTTCATATCGAGGCCGGGGTAGGTGTAGTGTAAGTTATGGGCCGATTTAGGTTCGCGATTTTCGTAAATGGATTCACGTAGGATTTAAATTTTTATGGTTTGTCGGGACACATGTGTGCCTGTGAAGTGTCAATAAACATACGGGGCCCGAAAAAATGTATTTAAAACGACAACATTTGGAATATTAGTATACAAAAAAAATCATTACTGTACTTTGTGTACAGTATTTATAGACCTTCTATGCAAAAATTAGGGAAATTAAATCACAACAATCAATATTTTTTCTGCCAAATTGTAGACATACCTTTTCCATAGAGTTGCAAAGAATTATATTACAAATTATTCAATCTGAAGTGTTATGTCACTGGTAAAAATTATTGTGTAGAATTACGACAATTTTGAAAATAACTCCTCTCTAATACAAGTAACACGTAGGCTGAAAAGTGTTCGGTCTAGCTACTAAAAACACATTTTGTGCAAAATTCAACTTTATTCATCAATATAGTATCCTTCAAGAGCAATGCAATCAGTCCAGCGTTTTTCTTGTAGAAGGATTTGCCTTTTCCTTCAAAATAAGCTTCAGTTTCGGCGATAACTTCTTCATTGGAGCCAAATCTCTTTCCAGCGAGTATTTTTTTGAGGTCTGCGAATAGATAATAGCCGCAAGGGGTCAAATCTGGAGAATATGCTGGATGAGGAAGCAATACGAGCTCCAATTTATACAATTTGCCATCGTAACGATTCACTTGTGACACGGTGCATTGTCTTGATGAAAGAGCACTTTTTTCTTATTCATTTGTGGCCGTTTCTTTGCGATTTCTGCCTTCAAACGCACCAATAACTTTATAAAATATTTGCTATTGATGGTTTTTTCCCTTCTCACCATAGTCGATAAAAATTATTTCATGCGCATCCCAAAATACAGAGGCCAAAACCTTCCCAGCCGACTGTTCTGTCTTTGGTCGCTTCGGGTGGCTTTGATCGGCTGCTGTCCACTCAGCTGACTGCCGATTTCATTCCGGTCTGTATTGGTGTATCCTTGTTTCATTTCTGTTGTTCTTAGCCAATCTTCTTTTCTCCATTAAGGTCAATATTTCATCCGGTGTTCATTTTTTTTTCCTTTTATATGTTCTTGTCCTTGAATATTTCACAATAACCTACTGCAGTTTATTCCTTATGTTATTCCATGTTTCGTTAATATTTGCAATATGAGTGATGTTCTGAATCTGGTTGTTGATGTCTTCTTTTACATTTTTGTTAGTTAGTTCAAATGCCGGCAAGGTTGTTGAATGCGATTTTCTTTCGATCTTTTTAAGGTTTACTATGATGTTGGCAACCAATGGATTATGGTTTGACGATATATCGGCACCTGGATAAGCACAGATCTTTTTTATGCGATTTCAATCAAATTTCATGAATATAAAAAGATCATTCAAAATAAGTTCCAGCTTTACAAAACTAAATGAAACTATTTAATATTTTTACGACGTGAAATTAAGTACCATGTTTAGTTAATGTTTTCAATAGAAGTGATGTTTTAAATCTGGTTGTTGATGTCTTCTCTTACATTTGTATTCGTTGATTCAGATACCTGCGAGGTTCTTCCTTTCGATCTTTTTAAGGTTTGCGACGATGCTGTCAACCAATGGATTATAGTTTGACGATATGTCGACACCTGAGCACAGATCCTTTTTATGCTATTTCTGACCTGTTCATTCAATTTCATGAATATAAAGAGCTCATTCAAAATAAGTTCCAGCTTAAAAAAACTAAATGAAACTATTTAATATTTTTACGACGTGAAGTGAAGTACCTATGAAACTATGTTTCTGAAAATTTTTTTCTTTTTCTTTTGGATAATGCTGGACTCTGATTCAATTAATTATTTCATTCATTATTAAATGACTTATAAAATGGAAAAATTAAACAAAAATGGCATAAATCATGCATAAAATTATGACAAAAACTACTTTGTAAAAACTGTGCCTGTTAAAACTGCAATCGGCATAGAGCAGTTTTTGCCAGTGGCAGTGTCACAGGAAATTCGACATATTCATTTTTCATATAGGGGTTGCTAACCCTTTCCTTGTCGCGCCGGCCAAACGTGTTGACAAGGGGTAAGGAGTTGGAAGGATGGTATGTGGTGAAGGATTAATGTTTTTAGGGCTTGATGTCCCCCCATATTACGAAGTGGGAGGAGGTTGGCGTTGGCAAGGTCGCGTCCCTAAAGAATATCTGTCCTCTGCCGGGTTTGCAGAAGAGTATATACCCGCTACCATAAAAAAGAGAAAGAAAAAGGTCAGAGAAGACGTCAGACAGTACAGAAAATTGTAAATAGAAGAAACTTTGAAAGAAGGAAAAAGTTTAAAATACCTAAACAAACAAATAAATGAAGGGAGACATCAAATAATAAAACTTATAAATAACGATAACAAAGAAATCGCACAAATCAAAAAGATAAAGGAAGCTACAGAGAAATATTATCAAATACTATATGACACGAAAATATCGCCACCGGCCGGGAAAGAAAAAGGAAATAGAGTGATAGTAAGAAATATGGAATCTGAAGAAATTTCCAATGTAACAACGAATGAAATAATGAATGCCCTAGAACATATGCACAACAACAAAGAACCAGGGGACGATGAAATAACTCTAGAAATGATAAAATATGGAGGGGCATCGATAATACAATCACTTCAAGCTCTATTTAACAGGTGCCTAATAGAAAGTAAAATACCAACACCTTGGGTAAACACCTTGATTGTGCTTATTTTTAAAAAGGGGAACAAATTTAAATTGTAGAATTACAGACCCATCAGCCTGTTATCGGTACTATACCAAATCCTCACTAGAATCATAACATGTAGATTAACGAACAAATTAGACAGCTATCAACCAGGTGAACAAGCGGGATATAGACGGGGATACAGTACTTTGGACCATCCTCAAACAATTAGATTACTAGTGAACAAAGCAAATGAATATAAGGTCAACTTGTGGATAGCAATGGTTGACTACGAAAAAGCATTTGATTCAGTAGTGATATGAGAAGTTCTTAATGCCTTAAGCAACAGCAGAGTCGATGAAAGATACAGAACTCTTCTTGAATACATATATAAAAATGTAACATCACAAATAATGCTTGAAGAAAAGACAAATAAAATCAAAATTAAAAGAGGAATTTGACAAGGCGAATCGATATCCCCAAAGCTGTTCACGTTGTCTCTAGAAGACATGTTCAAATCGTTAAAGTGGGGAATTAAAGGGACACTAATGGATGGTGAACGATTAAATCACTTAAGGTTCGCAAATGATGTCACTCTGATCACCAACACACACAAGTCTTGAGAAATAGGTCTAAAAATAAACTTCACCAAAACCAAATATTTGAACAATGAAAGTGGAGATAACAGACAGGAATTATTAATAGAAGGTGAAATAATAGGTAGTGTACAAACATTCATATATTTAGGACGAAAAATCGAAATATCCAAAAATAATTTAAAGGCTGACTTGGATAGAAGAGTCTCGTTAGCTTGGTCTGCGTTCGGAAGGTTACAATCTACATTTAAATTAGACATCCCAAATACAATAAAAACCAGAGTATTCGATCAATATGTACTGCCGGTATTAACAGATGGCACTGAAACGTGGGCTTTACATAAAGGTATAATAAATAAACTCCAGGTAACCCAAAGAACAATGGAGAGGAGAATGCTAAATATTAGACTCCAAGGTCGTGTTCCTAACATCGAGATACGAAGAAGATCAAAAGTGACAGATGTAATTCAACGAATATGTATATTAAGGTGGAATTGGGCGGGGTATGTCGCAAGAATGAATGATAATAGATGGACACGCCGTATATTTGAATGGACGCCTAGAGACAGAGGTAGACTACAGACAAAATGGACGGACAATATAAAAAAACAAAACTCATTGGGGAGGCTTATATCCGACTATGGATAGAAAAAGCTAATGATGACTACCACAGGCTTTCGCCTCACCTTCCCTCTTGTTATTTCATACCTTTGGTGAATACTGGGAGATAATGGTGTTCATGCTTTTGAAATATAAAGTACTGTCAAGAACTTTAATTCGATTATCTTACAAAAAAAATAACTGGTAAGTGCAAATCGAACTTGTGCAATTAGGGTTCTGTACGATGATCGTTGTTAAAATAAAATAAATTCCTTAGCTAGGCTAAATTAATTAGACCACTGTCATGTAATATATTAAGATCCAAGATTCCACGTTTTTTCTTAGTCAGTAATGTATAATAGTTATAGCAGCTTAGCTATCTAATAGCCAATAAATCAATCTAGCTCAATCTAGGATCTAGTAGCAAAAGTATAAAAACAAATATTTACTACCTAAATATTCGTTTAATTATAAACTGAAATAAAAGAAAATTATTGTCTCGGTACAGGAGCGACGCGTGACTCGGTATCAGTAGTGTATTGAAAAGTATATTAAATAAACGCCGACCATATTGTCAAGGCACTTCATTATTTTTTACCAGATAAATTATTAAATATAATCCATTCGTGATAATTTTCGCTTACTTACTTTAAAAAGGACAGTCCAGAATTTTTCAAAATTTGTTGATCAGTACTTTTCGGGACAGAGTGAGGAGATAGCGACTTTCGGCCATTTTTTAAAAATAATACAAAGAAAAGTACGCGCCAGTATTACATCATATATATTTTTGAACTCCTGTTTTCACAAATTTTCATATAATACCCCACTTGATGACTTAGTATTTTTTTTTTCACTTCCGATTTCACTCCCCAAAAACTAACCCCTTAAGTCAAAATTTAACTTTCAAAACTACACATCTTCTTTCATCAATTTATTATTAATGTTTCTTTTCTCGAAAAATTTCAATTATATTTAGTAAACAGATCCAGAAACGAAACAATGTCAAAATGAAGTTTAATGAGCCATTTTATACAAAGCCAACAAAGGAAATTCAAATAAAATAATTCGGTAATAGAAAACATTTTCAATTATTCCGTAAGAACGGAGCATTATTTTGTTTATTTTCGAGAAAAAGCGTATTTAATATTTAAGAGCTTTGTATATTGTACGTAGTTTTGCTTGTTATGAAAGGAGGTAATATCTTCAAAATAGGTATATAACTTGTTTACATCTTATAATTAGAGAGATTTTGCAACGCTTATTTTTCACATGCCCTTGTCCTTATCGTTATCTCAAGCAAGCGCCGTATTAACTCGAAGGAATTGCAAGGTTAGATTAGTATTCATCTTTTTTAAATATAGAGGATTCTTTTTATTCATTCACACCGATTTTATTAGTATTTAATGGAGCAACACAAGTTTCTAAATTAAAGTTGTGTCTAGCAGGTTTCTATCACTTTCTTTAATATTTCCAAGGTAATACGAACGTGCGATAAACAAAATTTCACTTGAAAATTAGCACTACACACACTGGAATGTCATTGTAACAAAGATTATAAAATCCCAACATAATCTGAACACTAATTAACTGTTGTCAGTGTTATTTGCAATAAAAAATTATCATTTCAATTTTACTGTATTTTCTTAGTAGTTAGTATACCTAAGTAGGGAAAAAACACTCCCTACCATAATAGCGATAAAAATAAATAGCGAAATAAAAAACCGGTCAAGTGCAAGTTGAACTTGCACAATTAGTGTTCCGTACGTTGATTGTTTTTAAAATAAAAAATCTTGTTAGGGTGATATAAAATACTACTCAGTATATATCACCACTACACCAAACACTTTATTTTTGCACTCGACGCGCGTTTCGCTAACCATGTTAGCTTCATCAGGAGCGATGATTGACTGATGAGTCAATCATCGCTCCTGATGAAGCTAACATGGTTAGCGAAACGCGCGTCGAGTGCAAAAATAAAGTGTTTGGTGTAGTGGTGATATATACTGAGTAGTATCATTGTGCCAAAGATTCCACATTCCCAACTTAGGTGATATAAAATGATCAGTGACTTCACAAAACACACCCCAAATGAGTTTTCAACAAAATTTATTTCCAATCTTTACTGAAAACTGGTGACCTTGAAATTTTGGTTTTTTTATATACCAGATAAATTATTAAAGGTAATGATAATTTTCGTTCAATCTATACCTCGTGGAGAATATTCCAGGATTTTTTCAAAATTTTTTGATCAGTACTTTTCGAGATAAGGTAGGGGACAGCGATTTTTCACGATTTTTTAAAAGTAATACGAAGAAAAGTGTGCGCAAGTATTACATTATATATATATTTTTTACTCGTGTTTTCACAAGCTTTCATTTGACACCACCCTCGATGACCTAGTAAAAAAATTTTTTTTTACTTCCGATTTCACCCCTCAAAACGGATCCCTTAAGTCAAAATTTATGTTACGGTGATATAAAATGATCAGTGACTTCACAAAACACACCCCAAATAAGTTTTAACAAAGTTTATTTCCAAACTTTACTGAAAATTGATGACCTTGAAATTTCTGTTTTTTTTATATACCAAATAAATTATTACAGGTAATGCACTCGTAATAATTTTCGTTCAATCTACACCCCGTGGAGAATATTCCAGAATTTTTTCAAAATTTTTTGATAAGTACTTTCCGAGATAAGGCGGGTGAACAGCGATTTTTCGCGATTTTTTAAAAATAATACAAAAAAAAGTGCGCGCTAGTATTACATTATATATATATTTTTTACTCGTGTTTTCACAAGCTTTCATTTGACACCACACTCGATTACCTAGTGAAAAAATTTTTTTTTCACTTCCGATTTCACCCCCCAAAACTAACCCCTTAAGTCAAAATTCAACTTTCAAAACTACATGGCTCTGATGAGGCCGTCAATTTCTATATTACTACCAAATTTCAACTTTTCATGACAAATAGTTTCGGAGAAAATCGGGGTGTGACAGACGGACAGACAGACGGACAGACAGACGGACAGACGGACAGACGGAAGACACCGAAGTGATCTTATAAGTGTTCCGTACGGAACACTAAAAATAACCTCTCTAATAAGTCCCTCAATAAGGGTAATCGTTATACTCCAAATGGTGAGCGCATGCTTCAAATAAAGATAAAGACAGTGACTCACCAAATATGCATTGCAAGAAAAGTTATTAGAATATTATACAAAGTGGTATTAAAAAATCGATAGGGTGATTTACCCAACACTCACTCCGTAAACAGATTTTAAAATAAACACTGAATTTGACTTCTTCACGCTAAACATTTAATTAATCAAAACAAATTGGTATTTTAGATATTTTACAGTGATATATTAATTATAGGAAAAAGTTGGGCAAGCAGAGGAAAAACTTCAGACATAATGTCAACTGAATTAATGACATATTCTTTTACATATTATTTATAAGCAACATAATTTTCAAATTCTCCGAAATCCTGACAATAACATATGATATATTTAGAGTAATCCCCTTAACCTTCCTCACCATTGAAATGCATTTGACTATAAATAACACTGGTCTATAAAACTTTATCTTTTTTTTTTGTCACACAGAAATTTTGTGCTAGATTTTGATAGTATTCTTAACAATAAAATAACTTCAAAAAGATTGAAACTTATTCTAATGACATAAAATATTATTATTTCGACAAAGAGCCTAAAAACAGTAAATTTGAGCTGAACAATTAGGTTTTAAAATAATACATACTTAACATTTTACAATTTTCCTCAGTACCTAGCTTACTATTATTATTATTATTATTTATCGAGCCTCCGCCAGCAATCTAGTACAGAAGAAAGTGTGTTTCCGTTGTAAGAATGAAGACTGAAAATGAAAATAATGAAGCTACCCACCAAAAAAGCTTCTGGCGCTGACGGAACACAGTTCTCAAAAACTGTGCGAGGGAACTAACACCAGTTTTCTGTAGACTTTTCAACCTATCCTACAGAAAGGGAATATTTCCTTCCTGCTGGAAATGTGCCACAGTTCAGCCGATACCTAAAAAAGGCAAGAAGACCTTGTCAAATAACTACCGACCAACCGCACTGCTTGCAATAATATCGAAAGTCATGGAAAAGGTTATCAATCAGCATCTTCTAAAATATCTTGAAGGATTCCACATTATTAGCGATCACCAATATGGCTTTCGTAAAAATAGATCAACAGGAGATCTTCTGACTTATGTAAGACATGTTTGGAACAACGCAGGTAAACACTTTGGAGAATCTCGAGCGGTTGCTCTTGACATATCCAAGGCATTCGACCGTGTTTGGCACGATGGGCTGTTGGCTAAGTTACGCTCTTATGGTATGTCTGAAAAATTCTGTTTGTGGCTCTCATGTTTCGTCAGAGAGCGTTCTTTATGAGTGGAAGTCGACGGATTTCTTTCTAACACCTTCACTATTAACGCCGGTGTACCCCAAAGCTCCATACTGTCTCCTACACTTTTTCTCATTTACATTAACGATCTGCTGGAAAAGACCGAGAATTCAATCTACAACTATGCAGATGACAGTACGCTTATCTCTTCATTTACTTTAAACGCTCGGGCATCGGCTACTTAGACGAATATCCGAAGACAGCAGGAAGTCATTCAACTTAACAAAGACTTGGAAGAAATTCTATCTTGGGGTGACAGTAACCAAGGGGAATTTAACGCTACAAAAACCCAGGCGGCAGTTTTTTTTCTAAAAAAGTTAACGTTGCTGAATCCGACATAGTTATGTCGGGGCACTCCATTCCTCCAACATCGTCACTCAATTTGTTGGGCGTTAATTTAGGAGCAAATATGTCCTGGCATGAACATGTTGCAGGCATAGCAAGGAGAGCTTCTCAAAAGTTCGGAGTATTATTTCGAATCAGAAAGCTTTACACTCCACACAACAACTGTTAATTCTTTACAAAGCTCAAAGTCGACCAACTATGGGATACTGCTCCCATGTTTGGGGCTCCACTCTCAAACATACACTGCATTTGTTGGATTCTATTCAGAGAAGAGCTGTTCGTCTGATTGGAGACCCGGAACTGACCGGCGGCCTTGATTCGCTGGAACATCGAAGAACGGTTGGCGGTCTATTCTACGTATTTTCATGGAAAGTGTTGTGGAAGAATGTGGCCCGCTTAATTCCTTCCAGAGCGGTGCATGTTAGAAGTAAACTTCGTGCTAATACTTCACATCCATATGAGGTTCAGCTTGTTACTCCTCGTACAACGCTTTTCAAGCAGTCTTTTATATGGAGAACATCATCCCTTTGGAATAATTTACCCAGGACTGTGTTTCCCACCAAGCACAATTTACAGTGATTTAAGAACAACGTGAATCGCTTTCTTCGCACACGTGTCGCTCCTGTAGCGCTTTAGAGACTTCCCTGCTGCACGTGTTGTACACCCATAAAAATAATAAAAAAAAGAAAGCATAGCTTTTAAACTGGCTTTAGTTGAGTCAATAAACAAACGCCAGTTACTTGGGCGGTATTCAAAAAACTCTTGACAGCATAAATGTCATTCATCATCATTAGCTTATTCCATCCATAGTCGGATGTAAGACTCTCTAAGTTGTCTCCAGTGAGCTTTGTTGTTTGTTTTTGCATACAATCGTGTCCCGCTAATCTTTTTATGTCATCCGTCCATCTTGTCTATGGTCTACCTCTGTGTTCTCTAGGCCATCCACTCAACTATACGGCGTGTCCATTTGTTATCATTCATCCTTGCGATATGCCTCGCCCCATTCCAGCTTAATATACATATTCGTTGTATTACATCTGTCACTTTTGATCTCCTTCGAATCTCGAGGTTAGGAATATGATATTGGAGTCTAATATATAGCATTCTCCTCTCCATTGCTCTTCGGGTTACCTGGAGTTTATTTATTATACTTTTATTTAAAGCTCATGTTTCAGTGCAATATGTTAATACCAGCAGTACATATTGATCGAATACTCTGGCTTTTATTGTATTTGGAATGTCCAATTTAAATGTAAAGTGTAACCTTCCGAATGCAGACGAAGCTAACGAGATTCTTCTATTAAAATCAGCCCTTAAATTATTTGTTGATATTTCGAATTTTTGTCCTAAATATATGAATGTTTGTACCTTTCCTATTTTTTCATCTTTTATTAATAATTCCTGGCTCTTATCTTCACTTTCGTTGTTCAAATATTTGGTTTTGGTGAAGTGAAAAAGTAGATAATCAGCATTCTAATAATACCAAAAATAATACAATTTGAAAATTAAATTCAAGGGTTGGTGTTAAATGAAGCATAATTGTTTGAGTCGATTTTTTTGCTCAACATCCTGTATAATATTTCTGAATCGTTAGTCGCAATAACTGATAATATATGAATTGACAACTGTTTCTAAATTTCTTCTTCTAAAATTTTAATAATTTCAAGTTTTAATCTTATGATCCTAATTATTTTTAGGTCTCTTGCTTTGCGAAATCCGAGCCCGTGACCTATCAACTTTGAGACGTTCCACTCCTAATTTTGATTAATCTGTCCAATTATTTTCAACTTGTCTTTTGCTGTGAAATTTGTCGGGGATAAGTGAAAATTCGCGAGAATATTGCTCTTAAATATTTAATTATTTTGAATTATTAATGTAATATTTTATTTATATAATAGAATAGGTAGGCGGTTTTATTGGCGTAAAAGGTGACGTAATAAAGACTTAAAATTAATACAGATGCTACCAAGATAGAGCTCAAGTTGTATAATCAGTATACGCGCTAATTTTGTAGACATTATATAATTAGTGGGAGAGGACTTGAGAAATTATGCTGTTTAACGAGTTCTATTGGTTAAATGGCCATGTAAGTTTTATAAAGTGTCATATGTAATTTTTTTATAATCGTCACGCGCTATATGTGATTAATTCTGACAATTTACGCGCGCAAAGATGGGAACTCCCAAACGTCGAAAGTCGTCGAAAGAAAAGAGTACAGTAATTCAACGTTTGAAAGCAGATGAATCAAATGTACCACTCGCGAAAGAGTTTGGTGTACCTCATTCCACCATTTCGATAAGAAAGAAGAGCAAAAGCACTATTGAAGACTTATTTAATGCTGATGTTTTGAATTCTAACAAGCATTGTTAAAGTGATTGAAAGTATAACGAAATCGAAGAATACCCGCAAATGGTCCTATTTTATAGGAAAAAGCCAATTTTTTTACTTCGCAGTTTAATGTTCCGAATTTCACATGTACACCAAATTAGATCCACCGATTCAAAAACAATATTGCCGACGGTAAGATAAGTAAAGAATCATTATCGGACGTCAGAGATTGTCTCAAGGTTTACAGATGATCAGATTTTTAATGCTGATGAGACAGGGTTGATTTATAGACTAACGCCAGATAACACTTTAAAATTTAAAGAAGAAACGTTGGCTGGTAGAAAGAGAGGATAACTGTTATAGTTGCAGCGAACATGAATGGCACGACTAAAAAAAATCTTGGTAATCGGTACATCTCAACGCCCAAGATGTTTCAGATGTGTGCAGTCATTACCAGTAGATTACGAGAATAATGGGAAAACTTGAACAACTGACATCTGATATTTTCACAAAATGAGAACATTCCTGGGATCGAAGCAAATACGAATGATTGTAATAATGTTACTAAGATTACTTTACTCGACTCCATTTTGATGATTTTTGATTAAACTTACACAAAGTATAATAAAGACTTATTTTAGACCCGCCGGATTTATAGCAGGAATCTTGGAGATTTAGGAGGAATTAAGAACACAACCCTAAAGATTCACTCGCAATGAAGATGTAGAGGGCAGTTATCCTTGGTTTTCTCGGGTTGCTCAGGCAGATGAATTTGGTCAATGGTCAACGACCGGACTGACGTGAGGCGTGATCATTTTCGGACCACACCGCGTGACAGCCTGTTTTCCAGTAAAAATGTACTAAATGAAACAAATGAAAGCTGGAAGAAATATTGTTAAGGTCGTATGGAGAGTAAAACAGAACTTCTCATGTCACCTGATCTAAAATTTTTGTGGTGAATCAGGTCGTATGTGGCCAGGCATTGTCATGCTGAAGAAATACACTCAATAGCGGTTTCATTTGTCTTAAAATTTGACGTAGGCTCTTCAATCATTGACAATAAACTTCGGTGGTGATAGTTTTCTCATTGATAGCAACTTAAATTAAATACATCTTGGATGTAAGTCTACCTTTGGTGCTGATTTTAGAGCCTGATTTTTATTGAACTATCGAGATTACCTTTTCAAATTCAAGTGTACCTCCAATTTTTCATCTCCTGTTAAAATTTGTTTGTGATTTAAATATTATATCATTAAAGAAATACTGGAGGTTTTTTGCTGTATATGAGTTATATGAGTACGATTTGCTATAATAATGGAATATTTACAAAACCATTATATTGCTTTAACACCGTTGAAGATTATAGTTACATAAATGTTTATATAATAAAATGAATTAGGTCGTGTGTGGCCTGATGTCCAAAACGTTCATAAATCGAAAAATCAAAGTCACCTCTTCCAAACTGGTGGCTGATACTATAGTTTGCACATTCTGTGCATCAAAAAACTTTCTGCCAAAGTTGAATATACTTTTTGTTACGCTTCAAATGCATTCTCTTGCACTTGAAACGCAGAATCTCTGCTGCTTCTCGAACGATATGGCCTTCGAGGCTGTACTTTGAGGTTATGTGTATAGCAGTATCACATCCAGAGGAGGTTTTACTTTTTTATGATTGGACCACGCAAGGCTTAAATGGAAATTGATTTTATAAAGCAAGAAACTTTATCTGGTCCTAAACCCACTATTGACAACTTAGTATATATCTAGTATATAGTTTATTATTAATAATACGTTTATAACCTTTTAACTGCGGTAAAAGGTATATAAAAGTATGCCATTAAAACTACCAAAGAGAATTTGTACGGACATATCAGACAGAATGCATATAAAAGTTTATTCTTATGACGTTCCCACTTTACATACACGTACATCAGTCCGTTAAAATATCAAAGTCATTGCGCATTCATCACAATCCGCGGCATTTCCTTTTTATCCGGAGATTTGAATTTTCCAAATAAGAGGAAAAAAACTACACCACAATGTCTAGAAAAATGACTTGTAAAATCTTAAGGACCAAGCAAAGTATATTTTATATATATATGTTATATATATATATATATATATATATATATATATATATATATATATATATATATATATATATATATATATATATATATATATATATATATATAGTAAAACATTTTGTGGAATTTTAAACTGATACGTATTGTTCAAATCATTTCTGGAATTTTTTATTCTATTTATGCTTTTTTCTAATAAAAAATACTTTGTCTTGTACAAACGTGAGGTTACAAACCATTTCTGCAATGGTATAATAATTTGGAAATACTAGTGGAAAAAAAAAACAATAGAAAATCAATACTATGATCTTAAAAAGCAGAATAACACACCTGTAAGAAGAATATTTCACCAGAATAATTATAAATGCGTGAAAAAAATTATCCATGTACTTTTAATATCTAGTTTCCTTAGAATCAAAATAATTACTAAAATTTAAAAGGGCTTCAGGAATACGATACTATAAGGGCACTTTTTGACCTTCCCTTTCCTTATCTCTTTCAAGAGAGTGACAACCATATAACATTTAATAGAAGAAACAAAGACAAAAGATGCCTATTTTGACAGTATATTTCTTTATTTTACAGAATCTCAGTCAAGCTGCTCTTTCAATCGCAGACTTAAGAAAAAATAGTATTTGGAGCATAAAATAAACTTACTGCACTATTACCTTTAGTAGCACATCGTCAATAGGTAAGATATTACTTTCTATACTTTTTCCTTTTTTAAGAATAATTAAAGGGACATTTTAATATTTATCCCTTTAGTTACATGTTTTAAAATCTATTAATTGTGTTATATAAACTACAGTTACAGGACATATTGTATATGGTTTGACGGGTACAAAATGCAATGATATCTAGAAGTTTCCATCTCCTCGGCAGTCAGAGAATTTTTAATAGGTAAAAATATTTAATTTCAATAATATGAGCTAGATAGAAAACAAACTGAAAAAGTAAAAATAATGCTTTAAATTAGTAAAATATCCCTAAAACTGTTTTAAAAAATGTGGCCAAGATGCGAAAAAAAAATTTTAAATGTAAAAAGTTCTTACATGATCAATTATTTTGTGATAATTATGGGTTGATTCTAATAAGTCCAACTCTATCTTCCATATTGTTGTCAACTGATTTATCATTTCATTTTAATCCTTTTCTTAAATGGATTTTATCAAATATTATTTCTAATTTTAATTTTTCATGTATGTTGTTAGCACCAAAAAAATTATTGATTCTTTTACATTGAAATTATTTTGCTTTCATATTGCCTCTGATATCATCATCAACATCATCATCATTAGCTTATTCTATCCACAGTCGGATGTAAGCCTCCCCAAGTTGTCTCCAATGAGCTTTGTTGTTTGCTTTTTGCATCCAATCGTGTCCTGCTAATCTTTTTATGTCGTCCGTCCATCTTGTCTGTGGTCTACCTCTGCCTCTTTTGTGTTCTCTAGGTCTCCATTCAACTATACGGCGTGTCTATCTGTTATCATTCATCCTTGCGACATGCCCCGCCCAATTCCACCTTAATATACATATTCGTATCTTGATGTTAGGAATACGATATTGGAGTCTAAAATTTAGCATTCTTCTCTCCATTGCTCTTATTGCTACATATTGATCGAATGTTCTGGCTTTTATTGTATTTGGGATGTCTAGTTTAAATGTAGATGGTAACATTCCGAACGCAGACCAAGCAAACGAAACTCTTCTATCTAAGTCAGCCTTTTCTATTATTTTACCTTTTATTAACAGTAACTGGCTGATATATGGTAATTTAAATTTTAGGTTAGTTCAGGTTAATATATAAATTTTTTTGGAGGGGAATATTCTTTAGAGTTCCATGAAGGGAGGTTCTTATTCTATCTTTATAAATGCAGAAAAGGCGAATCCTTATAAAGGTCTCCGCCTTTATAATATGTCTCCCTTTCCCCGTAAAACTTGGCTACCCAGTGATAACTGGTTAAAGATGCCCAACTTATCGCTTGCTTAAAAAAGTTCTATTAATGCCCAAAAACTGTTTAAATAAATATTAGTCCTTTCAGTTTTAACACTCTCTTGCCCGGAAAAGAATTCTGTGATAAGAATTCAAATCAAATCGATGGTTTTTCCTTTAGTTATCTTTTAGTTTTCTTTCAGCTTTTCTCTGGTTTCTCGAAATTCCACTTTATACGTGTCTGGAAGTTTTAGTTTTGAATAATGGCTAAGCAGATCTTTAGTTACAACTAGTTATCTCTGCTATTTTTGACGGTTATATTTCACTAAGAGACACGACTGGATTTCTAATGTTAGTTCATTTGATTTTCGGCAAAAAAAAATCAGCTTACAAAATAAAGAATATTTATTATCTTGCAAAAAGTTACAACAAAAAAATTAACACATGAGAATTATTCGCACATTCGCACAGTTAATTTAAAAACGAATTTTGTTGTCACCACCTGTATCTATAGCATTTACAGAACGAACCGTTTCTAAACTTAAAATTATTAAGAATTACTTGCGACTCATAATGGTACAAGACATACGAGGCTGGTTTGAAAAGTCCGTGCAAAAATAAAAACTACTTATGTGTTTGGGGTAAACCTTTTTTATTTTTCGACATAGTCTCCTTTTAGGCTTATACACTTCGTCCAATGATGTTCTAGTTTGTTGATCCCTTCCGAATAATAGGATTTGTCCAAGTCTGCAAAATATCCATTAGTGTCTGTAATCACCTCCTCGTTTGAATAAAATCTTTGTCCCGCCAGCCATTTCTTCAAATTAGGGAACAAATAGTAGTCCGAGGGAGCCAAGTCTGGAGAATAGGGGGGATGTGAAACGAGTTGGAATCCTATTTCCAATAATTTTGCGACCACAACTGCTGAGGTTTGTGCTGGTGCGTTGTCGTGATGGAAAAGGACTTTCTTGTGGGCCAATCGCGGGCGTTTTTCTTGCAGCTCGGTTTTCAAATGGTCCAATAACGATGAATAATATTCACCTGTGATAGTTTTACCCTTTTCCAGATAGTCGATGAGGATTATCCCTTGCGAATCCCAAAAGACAGTCGCCATAACCTTTCCGGCCGAAGGAACGGTCTTCGCCTTTTTTGGTGCAGATTCCCCCTTGGTAACCCATTGTTTAGATTGTTGTTTGGTCTCAGGAGTATAGTAATATATCCATGTTTCATCCACAGTGACGAAACGACGCTTAAAGTCCTCCGGATTCTTCTGAAACCTCTGCAAACCATCCATGCAACACTTCACACGATTCCGTTTTTGCTCAAGCGTGAGCAATCGCGGCACCCATCTTGCGGATAGCTTTCTCATGTCCAAATGTTTATGCAAAATATTATGTACCCGTTCAGTCGAGATGCCCACAGCACTAGCAATCTCACGCACCTTAACTCTTCTGTCATCCATCACCATATCATGGATTAGATCAATGATTTCTGGAGTCGTAACCTCCACAGGCCGTCCAGAACGTTCAGCGTCACTTGTGCCCATATGGCCAGTCCGAAAATTTTGAATCCACTTATAAACTGTTCTAATCGAAGGTGCAGAGTCACCATAATGTTTATCAAGCTTCTCTTTAGTCTCCTGAGGCGTTTTGCCTTTCATAAAGTAATGTTTAATCACCACACGAAATTCTTTTTCGTCCATTTCTTGAAAATCACTCGACTTCCTTGATTCACACGAATGCCAAACACAAAGAAATAGACCAATATGGCTGAAACTTGGTGTGCGTTCATTCAAGAGATGCTACTAACTAAACATGACCTCGATACGCGCCGGTGGTGCCATCTCTCGGACTTTGCACGGATTTTTCAAACCAGCCTCGTATTTCAAATCTTACCATTATACCAATAAAGGCAGAGATTTTGGATTAACTTGTTATACACGATATTATTCGAGAATTTTTATTAATAGAAGCTAGAAAAGTTCAGTTCACTAAATATTTTTCCTTTCTTAAACTTTTATTTATCGAATTTCTTACCAAATACTTGTAATATATTTCTATTTCATATCTATACAAAATACAACTGTCAAAGTGGTTTTCTTGTATTTAATTACTTTTTCTGTAAAACTGTAAGTTTATTTGTTAATTTACCTAAAACTATTTCAGCACCATCAAGATGGGCTCTATTTCACATTATATAACACGCCTAGTCAGAGAAGCCTTGGAAATTGAAAAGAATGGGCAGCTAAATGAGCGGGATGATGCACTTAATATCTCCACTACATGGAAGAGTAATAATCACTAATACGGACACCCAGCCGACAAACACAGATGCTCGGCCGAACACTCTCGATCTCCACACCTATAATCTGCGTAGACGCCGACCTATAAAATACGGCGACCGCACTTTGGTTTCTCAGCTTGGAGCGGTAGTAGTAGCAAGATCACAATATCGAGTAGCAGCAACAGCAAGAGCACTTACAAAATGCCAAATGAGATTTTGGTGAAACCTCGTGCTGCTATATATATATATATATATATATATATATATATATATATATATATATATATATATATATATATTAGAGGGGGAAAAAAAATGTCGGAATCTTGTTCATCTGGACCCCACAAAACGATTCCCCTTTCCAGATATTGAGATAGCCGAAATTTGAGCTCGATTAAACGACGTTAACCCGTGCCGCTCGTCGCTCAAAGTTTGAAAAAAAGCTGACATATGCAGCCATAACTCCAGAACGGTAAATAATAGAAATACGCTTAATATCTCAAAAGAAAGCTAATGTTGTTGTTCAAAATTTATATTCTATACATAATTGTTGTTATTTTAAGTCAAACCGAGTTACAACAGCCTTTAGCCCCAAAAACGTGACCTGGTATCACTAGGAGCATACTTCGTATATTTTGTTATTAAGTGATAAATTTTGCTGTTTTTGATATATTTTTGAGTTTAAAGTAGAAATATAATAAAAAAACAAGTAATACTGATAAGTCTAATGACATTTTTTATTTTAAAATATAAAAATTAGGTATATAATACATACAAAACAGACACAGAAAAGATACAGACGTAGTACCTACATGAGTTGATAATTTTACATAGTTATCTAATCTATTCTAGAGCTTTTGTTAAAGTAGTTTTTGAAACGTCAGGATATAATGCTCGGCATTTACTTACAATTTGCAGGACATATTGCTTTTGGTCTTCATCTTTTGTCAGAAGGTCGTTAAAGTCGGTTATTAATTTAACACCACGCTCAGCCATATCATTAACTACTTTTAATGTTTTGACAATTTTCAATCCTTCTTGGAAGTCATTATTTTGAGGCCAGGTGTTTGGATGTTGTCTTAGGAAATCTGTTTTTATATTAAATTGGTCAAAGAATGTAAACGTTTCTTTGGTAAGTAAATTTACCAATCCTCCATCAACTACCTCTTTTAAGTTTTCTTTTCTAACTTTTGGATTTACAACCCTAGCGTGCTGTGATGGTTCATCTGTGCGACTGAGCAATTTATTAGCCATTATCAATTTTTCATCGGCTGTAATGGTGGGATCAAAAAACGATAATCCCACCAACTTTGCATTCAAATATCGCAAATGGTTCGAAAATTTGGTCAGGGCTATTTCTGCAATGTCGTTGTCACATTCTTTATAGTCTAACAGACTATGTAAAATACCTAAATCTTGCTTTGGTGCAAGATGAGCTTTTGGAGCATTGAACCAAGCTTTACAATAAATTTTAACTAGGAAAACAGAAATGGCATGCACAGAACTTTCTTCTTCTTTACACATCTTAAATTGACGACGAAAAATGAACATTTTTAAGCAGTAAATAGCCTTTGCCATCCACCTAGCGTGATGAATGGCTCCTGGAGTTCTAAAACCCACAACGTTGCCGTCTAGTGATCCAACAAATACGAGAACCAACTGCAATAGCTCCTTGTAGTCATCTCTGGGGTGGCTCTCAGTTAATTTGGTCTCGAATTCAGCAGTAACATTTACAATTACTTCTGGAGTTCGCTGCTTTTGTATCAGATTGTCACTGATACCTGTGTCGTATTTTCCTTTGTCTATCTTGGGCCACGCAGTGAGGAATCTCTTGAAAATGTCTGGATGTGGTCTAGTGGTTGATCCCATTTTTGTGTCGAATACGCTTCTTAACAGAATTTCCAAGATATGGTGACGGCAAGCTAGGTATAACAATTCTCTTCCTAACATTTGCTCCAATATGACGCATGCTCCTTTGAGTCTTCCCGTGTTGGATGCTGTAGTGTCGAAGCACATCGCCTTGACGGTGTTGAGAAGACCCCATTCATGTAGGCATTCATATACGGCTACGGCTTGCTCCTCTCCAGAGCTGTTTGCTGTTACAGGAACTCCCAGCAGCTGTTCTTTTTCGCCATATGAAATAGCTATAGCTATTCGCTCACATTGTTCATTTTTTTTTAAAACACCCGGTAAAAGTTTACCGTCCCAATGGACAACCATGGGCTCTTTTTCAGGAATGTTTACTTTATCAAAAATTTTTTTATTATATTGTTCTCTGAACATTTGCCTTCTATCATGTAATAAAGTTTTTGAGACTTTGTACTCAAGAGGGTCAAGGTTTAGTGCTTCTAGAGTAGCTATTAAAATTCTCGTGGCATTTCTGTCGGATACCTTACATCGATCTAATAAAATGGACAATTTCATGTTTAAAATATCTTTAACGCCCCTTGCAAATGAAACTTTCAGCCTCTTGCTCTCAGATGGTCCTGGATCTTCTGGCGCTTCTTCAGGGATGTCCATTTCCTCCAAGCTCTCAAGTTCCTGGTAGATGCTGTCCTCTTCAGTGTCTTCTTCTCCTTCTTCGAACTTGTCTTTATCATCCGTCTCTAAGAAGCAACAAAAGAAAGAGAGAAAAAAAAGTCTATAAAAACTTGTCGTTTTAGCAGAATAGTAATAATACATAGGTACTAAATTACCTACTTCTAATTATCAAAAGGTATTATTTAAAAAATATAAACTCAATCATAAAGATGCCAAATCATGCTCTCATGTACAATTTTCTTTCAATTATAATGAAACTATTTACTTATTTTTTTATCTATTTTTTAGAATACTAAAAATAAAAAAAAACTCACCAATATCAAAAGTTGCTTCTTGGATTTGTCCGTTCATTTTTGTAAGTTCCTTTTGCACCTTGATTTCTTCAGCTCGAGACAACTTGAGATCCACTCCAGTCATGGAACCTGGGCGGCCCTTCTGCCTCTGTTTCACGAGAAACGCCTTATCTTCTTCCGATTTCATCAGAGCCAAGGCATCTTGTTGAGCAATATCAAAGAGATCATCCAACTTTTCAACAAACTGTTTAAATTTGTTCTTGGCCGTTTTCGATGTTTTCTTCCGGTCTTTTTGAAGAATTCTCCACTCGGCGTGAAGTTTTTCCAGCTTAGTAGTTGCATCTTGCTCATGTTTAGTCGGGATTCGAGCTTTCTCCCAAAAAATGAACACTTCTCGTATTGTAAGTTTTGCTGATTCTCTTACAGTTAATTTCACAGTACGTAAATTATAAAATAAAGCACACAAAACTTGACGATTTGAGGGTAGTTTACAACCGGTGATCTGGTGAATGGGATAGCCCACAAGAAATATTTTATCCTTGGTCCGGCTTTGTACACCTGATGTGGATGCCATTTCAGAGGCCAATAGGTAAATAACAGTTAACTTGGAAAATGAAACAAAATATATTGCAAACTTTAATTTCAATAAAATGTTTTCAAATGTCTTTTAAAATAATACTATAATAGTTATAAAAACAATAACACACACACTTGGAAAATTAAAAAAAAAAAAAAAAAAACGTTAAAATATCTTCAATAGATAATTGTTCGATCTAACCAGCTCAAAGGCACTTTAGAAACTAAACTGAATAAATTAAAGGTCGGTTGTACGCTGAAGTAAAATCACCATCCCTAAAATAGAAATTAGATTCACCCTCCTTTTTACGTGTCAAACGGGTCTTTCTTTGGTAAACTAGTCAGGTAATCCCCATATAATAAAAGATTAAATTTGAACAAAAGGCTCTTTATGTTTGAAAATTGAGTTCCAAAATACTTTTTAACAAAAAAATGTTAATTCCGAGACACATTATGTAAAAAACCCGTAAAATTCTTAGAATACTCCCAAACTGGCTCCTACTGGTACCAGGTCACGTTTTTGGGGCTAAAGGCTGTTGTAACTCGGTTTGACTTAAAATAACAACAATTATGTATAGAACATAAATTTTGAAGAATAACATTAGCTTTCTTTTGAGGTATTACGCGTGTTTCTATTATTTACCGTTCTGGAGTTATGGCCAAAAATTTGAATTTTTTCAAACTTTGAGCGACGAGCGGCACGGGTTAACGTCGTTTAATCGAGCTCAAATTGCGGCTATCTCAATATCTGGAAAGGGGAATCGTTTTGTGGGGTCCAGACGAACAAAATTCCGACATCGATTTTTTGCGGTCACCCTAATATATATATATATATATATATATATATATATATATATATATATATATATATATATATATATATATATATAGCAGTATTATGTTCTTGGGGTAAGCGGTCTTTGGAAAAGAACTAAAAAGTTTTTGACACCTTTTTAGCTACGCCAAGGTTTCGAAAACGAAATTAACACTCGTCAACTTTCTTGAAATTTTAAACTTTATTATTTAGTCCACATATTGTAAATTCAATCAACTTTTCTATAAACAAATAATGGGTACTCCAATGGGGGCTACTCTTTCTCCTATCATATTACAATATGTGATGGACGACCTCCTCAAGGAATCCATTCTTAAACTCTCCTTTAACTTACCATTCATAAAAAAATTTGCTGATGATATCATTACCTCGATACCTTACAATAAAATGGATGAGAATCTTTAATGACTTTCATCCCAAACTACAGTTCACCATTGAAGAGGAAACAAATAACAGTGTCTCCTTTTTAGACACTCTTCTAGTCAGAAAAGAAGATAACTCCGTCATAGTAGATTGGTATACCAAACCAGCCTACTCAGGAAGATACATTAACTTCCATTCCTCTCATACCACTAAAATCAAAATAAACATGATATTTAGCTTAAAGTCAAGAATAGAGAGAATCTCTCATCCTTCCCTCAGACTGAAAAATGTAAATAAACAACGAGACACTCTATGCACCAACTCCTATCCAATACAATTAATAAATAAATTATTATTTAACTCAACCACACCCCCCCGTACAACAAAACAACAATCTTACACCGGATATTAGTGCTTTCCTCTCTGAAAACCGAATCAAATGTTATTTTTCATTTCCATACATAAAAGAAATCTCCACCAAAACAACTAAACTTTTCAACAAATTACCTAATTTAAAAATTGCTTTTAAACACAAAAACATTATCAGCAATATTTTCACTTGTCTAAAAGACAACGATGAAATCACAAAAGTTTCAGAAGTAGTTTACAGCAACCCTTGCTCTCAATGTGAAAAAATCTATATAGGACAAACATCTAGAGTCCTAAAAGACAGAATCACTTCCCACAAAAGTGATTGCATATTAACGAAAAACTCTTATGCGCTTGCCCAGCATAGTAGCCAATTTTCACATGAATTTAATTTTGCTGAAACCAAAATCCTATGTAAAGAGAGAAATCTCGGCAGGAGAATCTTTAGGGAGATGGTGGAAATCCACCTTGAACCGAACTTGATCAATAAAAAAACTGACATTGAAGATCTGAGTTTAATTTTCTCCAATCTATTACAAATAGGCAGTCAAAATCAAAAACTCTTACAACATATCAGACATATTTCTTTGATAATAATCCCACTGATTTTCACTAACTTTTCAACTTTAAAACGATCAAACAAAATGTCAACGTCATTCTACTTTCAAATATAAATTAACCACAACTTAACTAAGAGATAGAAACACACTTCCCTTAGCAAAATGACAAAATAACATAACAAAAAAAATCCTTTATAAATTAAAATCACTTTACAACTACACAATTATTCGTACCATTCTAACAAAATGAAGTAAAAGTTTATTATATTTCCCAGAGATGAGTATGTCGAGTTTTTCTCATGTTTTTTCTGTTTTTTTCTGATGAATAAGTGTAATAAAGTGCCGCCACAAACAACAATTTTTAAACACACCACTTAGAAGTAAGTACTTAAGTGTTACATATAAAATAGGGTTGCTCTTTACCTTTAATCTCAAAAATACTGATAATCTACTCTAACTGTAGCCCTGATGAAGAAAATGAAATATTTTCGAAAGCTTGGCGTAGCTAAAAAGGTGTCCAAAACTTTTTAGTTCTTTTCCAAAGACCGCTTACCCCAAGAACATAATACTGCTGTTTAACTAGTCGGTCAAGACTACCCTTCTCCTCTATGTAATATATATATATATATATATATATATATATATATATATATATATATATATATATATATATATATATATATATATGATTCTGTGCTTTTTTTTTATTTGGACCGATTGTAAAATGGTGATTGTAACGATGAAACAATTGGCCGTAAAGGGACATTTTCTTTATGAAGTTTGGGCATGCCGTATATTTTAGGAGGGATGGAATTATGAATGGTTAACACAAAAGTCATAATAAATTAAGTACAGTCTTCACACAACTAAAAAGCAAAATACCAAAAATGAAACAATCAAATGTCATTTATTCCATTCCATGTGCAGAATGCCCGAAAAAAATATAGAGGGATGACGAGCCAATTACTACAAAACCGATTAAACGGACACAAATATACGCAAAATGCCTCCACAGCACTAAACAAACACACCAAAGACACTAAACATGAATTCATTTATAAAGCGACAAAGATTTTAAACAGAGACTCTAATTACCAAAAATTAAAAATCATGGAAATGATCGAAATAAGACGGGATCCTGATGTTGTAAATGATAGAAGTGATATAGCCTGCCCCAGCCATATTCATCAAAATATAATCCATATGAAATAAAAAAAATAATAACATAAAAACCATTTATTTTTTTAAACCAAAGGCACGATTAATTTTAATCTCACCTTTACAAACTAGTAAACATCCAATATTTCGATCAATAACGACCTGTGTATGAAAAATACTGAGTTTATTAGGTACGTACCATATACCAAATCAAATATTTCAGTAAATATTTTTTGTATTAATTTTAAAAACAGTATAATTAGCGTACATATTTTTAAATTAGTTATATATATATATATATATATATATATATATATATATATATATATAACTGTGTAAACTGTTTTTATAGCGTGACGTGAATTGTACCAAAATTTTAATTTTTAATTTTAAATTATAAAATGTGTCCTGAAACTTTTTAAAAATTTTTTAGATACTTTGAGAATGCCCACAAAAAAATAGGCGAAACGTCAGTAAAGACTAAATAAAATAAAATAAGTTGTTTTAATAAGTAGAACCAAAATCCTAAGAAATAAAAAAAAAGCACAGAATCATATATATGTCGAGAAGGTTCAAGAAAAAAGAAATTTTATAGAATATATATATATATATATATATATATATATATATATATATATATATATATATATATATATATATATATATAATATATTTCTTAGTGGTAAAGCACATGCTACTTCTCACAGCATTTGAGTAAATTTAAATTATACTCCTTACAAACTACCAAAATTCGTTCTCTATTTGTCACTTAACTTAAAAGTTACACATGATAAATTACATGTTCGCTTTGACACAAAGAGCCCAAGTTAAAGGTATTAAGGAAACTAATTTAGAAAATTACTATAAAGCAAGAAAAGTCGTTCCACTAAGTTTCTGGCGCCATACGGCAAGGAAATTATCTAATACAAACAAACGATTATAACAATTTGAAATGAAAAGAAAACTAAGTATAAATTCTATGTTGCGTGGGCATAGAACTGATGAGTTTTTCTTGTTTACACAATTAATTAGTATAGAGACGGAATGGAATTCTGAAGTAAAAAAGGTTCAATAATGGGACAATATTTCCTTTTAGGGAAAAATGCTGGAACATTTCAATTTTTTTATAGTTTTGTTTATATTACTAAGAATTTTCATAGTGATTGCTTCATTAAGGTAGCTTTTGGTTGACACGACTCGGTTTCAGAGAGGCTCCGACATTCACCTCGACAAATATGAAAAAAAAAATTTTCTTACTCACCCAAGGCAGATGCATAAACTATGCTCTACAGATTAATTGTTCTTCATGCAATATAAACCTTGTTCAACTGGCCGATCCTACGCAAGTAATACTGTTTTTTACAGGTGAGTAATCCTACTAGGTTTAGTGAAGCATGACACCCTCGACCAATTTCTCAGAAGCTCGTCTTCTTACAAGATTTTATTTAAACCCCAAATTTATCTTGGCTTTTGGAGGGTAGTTAGTTATAATTATTCGAAGAATGAAGATACCTTTAAAAAATGTTTAATATTTTACATTTATTGGACACAATAAATATTTTTTACAAGAGTGCTCAAAGCGGATAATTTCCGTGTGCAATTCTATACCCCCACCTCTATGGGTGTAGAAAAATAGCACCCTCTTAGAAATAGGGCTTTTTTTATCAGAAGAAGCTTTTAAAGTTCTATTGCATGAAAGAGTGCTTTTTGTTAAAAATATCCACCCCTCGGTTATTGATTTTTAGATCCTGTTGAAGGTTGTAGAATTCCATTATTTAAAAGGGGTCTTTTTTATGAATGGCTCTTTTTTGTGAAAAATTTCCTTATCCGGTCATCGATTTTGAATTTATTTTGATTCCAATTCTACACTGACCCCCCTGCCCCTACGTTTGTCGGCGATTGGAAATTCTCTTTACAAGCAGCTTCGTCTTTAGTGTTCTTTTTTACTGGCTACTTTGTTAAAGGAAAATATTTTATTCGTGAAAAAATCACCTTCAGAGAATTTTGCTTTTTTTATGTTTTAGGTGCCCTAGTTCACAAAAAAAATAGAGAAGGGACGGAGCCTATAGTTTTTTAGTGATATCGCTTCGGGGGAGGGGATGTCGATAAATTTTTTATAGCTTTAATAATATGGTAATTTTGTCTGTTTTGTCAATTGAAATAATAAACTAATTTTATGCATAATTATTTAAAATAAAACTCGTTAGAGATTAAAGTTGTGGGGTAGGAATTTAGAGGATTTCCTTTGTATATACCTTGTTATATGTCCTTCTCATGATTCTTAGAGTTGCAGAATACGAAAATTTATTTATTTTGTGATTTCTAAGGGGGTGAAAAAGGTGTTAAATATTGTTTAGTTTCAGCATTACGAGCATTTGTCCAGGTTCTTAGTTAAGATATTGGACTAATTTTAAGCATATTATCTACAGTTAAATATGTATGGGGTTAAAGGAGTCGGGGAGGATTGTATTAAGTTATTTTTTAATATGAGATAGTCACACCTAAGGGTGTTTATTTAAAAACAAGTAAGGAAAGTATTGAATAAATAACTTCACAAATCTTTTTTCCTGGTTGTATATATATATATATATATATATATATATATATATATATATATATATATATATATATATATATATATGGGGCGTGTGTATGTGGATACGCCAAAATTTAATATTTGTTATAAGAATTTTGATCAATAAATATTTAAATATTTTTAGGATAAATTACTATGTTTTATTCGGCTAGTATGGAAGGACCAGGTGGCCACCTCCGCCAAGAAAACCAACCAGCTCCTCGATAAGCTGTACTCATTCCTCAACAAGTCTAATAAACTGTCAACTCACAACAAGTTGAGAATTTACAAGATAATCATTGGTGCTGGATTGACCTACTCCAGCATCATGCCAAACGTCACGTACACACATAGATCTACCGTCCAGAACATCCAAAACAAGGTCCTCAGCATCATCGACAAAGCCGCATGGTTCGTACGCAACACCCAGCTTCATAAAGACCTCCAAATACCGACAATCCGGGAATTTATGAGCAACACCCAGCTTAAATTCCTTGACAAAGCCACACACTACCCCAACCCCACAGTCAGGAACACTTACTGCCCCTCGGACCCCGTACCCCCGGATTAGCTTAGTTTGACCTATGTAATCTTAAGTTTAATTTTAAGTTGTATGTTCATGAAATATCTTAAGTTCAAGCTCTCGCAACACATTTATATAAAATCCTTACTTAGGCTAAGTTAATTAGGTCCCTGATCTTAAGATCCAATATGCAATCTCTTTTTTTGTAATCAATTCATTGTGTAATAGTAATAGCGTTAAGCTACCTAATTAGTAAATAACCGGTCAAGTGCGAGTTGAGCTTGCACAATTAGTGTTCCGTACGTTGATTGCTTTTAAAATAAAAATTTTTGTTACGGTAGTATAAAATGATCAGTGACTTCACAAAACCCCAAATGAGTTTTCAACAAACTTTGTTTCCAATCTTTACTGAAAACTGATGACTCGTGATGATTTTCGTTCAATCTACACCCCGTGGAGAATATTCCAGAATTTTTTCAAAATTTTTTGATCAGTACTTTTCGAGATAAGGTGGGGGGACAGCGATTTTTCGCAATTTTTTAAATATAATACAAATAAAAGTGTGCGCAAGTATTACATTATATATATACACGTTTTTTTTACTTGGGTTTTCACAAGCTTTCATTTGACATCACACTCGATGACCTAGTAAAAAATTTTTTTTTTCACTTCCGATTTCACCCCCCAAAACTAACCCTTTAAGTCAAAAGTTAACTTTCAAAACTACATGGCTCTGATGAGGCCATCAATTCCTATATTAGTACCAAATTTCAACTTTCTATGTCAAATAGTTTCAGAGAAAAACGGGTGTGACAGACAAACAAACGGACAGACAGACAGACAGACAGACAGGCAGACACCGAAGTGATCTTATAAGTGTTCCATACGGAACACTAATAAATAGTTCTAGTTCTAGTATGTTTTATTTTAAATTTAAATTAAAATAAATTTTAAGCTTCAATTAATGGTAAGAGCTGACAGGAGTATCGTGAAGTTGCTGATAAATGCAAGCGTTGCTGTGTATTCAATAATGTCCGACAGTCCGATGTGAATGGCACTGTATTTTGAGGTAATAAAATCAAATCTGATGAAATTCGTTTCACGATCTTGCGTAAACCGTGTCATGTCAGTCTTTATTGGACAGAAAATTACAAGCAATTTATACATACACAGTAAACAAGCAAATAAAAGTTTAAACCCAATCATTCCAAAAATATAGTTCAATAAAAAATACTGCTCTAATCAATATTCCTGGTTTGGGCTCTATAGCCCTACTAATACCTACTAACAGGCTCGTAAAACTAAAACAACCATCTGAGTCCTCGTACAATTCAGCTAAAATTATTTCCATTTTCTATGTGAAAACAGCTAAGGAAACGCGTTTTCATATTATAGCTGTCACAACGCTAAAATATATTGCTTAATATTTTAGCAAAATTGTTGAGAAATAATACTATTTTTGTAAAATATCACTGTGTATGCAGCAGTTTCTATTAGTTTTTTTTTAGTTTTATAGATGTCGCTATACATATAGCCTATTTGTATGACGATATGAACAGGTGTTAATAGAAATTTCCT
Source organism: Pachyrhynchus sulphureomaculatus (assembly GCA_019049505.1). Lineage (NCBI taxonomy): Eukaryota > Metazoa > Arthropoda > Insecta > Coleoptera > Curculionidae > Pachyrhynchus > Pachyrhynchus sulphureomaculatus. The sequence continues at coordinate 106,123,274 of CM032455.1, read as the reverse complement.
TGTAAATTATAAACTGTAGATAAACCCTACATAAAATAAAATAAAAATAAGATAAACAAAACAGAAGTGGTTGACTGGACAGTGTAAGGAAATTGAAGAACTGGACAAAAAGTACGACTCACTGAACGTTCACAGAAAAGTAAAGGAAATGACAGGAAAAAATCAAATCAGTCGAGTCAGCTTAAAGACGAAAACGGTACTGACATCAATAAACAATTACTAAGATGGAAAGAATATATTAAAGACCTTTTCAATGATGAACAACGAAGTGTAGTATCGGATTACTTTCCTGAGGAAACAGGAAGGAATAATTAGAATATGCGCTTAAGCATGCAAAGAATGGTAAAACAGCTGGACTTGTTGATGTACCTGTTGAACTCTTAAAACTGATGAATGAAGATCCCGTTTCGATCCCCTCCTAATCTTACTCAACTTCATATACAAAACTAGACGAATACCCAATGATTGGCTTCAGTTCACGTTCATTGCAATACCGATAAAGTCAAACACTAAAGAATGTAGTGATCAACGAACTATATTTCTCATAAGTTATACATACATAAAACTCGTTCTAAGAAGAATACGCAATCGTATCCACAATAAAAGCGGATACAGGCGAAACACAGATGGGATTGAGAGAAGGGTTGAGTAGGCGTGAGGCCCTATTTGCGTTAAATGTACTGTCACAACGATGCATCATGGGTTATACGCTTGTTTTATAGATTTTGAGAAAGCCTTCGATAAAGTTCAGCGTGATTAATTATAAAATATCCTTATAAATAAAAATATTGCTAATCGAGGTATCCGCATCATATGTAAATTTTAATGGCACCCGAGAGCTAAGATGAAAGTTGAACACGTAATAACCGCAGAGATAGAGATCCTTCGCGGAGTGTATCAGGGCTGTATACTGTCACCTCTTCTGTTTAATATCTATAGTGAACATATCTGCCAGAAAGTATTATTTGAACTAAATGAATGCCTAACAATAAACGGTGAAACCCTGAATAATATAAGATACGCTGATGTTGTTCTGTTAGCGGAAAGTTTGGAAGCCTTACAATACCTTGTAGAACGATTAAATAAGAGTTGCGAGAATTGTGGAGTAAAGATAAACCTTAAAAGAAAGAAATTCATGGCGATATCAAAGTCTCGGAATATTCAGGGTGATCTCTTGTTAAATGCCACGCAGATCGAAAGGGTCAACTATTACAAATATCTGGGGACATGGTTGACAGACAGTGCGGATCAGACAATGGAAATTAGCTAGGGCAGTCTTTAACAAAATGAGAAAATTCTTTTGTAACCGAGATCTAAATTTGCTTCTGCGATTACGTGTGTGGCGCTGTTATGTTTTCTCAACACTACTTTACTGAAGTAAGTTATGTGGACTTGCTCCTCTTATTTTTCTTCTAACTGTGCCTCATCAGTTATAGACATTGGTTATTAGCATGACGATTCTCACTTTGTTAACGGCAATCGCGCAAGTTTTTTAACTACGAATAGCATCGTCTACTGCGTCCTCTTTCTCCTTGCAATTTTCCCTAGAGTATTAGTTGTAATGTGTAGTATTTGCTTTGTCGCATTATGTACCCCAGGTATTGTACTTTCTTTGCTTTCAGTCTCAGTACGACTTCTCTTCTTTCTGTTTTGGACCTCTTCATTTGTGAAATGCTGTGTCCGCGAGAATTTAAAGATTCGCCCGTATATCCAAATCTCACATTCAGCTTCCGCCCGGTACATCCAAACAGAGAAAACTTAGCACCGAACCATTCCGATTTTACGATGTATATGCTGTATTGACTTGAAATCGTAGGTTCTCATTTTTTATAATTAAATACATTAATTGATTTTTTATTTTTAAAATAGCCTTTGAAGTTTATTACGCAATGCATTAGAAAAAGAAGTTAATGATATAAGTCTTTAGGTTCATAACGCATAAAGCAACTAAAAATATTATTTAAATATATTCGAAAATTGTTATTCACGTTGTGTTTATATTAACTTATCTTACCTGTTTCCACAGAAATTTTCATAAACTCATCCATTGTCTTACCTGAAAAATAAAGAATAAATATTATAACGGTTAAGTTATTACCAATAAACTTCTCGATGTCTCCAGTCAAGCAGAGCAAAAGGGAGTTAATTAGCTGCCAGTAGTTTTGGTGAATGCGCTGGATAGATATTTCAGGCGATAGCAATGTTATAGTCCAGCATATAATGGGTCTCCTAGTTTAAGTACTAATTGTGACATATAAACTATATATATATATATATATATATATATATATATATATATATATATGTATATATGTATATATATGTATATATATATATATATATATATATATATATATATATATATATATATATATATATATGTATATATATATATATATATATATATATATATATATATATATATATATATATATATATATATATCTATATATATATATATATATATATATATATATATATATATATATATGTATATATATTTATAAACTCCTGAACAAAATTAACGCAACACTCTGAAAATTAATTTATCTTTTTCTTATGTCAGTTTTAAAGTTTATCGAATATTTGAATAGTAGGCTATGCATATTTTGTTTCGTTGTTCATGACAGAAATCAAAACAATTCGTTTAGATTTACAGTTTTAAAGAATTTCTTAGAAAATAAACAATTTTCTGTAATAATGCGATAGATTTTCTTTAAAAGTAAGCTTATAAATTGTTCCCTTTTTCAAAGTAATACGTTTTTTTGTGGTAATCGAACAAGGAATTTAACTGAATACGAGGTAGTGCGAGCCTCAGTTTTATTGGGCGAGGGATATTGTCAGAGTTATGTTGCCAATTTGTTAGGCAAACGTCGTTCCACAATAAGTCGTATGGTAAGACGCTTGAATGAAGTAGGAACTTATTCTAGAAGGCTAGGGCAAGGGCGAAAACGATGCACTAGCGACCTAGATGAACGTTTTATAAGACAATATGCTTTAAGAAACAGGACTGTCACTAGTTCTATAATAAGAAACGAACTCGAAGCTGTTCGCAATGTCACAATTTCTTTTAAAACAGTTAGAAGACGGTTAAATGAAGCTTGATTAAACAGTAGGAGACCAGCCACTGCGCCCTTGCTTACTAGAGAGAACAGAGTTGCCAGGTTATGTTTTGCTCGAAATCACGAAAACTGGTCTGTGGATGCCTGGAAACAAGTTTTCTTCACAGATGAAACTAGGGTTAGTCTAAAACATCCAGATGGTCGTGAGCGAATATGGCGAAGACCAGGAGAGAGGTTTGCTCCTGGCAATATCTCTGCAAGGATTCCATTCGGCGGTGGCTCTGTTATGTTCTGGGGTAGCATCTGCTTTGATGCTCGCACAGAGTTAGTTCCTATCCGTACGAGATACATGAATGCTGACTACTATCTTGAGAATATTGTAATAGAACATGTGATGCCTTTCGGTCATTTTGTGGGGCCCAATTTCCTGTTTATGCAAGACAACGCTCGACCTCACGTGGCTAGGGAGGTACTCGATTGTCTTAATCAAGTTGATATACCGATTATGCAATGGCCACCAAAAAGCCCGGATCTGAATCCGATAGAACATGTATGGGATCACCTTAAGAAAAATGTGAAATGTCATATACCTGCACCTAGAAACCTGAGGGAACTTGAAAATGCAGTTATCATAGAATGGGAGCAAATTCCTCAAGATTTTATCCAAAATTTAATTAGAAGCATGCCTAGCCGCATAAACACTGTCATCCGAAGTAGAGGAGGCAACACACGCTACTAGTATCCCAGTCCCATTAATTTTGCTACTAGTGTCCCAGTTTATTTTTTTCATTATTATATAATTTCAACGATTTTGTTATTAGGTCTTAAGAATAATTTTAATTCGAATCTTATAGAGAAATTTGGTAGCTAATTCACTTTTAAAGCATCCGAATCAGTTTTTTTATAACTTTTAGTGTAACCAATGTTCATAAAAAATTATTAAAATTAATTCATTATAGAGATTTGTATGATTTAATATATTGTTGCGTTAATTTTGTCCAGGAGTGTATATATATATATATATATATATATATATATATATATATATATATATATAAGTATATATATATATATATATATATATATATATATATATATATATATATATATATACATATATATATATATATATATATATATATATATATATATATATATATATATATATATATATATATGTATATATATATATATATATATATATATATATATATATATATATATATATATATATATATATATATATGTATGTATGTATGTATGTATATATATATATATATATATATATATATATATATATATATATATTCGCCTTTAAGATTTGTACATTTTTGTATGCGTTCGAACCAATTCTCGAAACATTTCTTTTACTCTGAAGTTGGTACCTCAAAAACATGATTTTGGAAGGATTCAACAGCTTCTTTAGATGATGAAAATCGCTTACCACGCTTTTTTTGACATTCGGGAACAAAAAGAAGCTGTTAGGCGATAAATCATGTGAATACAAGCAATTAGTTCGATGTTTTTCTCCCTCGAATAATCATTTGTTTGACGTGCTGTGTGACAGTTGGCATTGTTATGATGAAGAATGATTCAGCTGTTTTTTCTGATTTCAGCGACGGCTTGTGTTTCTCCATCCTCTAAAGCAATGGTTGCAACATGTTCAGTATAACCAAAGAAACAAGCGATCATTTTCTTGGAAGTGCTTCGCGAAAGAACCACTTTTGTTGGATTCGGTTCATCTTGGACCACCCAAACAGTTAATTGTTGCGTAGTTTCCGGCTCGTACGAATATATCCAAGTTTCATGTCCTGATACGATGTTGTATAAGGATTTTGCATGTCCTCGGTCGAATTTTTCGAGCCTGTTTTTGAGTTTCGGTCAAATTATGCGGAATCCATCAGGAACAGATCTTTTCCACAGCTAAAGGTTCATGCAAAATGAAATGTACTGCAGTCTTCAGTCTCACGATAAGTTACATGCCGATACTCTTCAAACACGTTGCGCACAACATCGATGTTTTTTGGAACAATAACCGATTTCGGTCGACCCTCACGAAATTTATCGTTGGCTTAAGCGCGACCATGACGAAATTCTGCGTACCAATGCAATACAATCTTTTCTTATTCATTACCAAAAGTTGGACGAAGCGATTCGAGGCATTGTTGTTGAGTTAGGTTTTTACTAAAATCGTAAAAAATCATCCAACGAAAACCTTCACGTGAAATTTCCATTTTTTCACGAAACTGTTTTTTTTTTTTAAACGCTCTACTGTAAACAATCCACTCGGTCAATTTGTGAGCTGCCACTGTTTTAACAATAACAAATGTCGAATTTTACAATAATGATATTGTCACATCTCAATAGGGCCATCTAATGGTCGTTTGTAAAAACTTAAAAAGTTGTCCTCGTATTCTTTTGCAAGACTCTATATTAGTTTGTTCATCTGGGAATAAAGCAACTTTTTAGTTTCCTCCATAAATCGGACGGATTATACTATATCAAAGGTGATGGATATATTTACAATGTTAATTAAATTCTTTTATCGAAAAGTAATTTACACAAGACCAAATTTAATTTAGATTTGAATAGATAAATTCGATAGCTTTGAAACGATAAATCAAATAGTTCTGTTGTGTATTAGTAAATACCATAAATTTCAAGTTACACCTTACAATTGTAACCTAGTTACCATCCCTTTGTACAATTTATCGTTATCACATAGATCTAGGTAAATCTGAGCTCTTATCTACTAAAGGAATCACACACGTTTAAGCTAACATCATAGAGTCCTGGCATGCTAACATTTAGAAATAGGTGAATTTTACCATTGTTGTTCTAGATTTTAACGTTAATTTTGCATATGCAAATTATTTTAAGCATACCATATTGACAGACAGCCATTCTAAAAATAAAAAATTACGATATAGAAACATGGACGATCTATTTTGGCCACACAGTAAGAAACAGGTGAATGTATTTTTAAATAAACTTAATTAACAATATTCAAACGTAAGATTTAAAGTAGAAACTGAATCAAATAGTACTCTATCCTTTCTAAATGTACTGGTGCAATGGAAAAGTAACAACACTGAGACATTTAGTTTATCTAAATCCAACTTACATACATCTATACTTGCATGGTATCTCACTTTCTCATCTTTCTCAACTATCACCTTTCTCAACTATCATCAACTCATTAGTATCAATATTTAATGGATATTTAATTTCATCAGAAACGGGAAAACTGACTAGTTCTATAAGAAGCATTATATTGCGACAATATAACAATAAGAGTGCACCATTAGAAGTGTCTTATATATACGGTACTACAGACAAACTAATCAAATTACTACTTAAACCGGCAGAGGGCAGGTATGCTTTCAAAACTTGGCTTAAACACGTAGGCTGAAAAGTTTTTGGTCTACCTACTTAAAAAACACTTTTTTTTGCATAATTCGACTTTATTCATCAATATAGTCTCCTTCAAGAGCTATACAATCAGTCCAACGCTTTTCTAAGATTTCTATACCTTTCTTGTAGAAGAAGTTGTCTTTGCCTTCAAAATAGGCCTCAGTTTCGGCGATAGCTTCTTCACTGGAGTCAAATCTCTTTCCCGCGAGCAGTTTTTGGAGGTCTGCGAATAGAGAATAGTCACTGGGGGGCCAAATCTGGAGAATACGGTGGATGACGAAGCCAGTCACACTTAAATTCATGCAATTTTGCCATCGTAACCATTGACTTGTGACACGGTGCATTGTCTTGATTAAAGAGCACTTTTTTCTTGTTCATTTGGGCCGTTTCTTTGCGATTTCTGCCTTCAAACGCACCAATAACCTTGTATAATATTTGCTATTGATGATTTTTTTTTTTTTCCCTTCTCAGCATAGTGGATCAAAGTTATTTCATGCGCATCCCAAAATACAGAGGCCAAAACCTTCCCAGCCGACTATTGTGTCTTTGGTCGCTTCGGGCGGCTTTCACCGGCTGCAGTCCACTCAGCTGACTGTCGATTTGATTCCGGTGTGTAGTTGTGGATCCATGTTTCATCTATTGTCACGTGTCGCATGAAAAAATCCTTTTTATTGCGCGTAAACAGGTCCAAACAGCGCTCAGAATCATCAATACGTTGTTGTTTTTGGTCCACTATGAGCAAACGCGGTACCCATTTCGAACAGAGCTTTCTCATGCCCAAATCTTCATGCAAAATATGACCAACACGTTCTTTTGATATCTTTAGGGTGTCAGCTATCTCATGCAATTTCACATTACAGTCATCTAAAACAATTTTGTGTGTTTTTTTTGATATTTTTCGGTGTAACCACCTCCAGAACGTTCAGGATAATTTGTATCTGTACGACCGCATTTAAATTCAGCATACCAGTCAATGATGAGTGTTTTTCCAGGGGCACAGTCCCCGTAACACTTATCAAGCCATTGCTTTGCTTGAACGGTATTTTTTCCATCAAAAAAAAACAGTGTTTAATCAACACACGAAATTCGATTTTTTCCATTGTTTAGAAAATATCAAAAGTAGAGTCATTAAAACCACTGTAACTTGTAAACTAATAGTCGAAATGTCATAAAATTTTGACACGTATCGTTTGAAGGTTGGTACTTCCTAAAAATCATATGGATTTTTTTGAAAAGGGCGATATCTATGTGTCAGACCAAAAACTTTTCGGCCTACGTGTTATATCAGCAAGAGATGCAAATTATTGTTTCTTACTTATTCTTTGCGCTAGTACTGCGAGTTTTATTCCCTTTCTCCGTCGATTCTAGCTAAGCTGATGAGCCGTGATACGGCGAAACGCGTCTCGAAATGTATTAATGCATGAGAAAACAGTCAAAAGCTGCTGAATAATGGACTTTGTCCAATTTTAGTGTTAGCGACTCGTTGAATAATTCCTCTATCGGCCTGTGATCTTCAACAGTCCTCGACAAAGGGCAGATATGTTAAAATTAGATTTACATCAGCCAAAGTGGCAAATTGTTGTTTCTTACTTAAAAGATCTAATATTCGCACAATTTTCAACAATCGAAAGAAAATTTAAGAATGCTTGAGATATCCACTAAAATTAAGGAATTATTAGTTTTAGTTTCGTTACATTTCTAGAAAGTGTGCTACAATCAAAAAACTGAAAAAAAACTGAGGCTTAACATTGACGGTAAAAAGTTAAATCACCTTTGTTTTCCCGACGACATTGTTTTAATAACAGACAATATGCAAGAAGCACAAACTATGCTGATTATGCTTCAAGAAGCTTCAGGAAGGGTTGGTATAAAAATTAGTCTATCCAAGACTCCGTTTATGACAAATTTTGTAATAAACTACACTATAAAACTGAATAATGTGAAGACCGAGCAAGTACGCCAATTTAAATACCTAGGACATGAATTCAGCATAGGACGAGACAACCAAATACATGAAATTCATCGGAGAATAGGGCTCTCCTGGACGGAATATGGCAAATGGGGCTGTATATTTAAATCTAATCTTCCGATGTGTTTAAAAAAAAAGTTTTTGACATATGCGCACTACCCGTTCTTACGTATAGAGCCGATACTCTCACATTGAAGAAGAAAAAAAATAACAAAATATGTGTCTTGCAAAGAAAAATGGAGAGTCAATGTTAGGTGTTACTCTTAGAGATTACATCCAAAATCATATCATCAGGAAAAGAACGGGGGTACAAGACGCAGTCAAATTCATTCCTCATCTTAAATGGAACTGGGCTGGACATGTTGCTAGGATTAGGGATGGAAGAACCAACAAAGAGGAAGGCTTTCGTCCAGCAGTGGACGGTATAAGCTGATGAAGATGATGAATTTGAAAATTCTACAGAATGTACCATCAAAATATGCACATAATAATATTAACAAAAATATAGGTTACCGTCTGTATCAAAAGTGAAATACACTAAGTGACGTTTTGGTAAACATCGCTAAGGGATCAATGCTTGAAGTGCGCATATCCAGGCTCATTCCATTTTAAAAAGTAAAGCTCATTTGAGCTGCTTTGTGAAATTGTAAGCAAAACGTAAGAAAAGCCACTCCAATTTGACATGGTCTCATCTAATCAAAATGGTCAAAGCTTGCGTTCCATAATAAGATGCTATGACCAATGACCCATATAATTATATAAAGCGTGTAGGTTACTGCTGCAACCTACATAAACTACTTTATGATAATAAAGCGACGTTATAAACAAGTGCAAAAGAGAAAATAAAACCACAAGAACTCTTCTAGTAGGTTTCTTGTAACGATTGATAAATTACTTTAAATAACGGAGAACTTAATTGCTGATAATTGGAGACGATTTTTTATATATTCTAAACTTTTATTGATTAACTGAAAGTGGTGGCCACAACGTAGTGGGTAAGGTGTATGCTTTCTACGCCAGAGACTCGAGTTCGAATTTGGTCTCGAAAAATAGTAAGTTAAAAAAACTTTACAATGTGACCGTCGCTTCTCACGGGAAGGCAAGGGCAAACCACCCGTAATATCATGACCATTCAGAACCAGCATTAAATTGTAGGTACCCTGTGTCTGTGGAACACTTAAAAAGGCACCAACATAAGTAAAAGTGATAGGGTCGCCTACGTCCGTATCGGATATAGCACTTCAAGAAGAAGAAGAAGAATTAATTGAAATAAGTGAAAACACAGTTTTTTTTTAATATTTTATGTATGTGAAGTTAAACAGGTAGTTATCTTTTTAATATCATTTACTTTTTAGAATTTTTCCACAACATCCACAGCACCGATGTATCATAAATTACGGCCATCCTATTTGAGAATGTATTTTATCTGGCTTAGAGTGGTGTGCAGTATATCGCTTTACGCTGATATTTTTCCTTTTATGCTGCTATCATTACGAGGCACATTTGTAAGTAAGTGCCGTTTTGCAATATGGCCGCTACAGCGTTGTGGTCGCAGTTTTGCGCATGCGACAGATGACCGACCTAAGCATTAGTTCGAACTTACGTTTGTTGGTGCGTGTTTAAAATGCTTCAGGTTATTAAAAATCCCGCGGATTGTGAAGAGATGCCGAAATTCATCGGCTGATTAGTGGAGTATATGGTGAAAAAGCTATGAACGATGGAATGGTAAGAAAATGGGTTAGAGCATTTAAAGATGGCCATACAAATGTGCACGATGACGTCCGTCCGTTATTAGCAGGTGCGGAAAGTCGATGAAAAAGTTTGAGAAAACAGACGCTTTACGATTTCATCATTATGTTAAAAAGTAGATTAACGTTCGGACGTTTAAGTAAAAATAAAATTGTTAAAGAAAATGGTCTTGTGTTTTTTAATATCAAAACAAATTGTATTAACTATCTTGAAAAATTATTATATTAATGAAGTCCTAGGAAGTTATGCTTAAAACTGAAGCCGGGCTCGAGTATAATTAATTATATGGTAATTACTGTAGGTTATAAATTTGAGAAATAAATGTTTACTTTACCCACAGAAAAAATTGAGTATAATGAGTTGTTAGTTGCATATGCGTAGGGGTTGACCATGGCAAGATGCCTTGTACAACTAGTAAGTTATTCTGGACTCCCTTTTTTTAGTGTTCCGTATGGAACACTTATAAGATCACTTAAGTGTCTGTCTGTCTGTCTGTCCGTCTGTCACACCCGATTTTCTCCGAAACTATTTGACGTAGAAAGTTGAAATTTGATACTGATATAGAAATTGATGGCCTCATCAGAGCCGTGTAGTTTTGAAAGTTAAGTTTTGACTTAAGGGGTTAGTTTTGGGGGGTGAAATTCAAAAATATATAGAATGTCTTACATGAGCCCACTTTTCTTTGTATTTTTTTTTTTAGATAGCGAAAAATCGCTGTCTCCCCCTTCTATCTCGAAGAACAGTGCTGATCCAAAAATTTTAAAAAAATCCTGGAATATTCTCCACGGGGTGTAGATTGAACGAAAATTATCATGAGTGCATTGTGCATTACCTTTAATAATTTATCTGGTATATAAAAAAAACACAAAAATTTCAAGGTCATCGGTTTTCACTAAAAATCGGAAACAAACTTTGTTGAAAACTCATTTGGGGTGTGTTTTGTGAAGTCACTGATCATTTTATACCTCCGTAACAAAATTTTTTATTTCAGAAGAAATCAACGGACGGAACACTAATTGCGCAAGTTCACCTTGCACTTGACCGGTTATTTAAACATTAGAAGTTCTCAAAATTTAAGAAGACAATTCGTAAAGACTATACAGCATCGTTTACAAGAAAATTGAATTGTGTTTATTGTTTTTCTTTTTGTTTTTTAGGATTTAAACTCTTGGGTGTTGGATTGTGACTAAATAAAGATGCTGATTTTCTTTTTGGATTTTAGGATGTAAGCATTGTTTTAACTGTAGTTACCCCCAAGTTAATTTTGTAGTGATTTGTGAAATAAGAAATAAAATGTCTGCACTTGCGAAATCTCTTTATTGTATCGACTACAGGAATGCACGTATATTCTAAACTTGTTCCAGGGTTGTATAACTACACCGGGAGGGTAGTTAAGGATTTAGCACGAAGCGTACGCCCCAGAGAGCACTTTCCAAATGGGACACATTCAAGAATATGAGCTTTTTAGTTTTTTACTCTCGCAGCATCGTACTGTAATCGTTGAGAGTCGAATTATGGGAAATTATGGCTGTGAAAAATTACGGGAATTTATAATGAAACAGGGTGTAATTATGTACTTACTATAATAATAAGAAGAAAATTAGAACAAAAGGTCTTTGGCATCTAATCGTTCTTTTATTTTTTAGTACAAGAAAATAAATTATAAAGATATAAAAATGTTTTAACAATAGTTGTTCGCACTTGCTAATTATATGGCGACCCTGTTTGTTTATTATTTTAGCACTGTCACTATCAGTATTCAGTACTATTTGGTTAACAATATTGCAACCTTTAATCCACAAAAAAAAAATTGTGAAGGAAACTTTCTATACATTTTATCATAATCGGTCAAGTAAAGTAACCTTCCTGATTTTTAAAGCCGGCCAAACTTTGATGGAATACGATGAGTGTTTCAGAAGAACTTCGACTGCAACTATGCCTGAAATCATCCCCAAAGTTCAACAAATCATTAGCGAAGTCGTCGGACAATTCTCAGCATCGCCGACGAATTCTCTAATGGTTATGGAACGAGTTAGCAAACTTTAACGGAAGAATTAGGCATGCATCGAATCCTGGTGGAGTTTGTTCCGCGCCGTTAACAAGTGACCAAAAGCAGTGACGCATTACTGTATGCATTGAACTGAAACAATTTGCTTCCGATAATGAAATCTTTTTGTCGAGTGTCACTAGCGACCATAAAAGCTGGATATACAGCTACGATCCAGTAACGAAGCAATAATCAGGGCAGTGGAAGATCCCTGATTTTTCGAGACCTAAGAAATGTTGACAAGTGAAGAGCATGTTTATTTGCTGTATCGTTCATCATTATTGCATCAGTCTTCATGATCACCCTACAACTGGAACAGCTGTTCAAAGTGAAGCAAACTATGCGGCTATTAAACAGTGTTGCTAATAATGAAAATTTATCGATGCTACGAGATTCCCAGGAATGGAATCTTTCTGTTACATCAACTGAGCGAATCTGACCTGAAGACTTGGGTTGCTAATAAACAAGATTCGATTAACTTAACTGGCAAGATCACCGATTGTGTGGTAAATTTACTAATTGAGGTCTCCAGCAGTTGGAAACTGATTCTCATTTCTATTGAGAAAGTGTCTATAGAATTCTATGATTTAATGTGACAGCAATCCAAAAGTGCTTCACCAAAATCCTTTTCATCCAAAAAAATATATTGTATAAACTGCATACTAGGTCGTAGTATACAGTTTATAATTTTTAAAGCGGAAATGAAACAAGATGAATTAATAACTCGAAATACATTTATTCTTCAGTATAATCTTCCTTAAGCACAATACTTTTTTTCCAGCTATTTTCCAGATTATTAACCCCATCTCTGAAGTGGTTTTCCAGAATACCTTCAAAATACCCATATACTGATGCTATCACCTCATCATTTGTTGAAAAAACGCTTCCCACGTAAAAATCTTTTGCAGTTGGGAACGGACGGAACCAGATCTGGCGAACAGGGTGGATGTTCCACCAATTCGTACTTTAATTCGACCAGTTTTGCCGTTACCTAAGTACCTCTGTGAGCAGGTGCATCGTCATGATGAAAGATGATTTTTTCTTCTGCAAACCTGGCCTTTTCTCACGAATTTTCTCATCTTGCTGGTCTAGAAGGATTGTAGTAATACTCTCCTATAATTGTTTTACCGGTTTGAAGGTAACCAATTACCAAATTTCCTTTTGTATCCCAAAAAACTGATGCCATAATTTTTCTGGACGACTTTAACCACTTTGGCTGCTCTGGAGCTGAACAACCGGGCTCAGTCCACTGGGCGGTTTGTTGTTGCAGTTCAGGATCATGATGGTAAACCTAAGTCTCATTCATAGTTACAAATCGATGCACAAAATCAGTTTATTCTTTGTGAAACGTGTCAAATGTTATTTAGAAAGTTTCTCCCGAGTGCGTTTTTGTTCCGATGTTAGTAAATGAAGCACCCATCTTGTGAATAGCTGTCTCATATCCAAAACATTAGTTAAGATTTTTCAAGACAAAAACGGTAGTTTTTTTCGAGTTTTTGAGCGGGTCCAGCTTCGTATTCCGGTATTAGCGGTGTCTGCCTTTTGCAGGCTCCCTCCTATTTTATCGAGAACAAACTAAAGTTATTAATTTTATATGGTTAAATGACAGTCTATTTTTGGATCTTTTTTTTTTTGCCCTAAAGATGGGTCTGGTTTCGGCGGGGTTTGCCCTAGGAGGAGCCCTACTTTTTTAGGGTCAACAAATGTTATTGTACTTGATTCAAATGGCTAAACAACAGTCCATTTTTGGATGTAGCATTTTGGGCCTTATCTGGGTATTCCAGGGCACGGCGGCCGAAAAATCAACGTTAAAGGCATTTATTCGACTCGCCCGATAGAATGAACAACTAAGCAGATGATTAGTTGACAGGTCAAAACTTCGGGTCGCCCTTTTAGTCTAAAAGAGATTACAGAGAAATTCAAACGAGGAATTCACGGGAATCCTGACTTCTCAATATGCAAACAAATAAGTAAATGAGCCCAGGAAATTGGCTGCCAAACTTCTTCATATTTACATGATGCCAGACAGACAGAGAGACGTTGCGTTTTATATATATTATATAGATTATTATTATATAACCAGGCCAGAGAATATACGTATGAATTTAAAAAAAAACACGTAAGTCGGATAAGTGGTTCTCGAGCGATAAGTGCACTAACGGACAGACAGACAATCAGAGAGACGTTACATTTCATATATATATATATATATATATATATATATATATATATATATATATATTGTATTCTTTGTTATATGGTATTGTTTCATATTTAACGGTTTACGCAGCATATTGCAAGAGAGTGCGCTAGCGGCAAACTTTTTGCCGACTTAATTCACTACTATCGTCACTGCTTATTTCTTATATTACCTAACGTAATAAAATATTTCGTATAACTTGGCCAGAGAACATATGTATATATCTAAAATAAAAACACGTACATCGGATAAGTGGTCCTCGAGTGATAAGCGCACTAACGGACAAACAGACAGACAGAGAGACGTTGCATTTAATATATATTATAAATTGTAGATTGTTATTATTATTATACAACCTGGAAAAAGAACGTATGCATGAATTAAAAGAAAACACGTAAATCGGATAAGTGGTTTTCGAGTGATAAGCGCACTAACGAACACACAGACCGAAAGACGTTGCATTTTATATATATTATATTCTTTGCTACATGAAATTGTTCCATATTTAAGGGTTTGGGTAATGTAGTGCAAGAGAACGCGCTAGCGGCAAACTTTTTTCCGACTTGATTCACTATTATCGTCACTGCATATTCCTTATGTTACCTAATGTAATAAAATATATCCTACAACCTGTCCAGGGAACATATGTATGTTCTTTAGAAAAAAACACGTAAATCGAATAAGTGGTTCTCGAGCGATAAGCGCACTAACGGACAGGCAGACACACAGAGACACGTTGCATTTTATATATATTATAGAAGAATTCATAACCCCGCCAAATGTATGAATTAAAAAAAAAAACACGTAAATTGGATAAGTGGTTCTCGAGTAATAAGAACACTAACGGGTAGACAGACAGAGAGATGTGGCATTTTATATATATTATAGAAGATTATAGATAATCTGGTCAGAGGACAAATGTATGAACTAAAAAAAGCACGTAAATCGGATAAGTGGTTGTCGAGTGATAAGTGCACTAACGGACAAACAGACAGACAAACAGAGAGACGTCGCATTATATATATATATATATATATATATATATATATATATATATATATATATATATATTCTTTTTTATGGGTTTAGCACACGTGCTGTAGGGAAGTCCTTAAAGCGCTCCAGGAGCGGCACGAGTGCGGAAAAAGCGATTCACGTTGTTCTTGAATCGCTGTAAATTGTGCTCGGTGGGAAACACAGCGCTGGGCAAATTATTCCAAAAGGGATGACGTTCTCCATATAAAAGATTGCTTGAAAAGCGTTGTACGCGGAGTAACAAGCTGAACCTCATACGGATGTGAAGCACCAGCGCGACGTGCATTTCTAACATGCACTGCTTAAGGAGGAATTAAGCGGGCTACATCCTTCGAACACTTTCCATGAAAATACTTGTAGAACAGACTCAAGTCGCCAACCGTTCTTCGATGTTCCAGCGAATCAAGGCCGCCGGTCAATTCCGGGTCCCCAATCAGACGGACCGCTCTTCTCTGAACAGAATCCAACAAATGCAGTGTATGTTTGGGAGCGGAGCCCTAAACGTGGGAGCAGTATTCCATAGTTGGACGAATTTGGGCTTTGTAAAGAATTAACAGTTGTGGGGTGTAAAGCTTTCTGGTTCTAAATAATATTCCCAACTTTTGAGAAGCTCTCCTTGCTATGCCTGCAACATGTTCATGCCAGGACATATTTGCTCCCAAACTAACGCCCAACAAACTGAGCGACGATGCTAGCGGAATGGAGTGCCCCGACATAACTATGTCGGGTTCAGCAACGTTAACTTTTTTAGAAAAAACTGCCGCCTGGGTTACTTTGTTACTGTTACTCCAAGATAGAATTGCTTTCAGGTCTTTGTTAAGTTAAACGACTTTCTGCAGCCTGAAAATATTTGCCTGAATAGCCGATCTTCGAGCCATCAAAATGAATGAAAAAATAAGCGTACTGTCATCTGCAAAGCTGTAGATTGGATTCCCGGTCTTTTCCAGCAGATCGTTAATGTAAATGAGAAAGAGAGTAGGAGACAGTATGGAGCCTTGGGGCACACCGGCGTTGATAGTGAGGGTCTGTAAATCCGTCGACCGCCACTCGTAAAGAACGCTCTCTGAGGAAACATGAGAGCCACAAACAGAACCTTTCAGACATACCATAAGAGCGTAACTTAGCCAACAGTCCATCGTGCCAAACACGGTCGAATGCCTTGGATATATCAAGAGCAACCGCTCGAGATTCTGCAAAGCGGTATCGGCTGAACCGTGGCACATTTCCAGCAGGACGGAAATATTCCCTTTCTGTAGGATAGGTTAAAAAGTCTACAAAAAACTGGTTTTAGTTCCCTTGCACAGTTTTTGAGAACTATGGCAGGTGTTCCGTCAGCGCCAGAAGCCTTCTTGGTGTCTAGCTTCATTAAAATACGCTTTATGATGCGCTGTCTGAAGACAACATCGGGCATCCTTGACTGCAATATGGGAATAGTAGGTGGTGTTTTTCCTTGGAAATCGACAGTAGAATGTGGAGCAAAGAGTTCAGCCAACAAGTTCGCTCTCTCAACAGGTGTGGTTGCAATGGAATTATCTGGCCGTATGAGTGGTGGTATGGTGGATTTGGTAAAATTTTGACTAACTGCCTTAGCGCCTGCTCAAAAGGACCTGGAATTGTTGGGACAAGCGAGAGGTTTGTTTCTAATTCGTTGATTGTGTGCCTCCTTGGTTTCGTCAATAATTCCCTTGCATCTGTTCCGGGCATGAACAAAGATGTTACGATTTACGGTGTTAGGATTTTCACGCCATTGTCGGTAGGCAATATGTTTAGAAGCAACAGCTTCTTTGCATTTTCGGTCGAACCAAGGTTTGCCGTTGGAGGAGCATTTCTTCGAAAAAGGGATGTAAGCTTCCATACCAGCCAAAATAACATCGGAGACCTCCCTGGCGCAGTCAGATGGGTTATCGGATCGAAAACAAACGTCCATCCAAGGGAAAGTTCGAAAGTATTCCATGAGATCTTCCCATTTAGCAGATTTGTAGTGCCAAATTTTGCGCGGCCTAGGCGCCTCTCTGTCACTGATTGGCAGGATACTCGATGTCGAAAGCAGTTTATGGTCGGAAGAACCTAACGGCGGATTTACGATGACCGTATAAATCTCCGGATTGGTGGTTAAAAACAGATCAAGAAGACTGGCGAACTCCCCGTCTCGATCAGGGATCCGTGTTGGTTCGTCAACAAGCTGAGTTAAGCCATAACCGATTGAGAATGATTCAGCTTCACGACCTTGTTCGTCGGTAGTATTTGAATATTTAAGCCAGTTGATATTGTGGACATTAAAGTCGCCCAGGATGGCAATTTCGGCACTTGGATAGTTAATTTGTAAATGATCGATGGTGTCTGCAAGAGAAGCGAAAAGTGAAAAGTGTATATATATATATATATATATATATATATATATATATATATATATATATATATATATATATATATATATATATATATATATATATATATATATATATATATATATATATATATATATATATATATATATATATATATATATATATATATATTATAGAAGATTATAGATAACCTGGACAGAGAACAATTGTATGAATTAAAAAAAAAACATGTAAATCGGATAAGTGGTTCCCAAGTCATAAGCGCGCTAACGGACAGATTGACAGACAGATAAATGTTTACATATATTATATTCTTTGCTACATGATATTGTGCCATATTTAATAGTTTAGTCAGTGTATTGCAAGAGAACGCGCTAGTGGACTTGATTCACTATTATTGTTACTGCTTATTCCTTATGTTACCTAACGCAACAAAATATATCCTATAACCTGGCCAGAGAACATATCTATGTTTTTAAAAAAAAGCACGTAAATCGGATAAGTGGTTTTCGAGTGATAAGCGCACTAATGGACAGAGAGATAGACAGAGAGACGTTGCATTTTATATATATTATAGATAAGTTTCTACATAAGGGTGTCACCACTGACACGGTATCCGATGCAGTTTGTACTACAAAATAGCAGATGGCATTCAGTTTTCTTTGCATTACTGCTTGGATGTAGAGAAAGGTAATTTATTAAATAGAACAGGGTTGTAATTTAGCCTATTGTGTTCTATTTCTCCTTAACGCACTCATTCCAATTTTGAATGGTTTATTGCCTTGGCAACAAAGGATTCCATGAATGACATACATATGCAAAACTAAAGTTCTCAATAACAATCCTCAACCTCTGGAACAATTAACAGAAAATATCCATCAAGAGAAACGACGTACCGGGCAGTGATTATTAATTTCACCACTCGCTTGGAAGAGCGCCAGAAACGTAACGGTTTAGATTTAGATGTTATTCACTTTAATAAATAATTTTTCAGTGACTGTAGTTTGACGTGGCCTTTGATTTGTCAATATGTCTTTTTTTCACTATGAATATTTTAAGATTAAAATTTTTTTAGGGGACACCTTGTAGTACTACATTTTCCTTGCAATTTATTGGTTTAACAAATACTTTTTGTGTACGTTTTGTATTTTCTGAGTAACAAGACCTTGACTGTGAAATTTTATCGACTTTTAGATTGCTAACTCCACATGTATATCTGACACTAACGAGAATAGTTTAGTCCTTTGAATCATTACCGGCAGATGTTGGGTCTCGAGTTGCAAAGAATAAATCCGCCATTTCAATTAACTGTGGCCCACGTATACCCATAAAGTTTGGACCATTTTTTTCAGCATATATTAGTCTAATTTAAAAACAATTTAAAGGGGACACATAAATCTTTGAGAATGCGTCTGTCTTGATTATTATTTATACTACAATAAATATCAATTAGAGAAATCTCTTTGTACTTTTCGCTGCAAATCGAATGGTATTTTATGGGAATTGACACCTACAATGTGAAAGCTTTATGAGCTTGCCTACACAGTGATGGTGAATATTATGCAGGGATATATTTTTAGACTAGAAAAAAGCAATAAGGCTGATGTCGGGTGCAGGATATATGGATAAAAGTCAACCTTTTTGCTTGAATTTTAGTTTATTGTTATAATAATACCTAGGCCGTATGAAAAGTTCTCGGTCTCACACACAGATGGAGTTAGAAACTGTGAAACCATAATTGAATTGGAAAGTTTCATCCTTTATATAAACACATGTAAAATTTTATTTCGATCTGTAGATTCATTCGAGTAATAGCAGTTGTTTAATACTGACGAGTTATTGATGTTTTTAAAATGGAGAAAAAATGAAAATTGTGCAGTGGTTAAATTCTTTGTTTTGGATGGTTTAACACCAACAGAAATTCATCCGAAACTATTAAAAGTGTATAAGGACCTTCACTTTCCACTGTGAAAAAATGGCCAGCTCTTTTTAAATCTGGTCGTACAAGCCTCGAAGATGAACCACGCGAAGGTCGTCCAAAAACTGTTACTACATCACAAATCATTCAACAAGTCCATGATATGGTGGCAGATGATCGACGAGTGAAAGTGCGTGGAATAACTGAGGCCATAGGCATCTCAAAAGAATGAATTGGAAATATTTTGCATGAAGAATTACCCACGAAAAAACTTTGTGCAAGATGGGTGCCGCATTTGCTGACAATTGACCAAAAACCTAGTCGAGTGCGTATTTCTCAAGTGTGTTTAGATCGCTTTAAGCCAAATAAAATGATATTTAAGCATCGTTTATAACTCGGATCCATCACTATACACCAGAGCGAAAAGAACAGTGAAGGTGCACCAAAGAAGGCAAAGACGATTCCATCAGAAAGGAAGGGTATGACAACAGTTTTTTGGGATTACAAAGGTGTTTTGTTGATCGATTATCTTCAGAAAGGTAAAACAATTAACTCTGAATATTACTATAAGTTTTTGGAAATAAAACGAAGTATATATCGACACTATATAATCCAAAATCTAACAAGGAACTCAACAAGATATCTAATAAGGAAGGTGTCACGTTAGTTCAGGTTAAGTATTGTAACATATCAATGAGAGAGAGGGATAGGACAAAAGGAGGGAGAGGGGGCAAGATCCAAAGAGAGCTGGGATATCGATCCAACTTAACTGTCAAACATAATGTTTACATCACGAAACGTGCCGTAAAAAAATTTTTCAGTAAAAACAATGCAAACTGGTAATTTCATAACGTATTTGAGTGATGCTGCCTAATTAAACCAAAGTTGTGATTGTAATCAAGAGATTTACACTGTCCCCGTAAATCCCTCGTAAGTTTTTCTATAATCTGATTTCAACATCGAGTATCCTACCGATCAGTAACAGAGAGGCGTCTAAACGGCACAAGATTTGGCACTACAAATCTGTTAAACGGGAAGAACTCAAGGAATATTTTCAACCCTTCCCTTGGTTAGACGTTTGTTTTAGATTTGACGACCCATCTAACTACGCTAAGGAGGTTTCCGATATTATTTCGGCTGCTAAGACAATTTGCGTTCCTTTTTAAAGAAATGCTCTTCCAACGTCAAATCTTGGTTTCGAGTGAAAATGCAAAGAAGCTGTTGCTTCTAAACCGGCCTACCGACAATGGCTTGAAAATCCTAACATTATAAATCGTAACATTTCTGTTCATACCAGGAAGAGAAAGAAGAAATTATCAACAAAACCAAGCAGTCACACAATCAAAGAATTAAAACCAAACTTCTTGTCTGCCCCAACAACTACTATATATGCAATGCAATATACTATTGCAACAACACCAGATGAGGAAGCCAACTTTTTAGCTGAACTTCTTGCTTCATATTCTATTGTCGATTTCCAAGGCAAAACACCTCCAACTATTCCCGTGCACTCAAGGATGCCCGATATTGCCTTCAGAGAGCATATCATAAAATATATTTTAATGAAGCTATATACCAAAAAAGCTTCTGACGCTGACGGAATACCTCAGTACTCAAGAAATGCGCGAGAGGATTAACGCCAGTTTTCTATAGACTTTTCAATCTATCCTATAGAAACGCAATATTTCCTTCCTGATGGAAATGCTCTACGGTTCAGCCGATACCCAAAGAAGGCAAGAAGATCTTCCCAAACCACTACCAACCAGTAATATCAAAAGTTATGGAAAAGTCTCTCAACCAGCATCTTCAAAAATATCTTGAAGGCTTCAACATTATTAGCGACTATCAATATGGCTTTCGTAAGCGAAGAATCAACAAGAGATCTTCTAATTTATGTAAACAACGCAATTGAACATTTTGAAGAATCTCGAATGGTTTCAATTGATATATCCAAAGCATTCGACAGTGTTCCATATAATGGATTACTGGCTAAGCTACGCTCTTTTGGTATGTCTGAAAAGTTCTGTTTATGGCTTTAGTGTTTCCTTAAAGAACGTTCGTGGCAGTTAACGGATTTCCTTCTAACACCTGCACTATCAACAACAGTGCTCTGAGTTCCTATTCTCTTTCTAATTTATATTAACGATTTCCTGGAAAGGACCAGGAATTCAATCTACAGTTTTGCAGATGACAGTACGCTTATTTTTTCATTCATTTTGATGGCTCGAACATCGGCTACTCAGGCAAATATTTTCAGGCTGCAGAAAGTCGTTTAACTTAACAAAGACCTGAAAGCAATTCTATCTTGGAGTAACAGTAACCAAGTAGAATTTAACGGTTCAAAAATCCAGGCGGTAGTTTTTTCTAAAAAAGTTAACGCGGATGAACCTGACAGTTATGTCGTGGAATACCATTCCTCTAGCATTGCCACTCAATTTGCTAGGCGTTAATTTGGGAGCAAATATGTCTTAGGCTGAACATGTTGTAAGCTTAGCAAAGAGAACTTCTCAGAAGCTGAGAATATTATTTCGAAATGGAAATCTTTACACTCCGCGATAACTGTTAATTCTCTACGGATCAAATCTTGTATTTTCATGGAAGTATTCGATGGATGGATCCCGCTTAATTCCTTCCAAAGTGGTGCATTCTAGGAATACACGTCGCGCTAATACTTTACATCCATATGAGGTTCAGTTTGTCACTAGTCGTACCACCCTTTTCAAACAGTCTTTTATATGGAGATCCTCATTCCTTTGAAATGATTTACCCAGGACTGGGTTTCCCACCGATTCAAGACCAACGTGAATCACTTTTTCCACACACGCTCCTGTAGCGCTTTAGAGATTGTTAAGTTCACGGTGAACCAGATTTTAGATTAAAATATTGAGACTTCTGCAAGTTAGCTTTACGTGTGTTTATCAAGGGGCGTTGTTCATAAATATTTTAATAATAAGCAATTTCACAACGCCATGTATGAAGAGACGTGTTAATATTACTATTTTCTGTAAATGGTGACTTGGTACAAACTTATTGAAAAATAGTAAAAAAAATCTGAATAATATGTTAACATTTTTGCAGCTTAGTCTATTGTAAATTTCATTTACCCACAATGGTACTCTCACTGGTAGTTTGTGATTTTATAAGATTGGAACTTAGACTAAATAGTACAACAAAATTTGGGGCTTTTGATATTTGTTGTATAAATTCAAACATCTGATTAACAAAAAATAATTTAATGGCACCCAAAATACACCTTTTGCATCATATCTGAATTCTCCAAAAATTTTCAGACATATTAATGGGAAATAATATAGTAGTTTCTGAGGTAATAAGACCTGAAAAAATTTAATATTATTAACAGAATGATATTAAGTATAAAATCTGGAAGAGTTTAAATAAAGGAAATAATTACGCTACAATTTGCGCCACTGCAAACTTTGTCATAACTGCGCGAAGTTTTCATGTATTTAAAGTTAGTTTTCCAGTGAAACAATGCATCTATTTAAACTAACCTAATCTATTCCGTAGAAAGAAAATAACAAAAATTGGCCTATTATACGCTCGAAACCAGTAACTGTAATCCCTAATACATTGCGTGATCGAAGCTGTAATCTAATCTCGATCTTGCAGGAAAAGTTTCTGGTGCCACCTGCTCCCGACAAAAAAAGAAGTCTTTTTATAACGGAAAATTGGAGTTGAAGCCCTAATTGTCGGCCCAAACTCGATCCTAAAAGATTAGGTATAATCCCATGAAAGATCTATTGAACAAATTAAATGGTCAGTTAGAAATTATGTTTATTAAACTTAGTATTTTGATAACGACATGATACTTCTAAAATATCTTCCTACCATATATTGTCTGAGTTTTTTAAAGTGGAATGCATTTTTTCGCTAACTTTTTGTTGGCTCTTTTCTCGCATCTGGCCGTATTTAACATTATTCATAATAATACCACGATTGTCTGGAAACATGTGCTACCAAATAACTCAATTTGTTTCTTTATTTTCCGCGTCATCTATCACCAAGTAGTAAAATTTGTTTCTTCGTTACTTGTGCTGTCTCTTACCAAGTAAAGCAACTTTTTTCTTAGTGTTCTTAGAATTTTCAATCATATTCGAGAGAGTGATAGATGGCATAGTAGCCTTTTGGAAATTTTAGTCTGGTTTTATCTGAACAACAAAGCACATTGTTTCCAACGTCCTAATGTTGACTACTGTGTGCAGTATCGAATATTTCACGATAACTAATGAATTATAGTCATTCTTGCTCAAGCTTACGACGACCAATTAGAAACAAGAAGTTTGATTTACTCTGTATCCAAGAATTAATTGAAGATTTACCTCAGGCTTCTAAATTTTTTCTTAAAGAAATTTAAAACAGCTATGATAATTTCGTTGGGATACTGGATATTTTTAAGATAATTTCATATTAAAATGTTGAGATTCAAACAAGAAAAATAGGAGAACTTTTCAAATATCTTGTTTTAAAATGTGGGAAATAGATTTTTTTTTCCAGAACCCGGAACAATGTTGGACCAAAAGGGCGCCAGAATATGCTAAGCTGGCAAACAAAGAACTGTGTTTAGTTTTATTTGCAATATTACATGTATGCTCCTCTATGGTAACAATCAAAACAAAAGCGAGAAATCGTGTCGAAATTAGAAATGATATCAATTAACATATTTTTATTTTTATTTAATATGTTTTTTAAAGTTGTTAATGATTTTGTTTACTTTCCGCAAGGTGGAAAATATTGGTGTTCCTTAGTATTTATGTTCAGTAGTTAACTCGGTACGTATACATATATAGAAAATGTGATGGACGATACACAATTTGGTTTCAGAAACGATTTTGGCACGGGAGAACCGTTTTTCGTTCTTAATGTTCCAACACAACGATGCAGGGACGTAAACGTAAATGTGTTTGCCTGTTTCATTGGCTATCGTAAGGCCTTTGATTGCCAGTGTAATCCAAAAATAGAGATTAGATCGAGAATCGAGCAAGCCCGTGGGACCTTCCTAAACATGAAAAATCTTTTCACAAGATCCGACCTTAGTCTAGAACTTCGAATGTGTATGATTAAGTGCTATAATTTTTTCAGTATTTCAGTATGGATGTAAAGGCTGGACTCTTGATCCCAGCACAAAGAAACGACTCGAAGCATTCGAAATGTATGTTTACAGAAAGATTCTACGGATATCGTGGGTCCATAGAGTAACAAATGCTGAAGTAGGCAATTGAGCAAATACACAGAACTGCTGCTGACTATAAGGGAGGAAAATATGACTTGCTGAGAATGGTCATCGAGAGCAAAATACAAGGAAAAAGATCGGCTGGAAGACGTCAAATTTCCTGATTAAAGGACATCTGAAGATTAAATTTTTATAGCTGCAGTTTCCAGGACTATGTTAGCTATTTGGATCGCTAATCTTCATCAGGAGACGGCGACTTAAGAAAAAGTTAACTTGAGGTATTATTTTTGTTTCATATATTTGTATTTACGTCAAAAAAAGACGGAAAAAAGTATTAATAAGAATTCTGTTTTATTGTGAAATCCTTTCGCGATTCTTCTAGTTCTTTCACGCTATTCTTTAGGGGTTATGACCCAGTTTGTGCATTTGTAGTACATTATCATTTAACAGGTAATTTTTGAATGCTTAAAATTAGAGTAAGAACTGAACAAAAATTTAAAAGAAATATTCCTTATTTTCTAGGTTCTAATAAAAATGTAACTAAGCCGTTTTAAGACAACTTAAAGTCAGTTTGTTTCGAGTTGATAGCATACAACATGAGTTATAAACATTAAACTGTCATGAACTATAAACGTCAGAAATTTCTCTACCAATTATTTGCATTTTTAGTTTTAATGATAATAGATACAATAAAAGTATTTGGGATTTTAGCAGTTATTGGAATATAATTAACCAAAGTACTTATCGATAGATAGATGCCTAAGTACCTAAGTATGCAATAAAAATATTTTGTATAAGTATAAAAATAAAGCAAAAACCTATAATGTGCTTAGTTCAAATTAGAACACCGATGGCTTCAACTTTCAGTTTAGTCCCGGTCAAACTTTGCGGAGTCTGTAAATCTGCATTTTCCCTGCGAGAAAAACAATGACACTTAACGTCCACGATGCCCTAGTGCATCAACAGCCAACAAGCCAAGTCTGTGAAATTGTGGAAACCTGTGCCGACATGACAGGAGTTGGATCAGCAACTATTTATAGATTTCTAAAAAAAAGGAAACGCGGTCCTTGCAACGAATCTCAGAATCACAAAGGAAAGGAGCTCTTAGAGGTCGATGAAGACTTTAAAAAAGTAACAAGAAAAGTGCGCTATTTTTTTATTAAGAAAGAAATACCTACACTACATAAAGTTTTGCAAGAAATCAGAGAAGACCAGGACCAGATTTAAAAAAATGGAAATTATGGAATATCCTTTATAACCTGAATTTTCGTTGGGGAAAACACAATAGAAAATCTGTTCTTATCGATAAAATAGGAATAATTTGTTGGAGAAGAGAAAAGAGAAAATTTCGAGAAGAAAGAAATATTTTTTATTTAGATCAGACTTGGGTTAATGAGAGACACACAGTGAAAATTTATGAATTGACAAAAACATTAAGAGTACCAAACAAGCTTTTATGAAAGGTTGGTCAACTGGATTATAACCCCCTTCAGGAAAAGGTAGCAGACTAATTATAGCACATATTGGTAGTGAAAACGGATTTCTCGACGGTGGCTTGTTGGAATTCCAATCAAAGTCAACTAAAGATTATGATGAGGAGATGACGGCCGATGTTTTTAAGGAGTACTTCAAACATATGACTGAATGTGTACCAGCAGAATCAGTTATAGTATTAGACAATGCACCATATCATTCTCGATTATTAGAACAACTCCCGACAAATTCATGGAAGAAAGCGGATATTCTTCAATGGATAAGAGACAAAAATCTAAAACATAAAGATGGTATGTTAAAAGCGGGACTTCTCAAAATTACAAAATAAAATAAGGCACAGTTCGAAGAATACGCAGTCGATGAGATGGCAAAGGACCAGAATATCACAGTGCTTAGATTACCTTCATATCATTGCGAATTGAATCCCATAGAACTAATTTACGTACAAATGAAAGGTTTCGTTGCAAGGGAAAACACCACGTCCAAAGTTCAAGATGCTGGAATAGAGAGGATCAAAGAGGATAATTGGAAAAATTCCATTCGACATATTATAGAAGAAGAAAGTAAAATGTGGAAACTTGACGAATACATCGAAGGAACTGTGGAAATAGAACCCTTAATTACACTGGTCAACAAAAAAAAGAAAATTGCTTGTTTCCTGTGATTTTTTTTTTTGTTTCTATCTTAAATTGACGCGTATTTTTTAAATATGGCAACAATTTTTCTCTAACAGCTTTTGTTTTTGAGTTATAGCTAACTACCCTCATTTACTATTTTTACTTAGATTTTCGTTGTTATTGGACACTAAAATATATTTTGTTGTTGTTTTAGATATGGCTTCGTCAAGAAGATGTTGTGTGCTTAATCCCGATTGTTTTTGCTATATTTGTGGTGAATATATATTTGCAAAATATCGAAAACCTATATCGGACTTTGTGAAAACTGCATATCATCAATAATTTAAAATAAAATTGTGTAATCAGGACAAGCCATGGGTTCCTCATATTGTATGCCAGAAATGTGTGGTATGTCTACGGTTATGGTCCAGTGGAAAAAGAGATGCAATAATGTTCGTAACACCCATGATTTGGCGAGAACCTCGAAATCATCATGACGATTGCTACTTCTGCGTTGTGAAAATAAACGGAATTAACCCCGGAAATCGAAGTAAGTGGTTATATCCTAACTTATCTTCTGCTCAACGACCTCAATTAAAATCACAAGAGGTACAACCCAGCACATCTAAATCTTCTGATGATCCAAATCTCTGTGATCCCGAACGAAATACATCAAGTGAAGACTCTGATTCAGATTACAAATGTAGCCTTTCAGAACCTCAACCATTTAATCAGAAAGAACTAAATGACTTAGTAAGAGATCTGAACTTACCAAAAGAAGCTTCTGAAATTTTAGCATCTCGTTTAAAAGAAAAAAATTTGCTTACTCCGGAAACCAACATTACATTTTATCGTACCCGAGAAAAAAATCTGTTACCGTATTTTTCTCAAGAGAAGGATTTAGTTTTTTGTAACGATGTTGGTGGTATTTTGCAGCAGATGGGATTAAAACAGTACCAACCTAGTGATTGGCGTCTTTTCATAGACAGCAGCAAAAGAAGTTTAAAGTGTGTTTTGCTTCATAACGGTAACAAGTACGGATCTATACCTATTGCACATTCGACGACTTTAAAAGAAGAATACGTAAATGTTTCTAAGGTTATGGAAAAAATTAAGTATCAAGACCACAAATGGGTCATTTGTGTTGATCTGAAAATGGTTAACTTTCTTTTAGGTCAACAAGGGGGGTACACAAAGTTCCCTTGTTTCATGTGTCTCTGGGATAGTCGTGACAAACAACACCATTGGTCACAAAAAGTTTGGCCAGTGCGGGAAGAGCTAAAAGTTGGTACAAAAAATGTTATAAACGTGCCTTTAGTTAGCCGAGACCGCATCATACTTCCACCACTTCATATTAAACTCGGCATAATGAAACAGTTTGTGAAGGCGCTTGACAAAAGTGGCGAATGTTTTAATTTTCTTTCACGCAAGTTTCCAGGATTAAGTTCAGAAAAATTGAAAGCTGGTATTTTTGATGGGCCACAGGTTAGGCAACTCGTGAAAGATCCTAATTTTGTCAAATCAATGACTGAAGTCGAATCCAAAGCTTGGAATTAATTTGTTTTGGTTATGAGTAGCTTCCTAGGTAATAAGAAATCTGACGACCATGTCGAGCTTGTTGAGTGCATGCTATCGAACTTGCAAGAGCTAGGGTGCAACATGAGCATAAAAATCCACTTCCCGCACTCGCATTTAGACCGATTTCCACAAAATCTGGGTGATTTTAGTCAGGAGCAGGGTGAAAGATTTCATCAGGATCTTCGGACAATGGAAGAGCGTTATCAGGAGCGGTGGGACTTACATATGATGGCAGACTACTGCTGGAGTTTGCAACGAGATCTACCTAAAGTCGTTCATTCAAGGAAATCATATAAAAGATCATTTGCTAGTGTTCAATAGAAATTTTGTTAACATAATATATTATTTTTTTGTATTTTTTTGGCAAAATAATAAAACTGTATATTTCAAAGGTAAAGCTGTTAGCAATCTCCCAGTATTTTTTTCATATTCAGGGCCATAGAAGTACCCAAAAACAGAAAAAAAAAATAAAGGAACCAAGACTTGTGTTGACCAGTGTTATCAATTTGAATTTGTATATATACATAGATCTATAGATTAAAAAATTTTTGGTAATAAATCTTATATTTCCATAACTTTATTTTTAAGATACACACATACAAATACACTTTAATGGGTGTTATTTATTTACTGTTGAACATAAGAAAAAAAAATGAAATAAAGAAAATACGATGACCAGTGGAAGTGTGTAAATTATTACGTTTTCTTTGTAATTATTCTATTTCGTGTTTTTATAGCGTTGCTTTCTCTTGTCTTATTTTTGACCGGATTTCTTGCTTAATATTTTTATTTCCGCAATTACTGTTTTTCGCATTTCATTCATTACTAAAATAATTTCAGTCAACCTGTTTGTTTTCTGAGTTTGGTTTAGTAAAGGTCGCCTTGGAAGTTTTAATTAATGTGTATTTAAAATTATTCCATGTTTTATTTGTATCTTTGGAAGTTACCACTTTGTCAGGTCTTCAGTTGAACCTATTCTATATTTCTTATTTTACTTCTTGGTTTAAGTAAAATATCTCTATTTTGTTTACCTTTGGTTTCATTGCTTGTCTTCTTAGTTTACAAAGTAAAGTTGCTGTATTAAAATTTAGCCTAAAACCTGATTGAATACTAGATAAAATATTATATTTGTTAACATATGGCAATACTTTATTAAATTCTTATTTTCGAACGGAAGTAAGTAATAATAGAGAGTTAAGAAGTTAGGAAATAGGCAGAAAATTACTTAGATTTTGAGCATTATATACTTTTGAAATTTGTATAACGATGCTAGTTTTCCAAATATTTGAAAAAAAGTTACTCAATATGTTATGTGGTTTAAGGCACATAAGTAATCATTGTTTATAAAAAAGTTCATCATACGTATAGTTATAACATGAGTTTGTTGTTGTATATTTAGGCGCAACATTTACAGTATAGTAATTTGAAACAACAAAAAATCTAAATTTTATAAATTTGAGTTACAAAGACGACCTTATTAAATACGGGGGTATGTTTTTAACTTACATATCTAGTTATGAAAAAAAAATCTAGCAGTGTTGTGGATTCATCTTCCAGAAAATTTTTCCACTCTTAAATTTTTAGGCAGAATCTCGAAAACTATGCTTTCCGATACTCGAGCTTCTTTAACAAGCACTGGGATCTACATTCGTCGATCTGAAGGGAGCAAATCTTTAACAAGCCTGATAGTTTTCTCAGTTCTTGCTTCAATCAGTCTTACTGCTCTAGGGACATTCTGAATTGAGTCTTGACGACTAGTGAGACCAAAATTTTACTTGAAAATAAGATGAACCGTCACTGCAGTATATCCGGGACTTTCTTTCACGAATAACTTTTGGTTCAATTCCCTCTCTAGTAAAAAACTTCAAGAAAAAGATCGTATAAAAACTGCAAAACCAAACGAACTCGAACGAAATTTCGTCAAATTACTTAAAACGATCATTTAGCAACTAATATCGTTAGCCTCAAACATCGTCACTTAATTTATTGGGCGTTAATTTGGGAGTAAATATGTCCTGGCATGAACATGTTGCAGGCATTGCAAGGCGAGCTTCTCAAAAGTTGGGAATATTATTTCGAACCAGAAAGCTTTACACTCCACAACAACTGTTAATTCTTTACAAAGCTCAAATTCGACCAACTATAACATATTTGGGGCTCCGTTCCCAAACATACACTGCATTTGTTGGATTCTATTCAGAGAAGAGCTGTTCGTCTGATTGGAGACTCGGAACTGACCGGCGGCCTTGATTCGCTGGAACATCGAAGAACGGTTGGCGACTTGAGCCTATTCTACAAGTATTTTCATGGAAAGTGTTCGAAGGATGTGGCCCGATTAATTCCTCCCAGAGCGGTGCATGTTAGAAGTACACGTCGCGCTAATACTTCACATCCGTATGAGGTTCAGCTTGTTACTCCTCGTACAACGCTTTTCAAGCAGTCTTTTATATGGAGAACATCATCCCTTTGGAATAATCTGCCCAGGGCTGTGTTTCCCACTGAGTACAATTTACAGCGATTCAAGACCAACGTGAATCGCTTTCTCGACACACGTGTCGGTCCTGTAGCGCTTTAAGGACTTTCCTGCAGCACGTATGCTAGACCCATAAAAAAAAACTAGGCAATTTTTTGTATGTCGTCATTTTCATAGCTAAATAGGCAAGTTAAAAAACCTTTTCATGAGTCTAGCACACGTGCTGCAGGAAAATCCGTAGAGCGCTACAGGAGCGACACGTGTGCGGAAAAATTGGTTCACGTTAGTCTTGAATCGCTGTAAATCGTACTAGGTTGGAACCATATTCCTTGGCAAATTATTGGGATGGGGTTCCCCATATACAAGACTACTTGAAAAGAAATGTACGAGGAGAAACAAGTTGAACCTCATACGGATGTGAAGTATTAGCGCGACGTGTAATTCTAGCATACACCGCTCTGGGAGGAATTAAGCGGGCTACATCCATTGAACACTTTCCATGAAAATATTTATAGAATATACTCAAGTCGCCAACCGTTCTTTCATGTTACAACAAGGTTACTGGCCAGTTCCGGGTCTCCAATCAGGCGAACAGGTGTCTTCTGAATGGAGTCCAATAAATGCAGTGTATGTTTGGGAGCAAAGCCCCAAACATGGGAGCAATATTTCACCGTTGGTTGAATTTGAGCTTTGTACAGAATTAACAGTAGTTCGAAATAATATTCCCAGCATTTGAGAAGCTCTTTTTCCTGTGCTTACAGCATGTTCATGCCAAGGCATATTTAGTCTATAATTGACGTCCAGCAAATTGAGTGGCGATGCTAGAGAAATGAAGTGCTCCGGCATAACTGTGTCGGGTTGAGCAACGTTAATTTTTTTAGAATAAACTGCCACATAGGTTTTTGTAGCGTTCAATTCTACTTGGTTACTTTCACCCCAAGATAGAATTTCTTCCAGGTCTTTGTTAAGTCGAACGACTTTCTGCTGTCTGCGGATATTTGCATGAGTAGCTGATGTTCGAGCGTTCAAAGCGAATGAAGAGATAAGGGTACTGTTGTCTACGAAGCTGTACATTGGATTCCTGCTCTTTTCCAGCAGATCGTTAATGTACATGAGAAGGAGAGTAGGTCGTAAATCAAGCGTCAAGCATCGTAAATCAAGCACCTCTCATGAAACTGTGTTTTCTAATAAGTAAATCAAAGATTACTCTTTTTTCCTAACAGTAAATTAAATAGGTTATTTTTTCAAGTCCTATATTAAAAATTGTGTATGTGCAAACTCACACGAGAACTTGTCCAAACAAAACTTCCTTCTTATTTATTTCACGTATTTTCTTAAGAAGTTTCTAGAAGTGCGCTAGGAGCATCTTAAGCCACCATTGCTGTTGTTCTAGGCCGTCGTATGTTTTCTCAAGTCTCGGCGAACAACTTTCATAAGCTTCGAAATGTTTATAAGTTTAAGGAAAAACGAGAAGCCGAGACTTGACTAGGTAATTTTATATCTCGGCGGGATTTTGTAATAAAAAGGATATTCCAGAGCGGAAATCTTTAACTTTTAAGGTGTTTAGAATGTTATAGCTAGTTTTAAAAGTTACGAAGCAGTTCCGGACGATATTATCGATATAATAAACGCCCACTCTCGATGTTAAATACGCAGAGGGAATTTACGATGCCAGATCTAGGTATAAGGAGGAATTTAATGAAAATTTATTTTTGAACGGTAAATAAAATAAATATAGTTTTTAAATATGTTTCCTAGGAAAATTAAATCTATCAAAAATTCCTAAACTAAAAATAGAGATAAAATTCCAATTATGATTTAACATAAGCACTTTATTTTTAATCGTTAACATTACTATTCGTAGTCGTTTCATCAGGAATTTATTACGAGTGCGTTTCGTTTCATAAACAAATAATAACCCGTTGAACTCTTCTTCTTTTTCTTTCTTATATGATGAATGCTAAAATAACTTGTTCATCCCCATTCCCAGGCCAGTCCAGAATTCTTTTCACCTTTTCAGACGTTTGCTCCTGTTCTTCTACCGCAAGGTTTAATGAGTTTAGCACTTTTTGTCAGTCTGTTGTCGTCCATCCGACCTATTCCATTGTTTTCTTTTGGTTCTAGTTCATTTGGATATTTCTTAGATCTTAGTTTTTGTACATCTTTGCTACGGATTTGATCGTGTATTGGTTTTCCATGTATGACTCTAATCACCTTCATCTCTGTTATCTTCATCATTTGTGCTGTTTTACATGTATCAGTTCTTGTTTCCATAGCCTATGTGAGGATTGATCTCTCTGTTGTCTTCTATATTCTTATTTTGCTTTCCATTGTGAGGTATATTTCGACCAACCTGCTATTTGTGATGCCTTCATAGATCGTTGTTTTACTTCCCTGTTTAAGTCTCCATAGCTTGTTACTATTGTTTTCAGGTATTTAAAATTATGAACCTGTTCAATAATACTTCTTTGGATTTCCAGCTTGCATCTTAGTAATTCTGTCCAGGCTACCATGCGTTTTGTCTTGGTTGTGTTAATAATCATGTTTAGTTTTCCTGCTTTCAAATCGGAGCCGTGGAAGATCTTCTAAAGGGGTGTCCTCAGAATCTGAGATGAGGACCGTGTCATCGGCGTAGCAGATTATGTGTAAATGTGCGGTGCCAATTTTATACCCTCTAGTTTTTGGGATGTTCTCTACTATTCTGTTTATGACAAGGTTGAAGATAAAGGGACTAAGCCTTGCCTTATTCAGGCGTTTATTGTTTCTCCTTGGTCAGTACATGTCCCATTTTTATATTTATTCATCAAATGGCATTTATGGTAGGACGGTTTTTGCGGAATCTCTGTTGTTCCTCTCTTATTTTATCTCGAATTAAGTTCAAACGATTCTTTTAGGTTGTGTAGGTAGCTAGGTTTTTTTGTTTTATGTTATTATTTAATTTATGTTTGTTTAATTTAAAATAATTAAAATGTTTTATTTATTTTATTTTACTGTCATGGAGGACCATTTACAAGATAATAGAATTAAAGCTTGTAACATTCATTTTTTCCTAGATTTTAAGATCATGTTACAACACCGTTTTCTTCCATTAATTCATAATAATAATTGCTAATTTAAGTTAAGCAGTGAATTTAAATTTTATTGCAATTTTTTATATTTGGTTAAGCAGTGTAACTCAACCAGTTCTAGGCGCATGTTATTGATTTAGTTTATTTCATTTCTATTGAATGTGCCTGATTTAGGATTAAGACGAGCATCATCGGTCCTTGTCTACCAAGTCGCGAGTTTAACACTCACGTCTCATTTTGCGTTCCTAAAGTGAACCATTTTAAAGACTTCACTTCGACGCGGAAGAAGGGAGAGGGTATTTAACTCGCCATTTAGGATCTTTCGAGGCTTTTTCCTCCGTCAGGCCGTAGTGTGCCTTTTCCTCCGTCATGCAGTGATGGCTAGTTCTTCCATCATGTAGTGAAGCGTTTTTATCACCAAGTGGGTGCCGTTTTTCAGACCTCAGGCCTTTTTCCGTTCCAAAAATATTCTGCTCATCCTAAGGCATTTCGGATCAAAGAATGATCAGTTACCCAAATGAGAATGTGTGCAATATTTTAATGAGAATCTCACCAAGAGAGGCCAAGCAGTTGATGAAAAACCCAAGAGGAGAAGCCAAGCAGTAAGTCATTAGTACACCAGTTTAAATATCTCACTACCTTTCTACAACGTGTGTTTCCAATGACTACGTAACACGTATGATCCCGAAGTCAGTTTCAGAGGAAGCGAATCAGAAACAAACTTTTTATATCATGCCTTTTAAAGCCTGATAAAATCTTTATAATTCTAATTTAAAGACTCTCTGCAAATGTGTGCACTCTCATAGTATAAAAGGTTATTTATTTAGTCTACTTAATCTTAAGGGTGTAATACATATAAGAATTTCTTATTTTGTTAATATACTCTTCTTTGTTTTAGTGTAGCGTTTCACTAAACTCCCGCTCTATCTTACAGGACGTAAAGGTTGTACCCAATTCAATTTTATATCAACAACTAAATAAATCCTCAGTATTTTTTTTTTATTTTTTGAGCTGAACTTAGATTCTTTTTATTCTAAAATGAATGGTGCTCAAAATAGTACAACTAAGCTTTAAACAACTATAGAGACTATTTTTAAAAAGCGTACAAAAATTACCTCGATCTCCATAATCTCTCCAAACAAAACGGCTTGTATCTTATTTTTGTTCTCTCAGTGTTAATATCCACTCAATCCATTCTCAAATAACGGCTCTTATTTAATAAATAAAATATTTATTAAAAATAGAGAAAAAAGGAGCGTTTTAAGCTACTTATTAAAAATAGAATAACTATGTAACTATTTTTACCTTACTCGATGAATCAAGACCGAGATGACATACCTGAAATTAAAGAAAAAGTAATTAAGCAACTAATTTATCTAAAACGTTTAATTTTAATATTAGAGTGATTTAATATAATAACATTTATGCATGCTTTGTGGATTACCAAAAACCATTTGGCAGAATATAATACCACAAGATGACAGATATTCTAAAGAATAAAGCACTTGATGACAAAGATCCGAGGATTATTAAGAACCTTTATTGAAATCAGTCTGCTTCTGTGAAATTAGGAGGAGAACATACGGATGATATAAAAACCCTTCGAGGTGTTAGACAAGGATGCATATTATCTCCGCTATTATTTAATATTTACTCCCAACAAATATTCGAAGAGGCTCTGGCAGATCTCGATACCGGGATGCTACTGAATGGAGAGAGAATGAATAAGATTCGATATGCTGATGACACGGTCGTATTCGCTGATGGTCTGTAGGACCTGCAATTACTAACGAATAAAGTGACGAGCTACAGCCAGAGATATGGTCTTAATATTAACATAAATAAAACAAAATTAATGGTTATTAGTAAGAATAAGTTGCCTAACTGTTATTTAGAAATTAACCAAAAAAATATTGAACTAGTAAATACAAAGTACACATACTTAGGCACTAGTATCAATGACTAATGGGACCACTCGCAAGAAATAAAGTGCCGTATTGAAAAGGCTAGAGCAGTATTCACCAAAATCAGTTCTCTATTTAAAAGCCATAACTTGACACTGAACACGAAAGTGAGGTTTCTGCGTTGCTACGTATTCTCCATTTTATTTTATGGAGTGGAGACATGGACCCTGACAGAGGCAACGAGTAAAAGATTGGAAGCCTTTGAAATGTGGCTATATTGTAGCTGAGAGTGTCATGGGTGGACAGAGTCACGAATGAAAGAATTCTTTAAGGAAGGAAAAAGGAAAGAAAAAGACGTTTTAGTTATCATCAAGCAACGTAAATTCCGATACCTTGGCCACATTATGAGGACTTCCAGCTTCCATCTGTTACAGAATATACAAGGAAAGTGTGCGGAAAGAGAAGTGTGAGGACAAGAAGAATTACGTGACTCAAAAATCTTTGCATTTCGTATTTAATGACTACCAGTCAGCTATTTAGGCTCCCAGTCCACAAGGTGATGATAGTTAATATGACTGCCAACATCCAGAATGCATAGGAACCGAGAGAAAAAGAACATAATAAAACATTCACTTATAAAATTCTTTTAAAATGATAAAACATGAACTTACAGATATCTGCGATATCTGCCTATTAATTTTCTTTTTGAGCATACGGATATCTGGGGTATCAGCCTCTTTTACCCAGCAATTAATATTATAATTATCAAACAATTGTTGTTATTATTAGACAATTGTTATTTTTATCATCATTGTGACAATTATTATTATCATCGCGCATCAAGGCAATTGTGTCTTTTCTTGTCTTTTTCTTTATTTTACTAATTAGAAAATTAATCAAATGTGCTTGACTATGGCTTTTTATTAATTGGAGAAATAAGCAACTGTGCTTGGCTGTCTTATAACATAACAACAAAAATGAGCTAGTACTGAGTTGTGCAATGGTAGTAAGGGCAGAGTCACGCGAGTCACCCTCTCCATCTACTAGTAAGAACATAATAAAATAAGGTGGTGTTCGTTGAGTCGTACAACAGCTACTAGCAAGAACATAATCATGTAAAGTGGCTTTCGCCGAAACATATAACGAGGCCAAGTGCAGAGTTACCCGAGGCACTCGCTCCAACCACTAACCCTTACTAACAGTAAGTCAGGCAATGGTGACAAGGGCAGAATCGCGCTAGTCATCCGCTTCATCTACTAGTAAGAACATGTTAAAACAAGGAAGTGTCCGTTGAGCCGGGTAATGGAGTCAAGGGCAGAGTCACACCAGTCACCTCCTCCTACTACTAACCCCCTAACTAGCAGTGAGTCGTGTAATGAAGCAGAGGCAGAGCTACGCGAGGCTTCTGCTCCATCTACTAGTAAAAATATAAAATTATATAAAAACAACACTATGTTTTAATTTCCAATATATTTAAAGTAATTTGACAATTGTTTCACCATATAATGGCTTCTTCAGAAGTAAATAAGTACTTTCTTATTTACTTCTGAAGAAGCCATTGTATGGTGAAACAATTGTCAAGTTACTTTAAATATATTGGAAATTAAAATACAGTGTTGTTTTTATATAATTTTATTATGAATTTCCAACAAGTATCGACTAATACAATCAAAGTAAGAATATAATAAAACGAAATATTTAAATAATTAAATAACATATTAATCGTTAGACTTTATTCATCAACTATTAATTAAATATTATTTATAGCTTTCTGAAATTTAACAATAGGTAGCCAGCTATAAAAATCACTTCCTTAGCTTGCTGCATAGTTTTGAAGAGTGGATCACTGAGAATAAGAATCCGTTTTTAAAGCAAGCATTCTATAGCACACTGCTATGGAATTGACACCTGGACTAGTATTAGTCTTTAATGGTTGCCTCTGTAACAAGATCAGGGTTTGAAATTAATTAAGGTTCGTCCACGATACCAATAAACGGAAACCAACAGAAAGTCGAGGAATTATTTCAGGTAATATACTAATCCAAGAGTCACGCGTGTACGAAAGTAGCGATTCATGTAGGTTTTGAATCGTTGCACACTATACTCGGTAGAAAATAGAGCCCTGGGTATTTCATTAAAAAGAAATAAGGTTCTCCATCTAATAAAAATAACCGGTCAAGTGCAAGTTGAACTTGCGCAATTAATGTTCCGTACGTTGAATGCTTTTGAAATAAAAATTTTTGTTACGGAGGAATAAAATAATCAGTGACTTCACAAAACACACCCCAAATGAGTTTTGAACAAAGTTTGTTTCTTGATCGTTACTGAAAACTGATGATCTTCAAATGTTTGTTTTTTTTTTGTATACCAGATAAATTAATTAAAGGTAATACACTCGTGATAATCCTCGTTCAATCTACACCCCGTGGAGAATATTCAAGAATTTTTTCAAAATTTTTGGTACAGTACCTTTCGAGGTAGAGGGGGATAGAGATTTTTCGCGATTTTTTTAAAATAATACAAAGAAAAATGTGCGCATGTGAGACATTATATATATTTTTGAACTCGTGTTTTTACAAGCTCTCATTTGACACCCCACTCCATGACCTAGTATTTTTTTTTTTACTTCCGATTTCTCCCCCCAAAGCTAACCCCTTAAGTCAAAATTTACCTTTTAAAACTACACGGCTCTGATGAGGCCATCAATTTCTATATTAGTAAGAAATTTCAACTTTGTCACTCAAATAGTTTCGGAGAAAATCGGATGTGACAGACGGACAGACAGACAGACACCGAAGTCTAGTACACAATTTTTTATATCCAAAATTTTCAGTGAAAACTTAATAAACCGCAGAAAAATCCTAAAACATCGTAGTTAACGATGACATAGTGAAGCGACAAGTTTTACGAATTTCCTCATATATTTTTTTAATCAAATCATCACGATGATACCATAACTTATTTGCTGCCAAGTTCATTCTTAGCAACTTGACTGATGATGCTTTTGAAATAGGGTAAGTAGAGTGACTGTTTTAGATAAAAATGTTGCCCAGGTTTTTGAAACGTTAAATTATACTTGGTTACTGTAACCTTAAATCCTGAGCCTGTGTATATTTTCTTGGGCAGCTAAAGTGAAACGAGGAAACATGTTTGCTGTCATCAGCAAAGCTATGGATTGGATTTTAATTTTTGTCAAGTAATGTAAAGTAGAAATACAGTAGAAAATAATATGGAATCTTATGGGAAACCAGCATTGACAGGAGAGGTATCGGTATCTTGGCAGAAATACCTTGATAATATAGTATGCTAAAGTTAGCACAAACCTGGCCACGACTATCAAAAACAAAAAATAGAACATTACTACTCTTTTGTCTCATTAAAACACATTTTTTTCGGTTTTTTGGATACGCTCTAATCCCTCCAATATGTTTGTACAAATCTTACTGTCAGAAACTAAACTGTATCGTTAATTAAACTTTGCTATTAAATCTGCAACCATTCCGTGTAACTTCTAATAGGTAATTAATAATATGGTAATTGGCTTAAACAATAACGCACAATAGACCCCATTACATCTGTCTATGGGCTAACCTGTTTATTTCCTAAATAATGGAACAATAACACAGGACTTACTCCGCTAGGTAGCATTGGCACTGCAGTAATAGATTTATATTCAAGTTTGTACACCGTTAATCACATCAATTAGGATGTAATTAGGACACAATAGCTCTCTATGTCTCCAGAAAATTGAGTTATGGATTGTGGTTTTCATCCTTGTCATACGCAGCCAATAATAATAGATTTTTATAATTATAATAATCTCTTTTAGCGAAGTATATATGAGCATTTCCGTAAATTGTTGGTATGTTAGCGGTTCAAAAAAGAAGAAATCTTTTTTTAAAATGACACTCATTAGACTCGATTTAAATAGTTCCTTGGACCATTAGGCTAAAAAACGACTTTTTCAAGAACCTCAGTATGCAAATTTTTGCAGAAAAAAATGGAAACACTCGCGAAAAATGCCATAAAAAGAGTCAAAAATCAATCTATAATGTACGGTATTATAAGTTTAACCATGCAATTTACTGAAATTATTCATCGTGATTCCTGATAACGTTTTTCTCTTTTATATAATGACCATTTTTGCCCATTTTATATCTTTTAGTCAAATTAACTTTAACTTCAACTTCAAATTTTGATGTACCTTGTTGATATTAGGATATCCAAATGCCGAAATTGCCATCCTGGGCGATTTTAATGTCCACAACATCAACTGGTTTAAATATTTAAATACTACCGACGAACAAGGTCGTGAAGCCGAATGATTTTCAATCAGTTGTGGCTTAACTCAGCTTATTAACGAACCAACACGGATCCCTGATCGAGACGGAGAATTCGCCAGTCTTCTTGATCTGTTTTTAACTACCAATCCGGAGATCTACACGGTCAGCGTAAATCCGCCGTTAGGTTCTTCCGACCATAAACTACTTTCGACATCGAGTATTCTACCAATCAGTGACAGAGAGGCATCTAAACCGCGCAAGATTTGGCACGACAAGTCTGCTAAATGGGAAGATCTCATGGAATATTTTCGAACTTTCCCTTAGTTAGACGTTTGTTTTCGATCCGACGACCCATCTGACTGCGCCAGGGAGGTTTCCGATGTTATTTTGGCCGGTATGGAGGCTTACATCCCTTTTTCGAAGAAATGCCCTTCCAACGGCAAGCCTTGGTTTGACCGAAAATGCAAAGAAGCTGTTGCTTCTAAACACCTTGCATACAGACACTGGCGTGAAA
The DNA here is from genome assembly GCA_019049505.1 of Pachyrhynchus sulphureomaculatus. NCBI lineage: Eukaryota > Metazoa > Arthropoda > Insecta > Coleoptera > Curculionidae > Pachyrhynchus > Pachyrhynchus sulphureomaculatus. The sequence continues at coordinate 106,082,410 of CM032455.1, read as the reverse complement.
ATCCTAACACCATAAATCGTAACACATTTATTCGGGCCAGGAACAGTTGCAAAGAAATTATCGACGAAACCAAGGAGGTACACAATCAACGGATTAGAAACAAACTTCTTGCTTGTCCCGACAATTCCAGGTCCTTTTGGTCGGTCGCTAAGGCAGTTAGTCAAAATCTACCATACCACCACTCACACGGCCAGATAATTCTATTGCAACGACACCTGTTGAGAAAGCGAACTTGTTGGCTGAACTCTTTGCTTCACATTCTACTGTCGATTTCCAAGGGAAAAACACCACCTACTATTCTTATAGTGCAGTCAAGGATGCCCGATGTTGTCTTCAGGCAGCGTATCATAAAGCGTATTCTGATGAAGCTAGACACCAAAAAGGCTTCTGGCGCTGACGGAATACCTGCCATAGTTCTTAAAAACTGTTCGAGGGAATTAACACCAGTTTTCTTTAGACTTTTCAACCTATCCTACAGAAAGGGAATATTTCCTTCCTGCAGGAAATGTGCTACAGTTCAGCCGTTACCTAAAAAAGGCAAGAAGACCTTGCCAAATAACTACCGACCAATCGCACTGCTTTCAATAATATCGAAAGTCATGGAAAAGGCTATCAATCAGCATCTTCTAAAATATCTTGAAGGATTCAACATTATTAGCGATCACCAATATGGCTTTCGTAAAAATAGATCAACAGGAGATCTTCTGACTTATGTAACACATGTTTGGAACAACGCAATTGAACGCTTTGCAGAATCTCGAGCGGTTGCTCTTGATATATCCAAGGCATTCGACCGTGTTAGGCACGATGGGTTGTTGGCTAAGCTACGTTCCTATGGTATGTCTGAAAAGTTCTGTTTATGCCTCTCATGTTTCCTCAGGGAGCGTTCTTTATGAGTGGCAGTCGACGGATTTCTTTCTAAGAGCTGCACTATCAACGCCGGTGTACCCCAAGACTCCATACTGTCTCCTACTCTCTTTCTCATTTACATTAACGATCTGCTGGAAAAGACCGAGAATTCAATCTACAGCTTTGCAGATGATAGTACGCTTATCTCTTCATTCACTTTAAACACTCGGACATCGGCTACTCAGACGAATATCCGCAGACAGCAGGAAGTCATTCAACTTAACAAAGACCTGGAAGAAATTCTATCTTGGGGTGACAGTAACCAAGTGGAATTTAACGCTACAAAAACCCAGGCGGCAGTTTTTTCTAAAAAAGTTAACGTTGCTGAACCCGACATTCCTCTAATAAATTTATTAAAATTCTGCACTTAAAGTGTTCAAAAAAAAAAAATCAAATTGGTCAAAACATAAGACGCGTCTCGATTTTGGTCCAAAAAAACGCCTTATTTTTCCCAATGTGTGGCGTACAAACTGGAAGATAAGTGATAACTAGAAATTGGGGAACGTGATCTATCAAAAAAATAAATTGTACAATCAGCTGTAGCCGAACATCAACCCGCTACAGGTCATGTCATCAGTGTAAGGGAAATCGAAGTTCTTACTTTTGTTTCCAATTTCTTAAACGGATGTTTTGAATCGGAAGTAGAAAACAATCATTATACTGATTCAAAAATAAACTTGTATTATGTTTCACACCAGTTATAATTTTTTATGGGACACACAAGTTGGAATTTACTCTTATACAAAATTGGAATTTTTCAATTTTTTTCTTCGCATATCTAATGTAAAATACTATATTTTCTGTTATTCTACTCAAGAGAATTATCATTAAAATTTAGTAAAAGATATGCATTAAACGTGAACAAAGCAAACCATAAAATTTCCGAATGATATTATTATATATGGAAAAAAAAATATTTTCCTATGATGTAATAAGGTACTATATGTACTATATTAACTTTAACATTTTTACACATTTGTTCTGTAAAGCATGACAAGGCCAATACAAATTAATTCCATCGGTATAAATTTAGGCATTCAGTGCAGGCTTATCAGGTTCTTAATTGGCCCTAAAATCAGTCTCGATGCAAGAAATGGGTTTACCCGCAGTTAAATTAAAACCCTTTCGTGCACCTTCATTAGTCGAAACTTTGTGATTCCAGAAATAAGAAAATATCAGGATTATGCCGTACAATCCGATTTAGTTTCAACTTTGGTTACAGTTCCAAAAGTTACTAGAATAACTACGGAATATAATTAGGACTATTAGTAAGTTAAAAAGTTCCAGGGAATTAAAAAATAGATGACTTAATATATATATTTTTAGGAAATAGTACTGTTGAACGAAATTCAGGGATATTAAACTTTTATGTCTAAGAAATTAGTTTCATCAAATCAAGATAGGCGACCGTAGATAGGAAGGTTGGATGGTAAGTACCTGGCTTCGCCCAGAGATGGCGAAACACTGACTATTTTCTTAGTGTTCCGTACGGAACACTTATAAGAACACTTCGATGTCCGTCTGTCTGTCACATCCGATTTTCTCCGAAACTATTTGACATAGAAAGTTGAAATTTGGCACTAATTTGATAGCCTCAACAGAGCCGTGTAGTTTTGAAAGTTAAATTTTGACTGATTAGTTTTGGGGGGTGAAATTGGAAGTGAAATTTTTTTTTACCAGGTCATCGAGTGGGGTGTCAAATGAAAGCTTGTAAAAAGACGAGTTCAAAAATATATATAATGTAATACTTGCATACAATTCTCTTTGGATTATTTTTAAAAAAAGTGTGAAAAATCGTTGTCCCTCCACCTTATCTCGAAAAGTACTTATCAAAAAATTTTGAAAAAATTTTGGAATATTCTATATAGGGTATAGATTGAACGAAAATTATCATGAGTGTATTACCTTTAATAATTTATCTGGTATATAAAAAAACAAGAATTTCAAGGTCATCAGTTTTCACTAAAGATCGAAAAAAAAATTGTTGAAAACTCATTTGGAATACGTTTTGTGAAGTCACTGATCATTTTATATTTCCGTAACGAAAATTTTTATTTTAAAAGCAATCAATGTACGGAACACTAATTACGCAAGTCCAACTTGCACTTGACCGGTTATTATTTATTTTTTAGTTTTGGCTTGGGCAGTTCCACCGTACATCTAGTCATGGTTACTGAAGAAGAAGACAATTAATGCTGTAAGATGTTATAAGATGTTGTAAGTTGGAAGTAACGTTTATAAGCAAATTGTTGATAAACACACACTGTCACAGCAACGCGACCCAGAGTTTCAGTTATTTTTCAGTTTTCTTTGTTGTCTAATCGTGGCCTGCTGGCATACGGTGAAATCATCTTGAAAGTATTCGGCGAATTATCTTAAACTAGTTTGGTAAAGATTATTTTTCGAATATCAATTATTCAGAAAGTAATAATTTTCCGAGCGCATATATATATTCTTCTTCTTGAAGTACCATATCCGATACGGACGTAGGTGACCCTCTCGCTCCTGCCTGTGTTTGGTGCCTTTTTAAGTGTTTCCACAGACAAAGGGGATCTACAGTTTAATACCTTTTCCGAACTGCCAAAGTGAGAAAGCTTTACTAGGCATGATGCTACGTGCGGTTTAGTATTGCCTTCCCGAGAGAGGACCGTCACGTAAATTTTATTTCATTATTTTTTTTTATTATTACTTCTCGAGTCGAGATACGAACTCGGGTTGGTGGCGTAGATAGCAGATGCCTTAACCACTATGCTGTGCGAGGGAACTAACACTAGTTTTCAGTAGATTTTTCAACCTATCTTACAAAAAGGGCAACTTTCCTTCCTGCTGGAAATGTGCCACATTTCAGCTGATACCTAAAAAAGGCAAGAACACCTTGCCAAATAACTACCGACCAATCGCACTGCTTTCAATAATATCGAAAGTCATGGAAAAGGCTGTCAATCAGCATCTTCTAAAATATCTTGAAGGATTCAACATTATTAGCGATCACCAATATGGCTTTCGCAAAAATAGATCAACAGGAGATCTTCTGACACATGTTTGGAACAATGCAATTAAACACTTTGGAGAATCTCGAGCTGTTGCTCTTGACATATCCAAGGCATTCGACCGTGTTTGGCACAATGGGCTATTGGCTAAGCTACGTTCCTATGGTATGTCTGAAAAGTTCTCTTTGTGGCTCTCATGTTTCCTCAGAGAGCGTTCTTTACGAGTGGCAGTCGACGGATTTCTTTCTAACACCTTCACTATCAACGCCGGTGTACCCCAAGGCTCCATACTGTCTCCTATTCTCTTTCTCATTTATATTAACGATCTGCTGGAAAAGACCGAGAATCCAATCTACAGCTTTGCAGATGACAGTACATTTATCTCTTCAATCACTTTGAACGCTCGGACATCGGCTACTCAGACGAATATCCGCAGACAGCAGGAAGTCATTCAACTTAACAAAGACCTGGAAGAAATTCTATCTTGGGGTGACAGTAACCAAGTGGAATTTAACGCTACAAAAACCCAGGCGCCAATTTTTTCTAAAAAAGTTAACGTTGCTGAACCCGACATAGTTATGTCGGGACACTCCATTCCTCTAACATCGTCACTCAATTTGTTGGGCGTTAACTTGGGAGTAAATATGCCCTGGCATGAACATGTTGCAGACATAGCAAGGAGAGCTTCTCAGAAGTTGGGAATATTATTTCGAACCAGAAAGCTTTACACTTTACAACAACTGTTAATTCTTTACAAAGCTCAAATTCGACCAACTATGGAATACTGCTCCCATGTTTGGGGCTCTGCTCCCAAACATACACTGCATTTGTTGGATTCTATTCAGAGAAGAGCTGTTCGTCTGATTGGAGACCCGGAACTGAGAGGTGGTCTTGATTCGCTGCAACATCGAAGAACGGTTGGCGACTTGAGCCTATTCTACAAGTATTGTCATGGAAAGTGTTCGAAGGATGTGGCCCGCTTAATTCCTCCCAGAGCGGTGCATGTTAGAAGTACACGTCACGCTAGTACTTCACATCTGTATGAGGTTCAGCTTGTTAATTCTCGTACAACGCTTTTCAAGCAGTCATTTATATGGAGAACATCATCCCTTTGGGATAATTTGCCCAGGACTGTGTTTCCGACCGAGTACAATTTACAGCGATTTAAGAACAACGTGAATCGCTTTCTCCGCACACGTGTCGCTCCTGTAGCGCTTTAGGGACTGCCCTGTAGCATGTATGCTAGACCCATAAAAAAAAAATGCTATGGCCTCCCCTCCATATACAGTCTGTCAAATAAGAACGTGACCGATCTTGAAAAAATGAGTTTAGAGAACATTTTTTGCTATCAATGTATTTTTTGGTGTGCTAACAAGGGCGCAATTACCTTAGTAAGTTGTCCAATCACCTCCTGCATCAATAATCACCTGACATCTTCTGAGTTTTTAGAGTCTTTCCTCTGAGCTTTCTCTTTCTAAGAGACCAACTCAATAGAGTTGGCGTCCGGCGATTGTGAGGATCACTCTGGTATATTATTGTGGACCCATGCGAGCTGCTTCGCGATATTATATTCGCCCAACAAAGGTTTTTTCAAAGTGGTTCGGAATTTGACATCATGAGCACGAAAATGTTGTCGAATACTGTCATGGGACACATTCAAACTCGATTTTCTTAATTTTGCCTCTTCTTGACTCAGCAAAGACATGAATCGTTTTTTTAGCTTTCGGAGTGACTTTGCCTACCGAGTCACGTTTTGGCAAGTCGTCGACATTTTTCGTCTGTTTAAAATGATTTACCCACTTCTTCATCGACTTTTTATTATATTTAGTGGCCGCGGATTGTGTCATTTTAGGCCGCTTTGGACGGGAATAAAGAAAGACTGCCTCGAATCGACGCACAAACTAGTGTCTTATTTTGGATTTTACGTGACTTCAACAAAAGTTCGGAATCGACTGTTACTTTAACTAAAATGTGTCGTAGACAAAAGTGCGCTCTACCGATTTTTTGTTAAATCACTAGAATCTCATCTACCAAAAATGAATAGCGGACACGTTCTTACTTGACAGACTGTATGTAAGACAAAATCTAAATATTTTCATTTTTACAATCGAAACATATATCGTATATGAAAGAACATTATTAAGTTTGAATATGAATTGTCACTGAATATTTAACATAGCATACTTTGCCAGCAGCAACTCTGCAAATATTTATAAAGTTAGGTAAAATCAATGTGTATCGTTTTCGATTCGGAGTTAGGGAAATGTTCTTTACCATACTGAAGTGGAATGTACATGGAATGTTTTAATCAAATAGCACATCGGTTTTCAACTCAACAATTCCTACAATACGAATTGAATTTTTGATACTGTTTTATGTACTTTCTATTGGATTTTTCATGTTTTTTTTTTGCGTTTTTTAGGTGTTTTAGTCTGTATATTTGTTTAGGAGTTAAATTAAATGAAAGTTGATGAGAATGGTTCTTAAATACGGGTTTGGGTAATTTAATATGTCAAAAAATCCTATACAAGCATGATTGCAATTAAATTTTAGATTAACTGACTGAAAATTTAGTAGAGACTTGATTTCAGTATACGATGAGATGAAAAATCATTTAGCCCATTTAAGGAATGATAAATCACAAATCAGTAGAACTTCAGGCCTCAGGAAAAGGTTTAGTTCTTGTGATCATCTCTTAATGCGCGGCCATCGGCTACTCAGACGAATATCCGCAGACAGCAGGAAGTCATTCAACTTAACAAAGACCTGGAAGAAATTCTAACTTGGGGTGATAGTAACCAAGTGGAATTTAACGCTATAAAAATCCAGGCGGCAGTTTTTTCTAAAAAAGTTAACGTTGCTGAACCCGACATAGTTATGTCGGGGCACTCCATTCCTCTAACATCGTCACTCAATTTGTTGGGCGTTAATTTGGGAGCAAATATGTCCTGGCATGAACATGCTGCAGGCATAGCAAGGAGAGCTTCTCAAAAGTTGGGAATATTATTTCGAACCAGAAAGCTTTACACTCCCCAACAACTGTTAATTCTTTACAAAGCTCAAATTCGACCAACTGTGGAATACTGCTCCCATGTTTGGGGCTCCGCTCCCAAACATACACTGCACTTGTTGGATTCTATTCAGAGAAGAGCTGTTCGTCTGATTGGAGACCCGGAACTGACTGGAGGTCTTGATTCGCTGGAACATCGAAGAACGGTTGGCGACTTGAGCCTATTCTACAAGTATTTTCATGGAAAGTGTTCGAAGGATATGGCCCGCTTAATTCCTCCCAGAGCGGTGCATGTTAGAAGTACACGTCGCGCTAATACTTCACATCCGTATGAGGTTCAGCTTGTCATTCCTCGTACAACGCTTTTCAAGTAGTTTTTTATATGGAGAACGTTACCCTTTGGAATAATTTGCCCAGGACTGTGTTACGCACTGAGTACAATTTACAGCGATTCAAGAACAACGTGAATCGCTTTCTCCGCACTCGTGTTGCTCCTGTAGCACTTTAGGGACTTGCCTGCAGCACATGTGCTAGACCCATAAAAAAAAATAATAACCATCAGAACTCTAATAGAGTATATAGAATAGAGAATATAACCTAAATTTCTATCTGTTATTTACAGATTATCAGAAGGCGTTTGATAGTATTGAAAGCTGGATCATCGAAGGAGTATAACAAAAGAATAGACTATGGGTATGCTCAGCTCATAAGAACTTTACAACAAAGCTCAGATGATAGTGGAAACGGCTAGTAAAACAAATCCTACACTTATCAAACGGGCAGTAAGACAGAGAGATTCTATAAGTCCTAAATTACTTACAGCAGCATTAGAAGAAGTTTTTAAAGAACTCGAGAAAAAAGGATCAGTATAAATGGACAAAAGTTAAATCATCTGCCTTATGCTGATGATGTAGTGCTAATAACAGATAATTTTGATGACATACAGGAAATGATTACTGAACTATAAAACAAATCAGAGAAGGTAGTCCTACCTGTTGAATAGAGATAAGGCAAAGGCTATGACAAACGAAGACAGGTTGCAAGGCTTGAGAGTAGAGGACACAACACTTGAATACGTGGAAGAATACATCTACCTAGGCTAAATAATAAAAAGTGGAAAAGCGTATAATAGAGCAGAAGTACAGAGAAGAATCAGAATATCATTGGCAGCATTTGGCAAACAAAGAAAAATAATCACCAACAAAAGAATTCTTCTGAAATTAAGAAAGATAGTGTTCGATCAATGCATTGACTAAGAAGATAATGGACCAACTAAGTAAAGCACAGAAAGAAATAGAATGCCAGATGCTGAATATAAGAATACAAGACAGAATGAGAAATGAAAGTATAAGACAGAAGACCAAAGTGATAGACGTAAGAGAACAGATAGCAGGTTTGAAATTGAGATGGGCAGGTCACACAATAAGACAAGATGAAAGTTGGAATAAAACAATAAAAGAGTAGAGGCCATGGTTGGGACAAAGATCCAAGGGAAGGCCCAAAACAAATTGGAAGGATGACCTGAAAAGAATGGCTGGTTTAGGATGGATCAGAAAGACGCAGAATTGAGAGGGATAGAGAAAGGAAGGGGAGGCCTATGTCTGACACTTGATGGAAGAAAGCTTATTAGACAGATAGATAGATAGATCAGAAAAAATCAAGCATTGCTGAACACACTCTTGAACATACCCATATAGGATCATTAGATAATTTTAGGTTAATATAAAATGTATCTAATAGGAGATGATTGGATGCATATGAAACCATAGAAGCGATAAAATTTAAAAATAGTCTCAATAAAGACTAAGCACTTATTTCGTACAGTTCTCTGTACTGATTACTGGACCAAAGTCGACGTCTGTTATTGATTGGTTCCTATTGAACAATCATTTTCTAATTATAAATTACCTAGTTTTTAATCTTAGGGTCCGTCAGTTATTGCTCCTGATGATGTTAACTGCTGTGTAGTGTTATTGAACCATATTATCCTCAATAGTACAGGTTTAAGAATAAACTCAATCCGACAGTTTAACTATTTCACCAGAACAAAACTTATTGAGTGATTAAATACACTCTTTATAATTACCGTTTTACAATTTGTCAACTAATCTTAAACATCCCTAAAATGTCTAAAAAGACCAGAGTCTAAGATTAAATTATAAAGAAGACCTCCAACTTTTCAGTCCGAATTGATCCGAACAAGAAAACATGTGGAGCTTCGATTCAGCGAGACAGAGATGGACTGGGGCAATATAACACCAGTAATTTTTGGGGCAATGTCGTATTAAATTAAAATACAAATATATATAAAAGTCAATAGGTAATATATAAAATGCCTGATAGATATAAACTTTATTATTGAAATGCAAATCAATTACAATATATACATTATTGAAATAAACAGGCACAGTATTAACATTAAAAACACCTAAAAATTTGTTATTAAAAACTTCTATATATTAATATAACGCCGGGCCAAAAAAATCATAATTTTAGATTTATATTCTTTCAGGAGTAGGTGTGCAATGTTATCAGATAGTTTATTAGATGAATGAATTGGGAAATAATTTGGACCATCTTATGGTACATATTTCTAATGGCATATAACTAGGAACTAAGTTAGTTTATTTTTATTTCGAATACTACCGTCACGCATTGCTACGTGTGACCCATACAAGGCCAAATATATAAAAGAGATGTAAGGTAGAGATATTTAAGTCTATAAGATATATTTATCATAAGTTCTGTACGACAAATCAGTTATAATGCGGATTATCTTTAGTTGCAGACCAACAGCTTTTATTGCTCCATCACTATGACCATAACTCATAATTGCATTAGTAATACAGAGCTAAAAGTAGATCAACTTTAGCACCGAAAGAGACACGCAATAAACCAAGCCACACAACAACAAATCATTTGAACTTTGTACAAAAAGTTTCACTATGAGCATTACAATGCAGTTCTGGGCCGCGGTGTACCACCAAAAATTTGACACACCACCATCACATTACGGATTGATAAGATGAGTGATGTAGGAATTCTTTGAGAGGTTATACTATCCATTAAGATAAAGTCACTTCTCTAAATATAGTTTATACGTGAGAAATAAAACAAATAGAGCATTTCGCGATTATTTGAAATTTTTAATGCGGTTCTATGCAACGTCATATCGGTTTTTCCAACAATTTTGACATATTAACTGCTTTAATAGGTCGCTGAACTGGAAAATACCGTTGAAACTTGCCTTCTCAGTCTCCCTAAATAAAATTCTTAACAGCATTTGGACCGCTTTACGGTTTTATACAGATATAACCCTGCGAAAGAATGTAGGGAGATTAAATAGTATTCTAAGGTGGTAAGTTTATTTTGAGTGATCAAAATTTTTTTCATTCAAATGCGGTAGTAATATCTGGGTGTCGAGATGCTAACGATATCTAATAACAGGTTATACTTTTCAATGATTTACCTTAGTTGGACTACTACTACGGGACAGTTTTATACAATTTTGTGAATATTTATTACTTATTACTATTTTAAAATAGTTTTTTGAAAGCTTCTGCATGGACTATAATTGGCGAGGTTACTTTGTTAATGAGTATTGTAACCAGTTAAAAATAATGTCCCAACTCAAATAACGCCTTGGAAAATGTTTATTCTGAAATTTATAACACTTTTACCATAAAAGTAGTGTCAATAAAAATAATGTTGTTGCTGTTATAGAGGGAGATAATAAGAGTTGCCTACTTTTAGACTAATAAAATAAAATCTAATTATGGTAGTCTTCGGTTGCTTCCTTCTATTAGCAAAAAGATTTTTAAAATTTTATCTGCATAAATTATTTACTTTTATTCAATTTTGTACACGCTATTCGGTATTTCCGATATACTATGTCATATATTTCCAATATAAAAATTGAGGAGAAATTTCTAATACTGCTTTAAAGTTCTCTTGAACCCATATTTAAGAATGGTTAATTTATTAAATATAGTATTTAAAAAATGGCAAATTTTTAAGTAATTGCTCCATGGGTAGCAAAATAATTAATTTTAATAATAGACCTTTATGAATTTTGTTTTCTATAGTATTATATACATAGTGTGGTTAGAAAATAACCTTAGCGAATCCATAGAAACCTCTTATTTTTAAACTTTGACATTAAAACTCTAACATCCTTCAATATACACTCTTTCTCGATCCCTACAGTGCTCCATACCGGTAAGATACAACGAACTGTACCAAATACGCATACCTAGTACGCAATCGGAGGCTGACACAGCAGCCACAAGCCGACAGAGTGGTTGGCACAGCCAACACTAAAAGGCAGGCAGCGCGATTTGTAAGGGATCAACCTCAGACCTTATATGGTGTGTTGTAAAACAACTGGAAATAGGCAAAGCACTTATTTCAGCAGTCTACCCTTATTCCTCCATCCATCCCAAGACGCATTTTGCCGTATCACGGCTTATCAGTCGGGGTAGGATCGACATACAAAAGAACAGAATTTCTAGTACTTATTTTGGTACTTACGGAACACAACGGTAGGTTACAACAAATTGTACCAAATACGCATACCTAGTACTCAATCGGAGGCTGACACAGCAGCCACAATCCGACAGGGTGGTTGGCACAGCCAACACTAAAGGCAGGCAGCGCCATTTGCGAGGGATCAACCTCAGACGTTATGTTGGCATGATTGCTTTGAATTTTGATTTTATTAGCTTCGTTTTCTTTTCGGAGTAAGTTGGCGTTTGGTTTTAGGGTCATAGGTAAAAAATTATGATTCATCACATGTTACCCTTTCTAAAAAGTTGGGGTCAGATTCAATGTTTTTCATGGTGACAGAGCAAATAGTTATTCGAGCTTACTTTTGATCGGCACGAAGGATTTTCGGTACCAATTTTGAAGACACTTTGCTCATGTTAAAACTGACATGTAAAATTTGTCGAACACTTTTTTTGTGAATATTTGTTAACTCACTGGCAGTTCTAATACTCAGTCTTATATTTTCTTTGATGATCTTATCGTCTTTTTCAATGTTGTCATCTATTTTTGCCAGTAACGCCGGAATCGTCTGTGACAACTTCTCTGCCATCTTTGAATCATTTTCTCCAGTCAAAAACTTAAGTTCATGATAAGCAATTATCACCATACACTTCATGCAGCAAACTTAAGATATCTGTAGCAGACTTTCCAGGCTTACCGAGAAATTTTACGTTGAATCGACACAGAGCAAATAGAGGATCCGATTTACTATAAACTAGTGCTGCAGCAGAACGAGAAATTGGACGGTCATCAAAATGGTAGAACAGGTAGAGGGAGTATTCAAGCTCAAGGCTCCACCATTGCCAACAGCACGGCTCCAATACTCTCGGCGTAACAAAATTAGTTCAGTTATTTTCTGAGTTTTAATATTATTCTAAGTTATCTCCTAATAGGTTTTTTTGTATAAAAAATGCTGGAAATAGGTAAATAAGGGGGCTAGTAATAACAATTTTTTTCAAACATGTATCTTTACCAATGAACAAAATTCCAAATTTTCGGTTTGTTATCTATTCAATCTACGATCGACTTTACCAACAATATAGTGATTGAATGAGAGATAGGCTTCTGTTTATCAAGAGTCTGAAAAGAGTTCTACTTCAACATAAAAACAAAGTTTAAAACCGTTTGCTTCCTTATCATTATGAGCAAATCCGATTCTGCAGCGCGAGGGGAGAAATGGGAGAAACAGGCAAGAAACTTGGTGAGCACTTACTAAAATTACAGAATGTTGGTAAAAAGAGGGGCTGTATAGTAGAAAATATTATGAGGACGGTCATAAAGTGACCCTAAGTAAAATGACAACTAAATAGGAAAGTTTGTGAGCGTTTGTGTGCGAAGGAGGGTAAACTTTCAAGAATAGAATGCATTTAGAAATTAAATTTAAAGTAGTGCTTAAGAAATTATTTATCTTAACAAATATTAATTTAATTATTCTTTAATATACACGCATGAAACTCAGTACTTCACCAAATCTCTATTTTACGACAATTAGATAATAAAGAAATCAGGCCCATTTGACGATTCTTATATTTTTAAAATAATTTCCCCTTTAGCCTTGCTTACATCTCTTTAGTACTACTGAGATTTTTTTAACCCTACGGTATTTGATTGCACTATTCAAATCGATGTATATGTTCCTGTGAAGACTTAAGCTTCCATAAAAAGGAAAGCAATAAAAAATACATAATAATAGAATGTAAACTGATGTGATTTAATTCGCTTTATGACAATCAAATACAGAATTCCATAGCTATTTTTAGTTGCTAAACCAATCAGAGATATGTAAACCTACATGAATAATGAATTAAATTTTATATGAAATTTTACATTATTATTTATATTTACCCGGAAGAATTAATAAATCTGGAGTAAAATGGTGAAGTTACATATTTCTATGTATTCTTATTAACTTTTTATAATGGTATGTAATATTTACCTTATAAAAAATATATAAATTAATCGAGAACTCGTTGTACTTAGTATTTATGCCTGAGTGGCATCGTATCTTGGACATTGTTGATTGATGCTGTTGACAAAGGAATTGAAGTGTTCAGTCGTATTGTTAGGAGTTGATTGGTGGTGGAATCTCCAAATATTTACATCTACTATTTACATCTTAAGCTTAGCTATTTTTGAAGTTTTGCCCGGCACACAAATGGTGGGACTGTACTTCAACGAAAATATTTCTGATATTATTTAGAGATTAAGATTAATACTCCACATTTTAATCATACCAATGATATTAAATTTCTTATTTTAGAACGTATAGTTCCAAACTTTGAAAGAAGATTTGCTAGAGTGCCATGTATTATTTAAATAGATAAGTTTAACATAAGTTTCCTTAAAATTTCTATATAATTTTATGTTATTAATTGTTTTTCTCCATTTCCTTGTTAGGTATTTTAATAAAACGCAATTTACATGTTTTAAATGTAAAATATGTCTGTGAATAATGGAATTTTACATAAAAGTGTGGATTTTAATACATACATTTCGGCAGTATATTCCAATCTACATAATCTTGTTTACATAATTTTATGGATACTTACATAAAAGCTCAGTAGGAGTTAGTGTATAATTATATGAATAACTCATGATGAACGAATCCAAGTTTATCCATGTAATTATGTTTTACAGACTCGGATGGGCATTTTTGACAAATTCTTGTATGTTCTATATTTGGTGAGGTAATTTATTTTGCTAAATATTATAAACTCTAGGGGGCTGTTGTCTAAGTAGGAGCTTTACAAGTTGTACTCATTAAAATCTTCTTCGCTAAACTTAGAATATGTAAAGTTTTTAAATTCCTCTAAGATTGTTTCTCCATGGTCTCACGGTAATAGTCGATTTATAAAAATTAGATCGATTTCAAACGCTATATCACCATACACTTTCGTTTTATCTTTCCTTGTCATTTTAGCAGGTTCATGTAAACTAAACTGAAAGGAAAAGTATTAACTGTATCGATAATTGTAGAATTTATTGACCTAAGGTACCTAAATATATATCTTTAAACATATTTCCTTTATTATTTAGTTTTCATAGATACACTTATTGTGGAGTGTATTATAAAATATTAAAAATACTCCCAGTTAAAAACAATTACAGGTTCAATATGAAATATCAGTATACTAGAGTAAAGAACGTGTAAATTATAGATATGTAAACAATTTCATAAACTTTGTATCGATTCTTGGTATCAACTCGAAATGTTTTTATAATGGCAGCAGAAACCATTCAAAAGCTCAGCAAAGTTCATCACAGTAGATTTATTCCCAATAATATGTATATTTTTAGTATCTGTCCGTCCGTCTGTCTGTTTGTCTGTCTGTCACATCCGATTTTCTCCGAAACTCTTTGACATAGAAAGTTGAAATTTGGCATTAATATAGAAATTGATGGTCCCATAGAGCTGTGTAGTTTTGAAAGTTAAATTTTGACTTAAGGGGTTAGTTTTGGGGAGTGAAATTGAATAACAATTTTTTTTACGAGATCGTCGAGTTGGGTGTCAAATGAAAGCTTGTAAAAACATGAGTTCAAACATATATATGATGCAATACTTGCGCACACTTTTCTTTTTATTATTTTTAAAAAATTGTAAAAAATCGCTGTCTCCCCCTTATCTCGAAAAGTACTGACCAAAAAATTTTGAAAATATCTTGGAATATTCTCCACACTGTTCACAAAAGTTTCAAGGTCATCGATTTTCAGCAAAGATCGGAAACAAACTTTGTTGAAAACTCATTTAGGGTAACAAAATTTTTTATTTTAAAACCAATCACCGTACGGAACACTAATTGCGCAAGTTCAAGTTGCAGTTGGTCGGTTTTTTATTTTTAACATAGTTAATTGTCGCAATGACAGCGAGAAGGTTCCCTAAACACTTGAATACAGAATTTGTTTATTTTTATATTCCACGTCAAAGTTAAATTGTCAAGGGGATCGACAGATGTCAATGTTGGCAAACCTTTGATATTTGTACAAACTAAAAATCTATTTCTTTTTTAGTAAATATCATTATATCAAAACCATTATCATATTACAAAATAGCTTGAAATTAACTTAAATTCAAAAATTTGGGTGATATTAAAAAATAATTACATTTTATTGTAAATTCACGTTTAATACGAAAATAGATTGTGTTTTACGAATCAAAAAACCATCCAGAACAAAAAAATTATCATTATTGTGAACTAAATATTTTATCTAAGTAACAAGTTTATAAATTCAACCCCTGAGAAACTGAAAAATTTAATTTAATTATCTTTTACCATATATCTCTCTTCATATATTTTCCTGTATGTTGATGTTTTCGGTTACCTAAAGGGATTTACCTAGTTAACGAGCAAAAAAAAGGCATCTTTTAGGATTTTTTTAACGAAACTATTCATTATATAAATCAGATTTTATATAATAATATATAGCTTAAGATACAATTTGTGAAATTTTAATTTAAAAAAAAATGGCGGCGTTGCACCCGTTCCCCTGCGACCCCCTTTTTTAAGGCGCATTGCAGTATACACGACTACTAGGAGCTGGATCATCTGAATTCAAAACTTCCAAAGAAATTAGTTGATTAGCTGATCAATCTTCTCTTTGAACGAAGGATTTAAAAAAAAATGTCATCATATCATTGATTTAAACAAAAAAGCCAAAAAATGACGTCACTGCGTTTTACATTTTTGCTAATATAAAATAAAGTTCTTGATAAAATCAAAATATGATATGAAAATGTAAGCATAGCTATAAGGCCACAAAATTTCACACACCTTTTTAATCTTAAACTTAGAACTCTCATTGTAAATACAAAACATCTATTTATTTCATAAGAATGTCCAACATAAGAGCTTGATGGTATCAATTTTTATGCGCAATTATCACACATCACTGCTATTTTAAATTCAAGTCCTCGCGTCTCTGCAACTTTAAATACTATTTCTCTGTTACAAGATTTACATTTAACGAATGAAGCAATTCCTGCAAAAACTGTTACAAAATTCAAAATTCTATACTCAACGGTATTATCTTCCGGTACAAAGATGTCTTGTCTTGTCTCCATTTGTTCATAGACGCACTGATAACTTCATCACTCTTCGTTGTTTTTGCGCTTTAAAATACTGTTTTCTTTTTTTTCTGTCTTGCCTTATTAACTTTTAAAGTTTGTCTTGTTACTCGAGATATTTTTCAACGAACCATGACTATGTGAGCAAGTAAAAATTAAAATATAAACTTAAATAATTGCTACGACCGAATTGCTACGAGTGAACTGCTACGGGTGAGTAAACTGTACAATGGTATTGAACAAACTCCCAGTTTCGAATACAGAACCTTAAAATAGCAGATGTGAATGCCTTGTCCCTTCTAAGAAGGACAATTCAAGAATCTTTTTGTATTATACTGTAAAAGAAAAAGTTTAAAGTACTTTAAAATCGATTAAGGTCGGCGAAGGCTGACCAGAGAGCATCTGCTCGCTACCTACTCTACGCAACGGCACTTCTTTTAAACTGCTATAACCGAGTCTTATGAAACTTACGGAAAATATTCTTAAGATATCATACTAAAAGAAAATGTAACAATCCACAAAACGAATTTTTTGACCCAGATGACTAGGTATATCCCGTTAAACCTGTTGTATCTTCTATTAATCCTAAATTCGTTGAAGAGTATGCGTTATGTAATTCTTAAAGTAGGATTTTGATAATAATAAAGCTCCACGAATGGATGAAACAGAAAAATGGCAGCTCTGAGGTTGGGATTGTGTACTAACGATGCTAATACGCGTAAAGTCGAGGAAATTTAGTATTGGTTCTGAAATGTGGGGAAGAACGCAACGAAACTGATCTTCAACAAATAGGCGGAAGTAGAGCGGTACTCTGCTTTGTTGAATAATTTTTATGTTTGAATACATTGTAATAAAATAAAAAATAAAAGTCTAAATGCCTTTTACCAACATTAGAAAGATTTGGCATGGAATATAAAAACATAGTGGTCTGGACCACTCTACTACTTGAAACTTTCGATTTAAAGGGTATCGCCAAGGAACTTTCTGATCTTCTCTTGATGCTCAACAATTCTTATTAAGTTCCAACGGTATATAATAAATACTCATATTTCACAAGAAAAAGTTAAAGTATTGGGTGATTGCAAAAGTTCGTGCCCGATTAGAAACCAAATTAAATACAACATATTTTCAAGAAATATAGTATTTATTAATCAATAGTGTACTCTCCATCATTTTCTATATTATATATATTCTCTCATCGTTTACAAGTTTTTGAATTCTTTCTTTGTAAAAACTTCGTGGTTTCTCTTCAAAGAAAGTCGTAAGGTAGTTTTTGACTTCTTCCATAGAATCGAATTTTTTGCTATTCAAATTATTTTGTAGAGAACGAAACAGATGAAAATTTGAAGGGGCAAAGTCAGCGGGTGCTGGAGGATTTCCATTTTCACTCCCTAAGTTTTTGCAGTGCCTGTTAAACTATATGTTGTCTAACGTTTCGATGGTAAGAGATGATGCCTTTTCGATTGACCAAATGTGGACGTTTTGTTTCAACATTGAGTTGGGTGAGTTGCTCACAGTACTTATGGGTAGTTATTGTTTGGCCACGTGGAAGAAGCTTGAAAAAAGTTATTCCTCTGTTATCACACCAGACACGTAAAAACAATTTCACTGCAATTTAGCCTTTCCCATAGATTTTGTCCTTTTTCTTCCAGTTTCTTTTCCTTATAATGTTGTTATACTCAACTCATTTTTCATCTCTAGTTACGACTTGAGAAAGGTTCGTTTTGTAGATGGACAAGGAGAGAAATGGTTGTGGAAACACGGTCCAGTTTGTTCCGTTCTGTCAAAACGTGCAAAACCCACATATCGAATTTCGAAGTGTATCTAAGTTACTTTAAATGACGAAATGCAGTCGAATTGTTAACATTTAGTATCTCAAAAATCCGTGGATTATTATTCACTAAGTCACGGATAAAGTCAATGTTGGGAGATCGTCCAGAGGGAAATTTATCGTTTAGATTAAAGTCACCATTTCGAAATCGACAAAACCAATTTTCAACTATCTTAAAACCAGGAGCACGATCCAAATAAACTCTTGAATATTTTTTTCTGCAGTTCCAACACTCACTTCCGTTTTAAATTAATATAACAGAAAATGACGAAAATATGACTTTTCATTTTCCATTTTGAATATTAGCCTTGCACACAAATTAATTTAAATAAACTTTTTTTTAAGGTTATGTTAACTCGCGACGCATTTAGACAACTGGAGTTTATAATGTAATTGTAAAAGAAACATCAGCACAGTCAAAAGTGCATGCTTCTGCCATCTATGAAATTCGGGCACGAACTTTTGCAATCACCCAATATAATGGAAAATCTGTAAATTTTCTATTGGACAAATTTTTAAATTTTAAGCTAAAGCATACTTTAATGTTTTACTTTTAAAATGCCCTCTGTAGCTTTTAAATAAAATAAATAGCCTGCAGGCATTTTTATTAGTAATAAAATTTACTGGTAAATCAATATTATACTTTTTCAGCATGATGCGCACTGCGGATTATAAATATGTATATTTTTAATATAACATTTTATATATCAACCCAAAAAGATCGTATTTCCCCTATAAAACTTTTATTTAAAAGATTCATCGATCCCGAAACATGTATTTTGTATTCAAAGCATACCACATTGCTTCGTAAACATTTGGGGACAAAGGAAAAACTACTTTTTATCTTTTCAAAAAGAAAAAAATACGACAACTAAGAAACATTCTGCGCCCGTGGCATATTTCCTATCCCATATTATAAAAGATTATTACTTTGACTTCTTCAGACTTAAAGAATTTACTATAAAGGAGCAGACGATTCCTAATAACGAGTCGTCGTGAGTTTTCTGATTTCTTTTGAGAATAATTTGATTATATTTCTCGTTTTCATAATAAATATATCAAAGCTAAATAAAGCACTTTCTGTTTACGGAAAATATTTTTATTTAAATTTTTCTGCTTTTATAAAGGGATTTCGTGGTATATTCAGTTCTGATTACAGTAATGTCTACGTTTTGGCTAGTAAATGCCTACGACTTCGTCCGCGTAGACTTCAAGATTTGCATCATGAAATAATAAACAATATTGAAAAGTGCTAAAACTCTCATTTATCCACGACTTTGCTCCCAGCGACTTTGTCATATATTATAAGTGCCAACGCTGACAAAAAACATTATTTCTCCGCAACACTCTGACCAATTATAATACGGACTAAAATAACTAACTAAAAATAAATATAACCGGCCAAGTGCAAAGTCCGACTTGCTAAATTAGTGTTCCGTATGTTGATTGGTTTTAAAATAAAACTTTTTGTTTCGGAGGTATAAAATTTTCAATTACACAAAACACACCTCAAATGAGTTTTCAACAAAGTTTGTATCCGACCTTTGTTGAAAACTGATGACCTTGAAATTTTCGTTTTTTTCTTTTATATGCCAGATAAATTATTAAAGGTAATGCACTCGTGATAATTTTCGTTCAATTTACATCCTGTGGAGAATGTTCCAGAATTGTTTTAAAAGTTTTTGATTAGTACTTTTCGAGATAGCGATTTTTCGCAATTTTTTAAAAATAATACAAAGATAAGCGTGCGCAGGTATTACATTAAATATGTTTTTGAACTCGCCTTTATACAAGCTTTCATTTGACATCCCATTCGATGATCGAGGAATATTTTTTTCACTTCCGATTTCACCCCCTTAAATCAAAATTTATTTTTCCAAACTACACGGCTCTGATGAGGTCATCAATTCTTATATTAGTGCCAAATTTCAACTTTCTATGTCAAATAGTTTTGGAGAAAATCGAGTGTGACAGACGGATAGACATATGGACAGACACTGAAGTGATCTTATAAGTATTCTGTACAGTAAATAAGTATCAGATATTCGTACTTGTTCTAGAAACCTCATTCTGTTGCGAACTTTTTCGTTGGTTGTCCTACTAAGCCTCGAAATGCATGCATCTCGCCTGAGATAGTCCATCTCCACAGCATTAATGCGTCTTCTTGTAGCTGCATTCAAGGACCAAACTTCGCACCCATAACATAAGACAGATTCAACCATTAATTCCCGATGTGTTTTTTAACTTTAGCGCAGATGTTATTATCCCATCAGACTGAATTTAGGCTTCCCAGCACTTTTCGATACGACTCCTGATATTTGTCAATCCAACTCCCTCATCACTAGAAATTATTGTCCCCAGGTATTTAAATTTGTTTACTTGGCTAAGTTTATGCTCATTTGTAATGAAGATAGGGAAACTGGCTACTGAGTTGACCACATATATATTCCGTTTTTTTGGAATTTATTTGTAGCCCCCATTGATGGTAATGCCGGTATAATCTTTTAAGCATGAATTTCATGTCGTAACTGTCTTGCGAGAATACCACCTGATCATCCGCAAAACTCAGAATAAAGAGTGTAGTCTTACCGATGGGAATGCACATTGAGAAAAGTCATGTGAATTTCCAAATTTTTTGTAGTTCTTTTTCCAGGAGTTGTTGCATCACAAACAGATTATCCATACAGGACCGTTCGGTTGTAAAGCCACTCTGCTCTTCACTGACAATTGCTTCTATTTGATATTCTAATTAAGCATTTATTACTTTATCAAAGAGCCTACTAAGAGTACAGTTGACGCTGAGACCTTGATAATTGTACAGGTCTTTTCTATGCCCTTTTTATGTAACGAGGTTATAAACGAAATTTTCCATTGCTTGGGAATTTTGTTTAATGCAATACATCTATTAAATAAGCTCGTAATTTTTTTAGTTAAATAAAGGCCACCGTATTTGATGAACTCTGCAGTTTTACCTCCGGGACCAGGCGACTTTCCATTCTTCATAGAGAGGATGGCTCTACGTATTTGCAGCACTGTAACTTCTATTGGTTCACTAATTCTATCTGGATTCCTACCATCGTCTTCAAACGTGCTGAACTCTACTTTCGTTTCTGTTAGCAACTTTTCATAGTGGTCGGCTTGCTTATTTGATGTTATTAGGCTAAACTTATCCTTCGTATTCGTTTTAAGGTTCTTCAGTAAACACCAAACTTCCGTAGATTGAGGTCCGCCTAGCAAGCTGTCAATCTCCTTGCATTTAAACTCCCAGGACTCGTTCTTTGCTATTTTTCCTTTGATTTTTTACTGTTGCGTTACTTTCTGTTATATTCGTGCCTGTTTTCAGCTGTTTTGTGACTTAACCATCTGGTATATGCTATCCGCTTGTCTTCTACTACATCCACCAAATCATCACTCCACCACAATTGACTAGCTTTTCCTTGATTAGTCATAGTTCAAACACGTCTCGAGCAGCTTGATGTATAGCTCCCACAATATATTCATGATTCATTTCTGAGTCTATTTCCTCATCTTCTACATCTGTACCGCTGGTGAGTAGGTACATATTCAGCCTTTGTTCATAATGCTGTCTGATGCTATCCTGCTGAAGTGGGTATAGTTTATATTTCGGTATTTCGATTTTCTCTGTCAAATAGTGATCTTCTTGAGTCCCAATCCTCTTACTATGAATGGGGAACACGCATTTACTGGTGACCAGGTAATGATCTCAGCTACAGTTAGGTCCTCTCTTAACTCTGGTGTCATTAATACTGACTTGCGACTCCAGCCTGACAATGATATAGTTAATTATTGACTTTTGTTCTAAGGACACTCTTTCCCATGAAAATCTGTGAATTCATTTATGATTAAAGTGAGAATTAGTTATTTGATGTCCCTGTTGTTTTCAAAATTCAATCAGTTTTTTTCCATTGGAATTTATTACGTCTTCTCCAAATCTACCAACTACTCTATCATTAATTCTACTGCCCATCCTCGCAATTAAGTCTCCGGCTATAATGAATTGCTATCTGTTGGGAATATTACCGATGGCAGCAGATCGTAAAAGTCTGAAATTTTAGAACATTTTCAGTGTATTCACCATATTTTTTTTTTCTGCTCGAAACCTTAATTTCACTTAGTGTGCAGTAAGATTTATGGAAAAATTATGTAAATATTGATCTTATATAATTCATGCAGATTTTATACCTTGAAAATGTAACTTGTCAAGCTTACTAGGAGGCGAAAGTTTGAAAATCTGGCATTTTTAGTTTTGTAAGATTTATTTTTCAATTTTACAAGAACTTGCAGTGGACACTAAAAATAGCAATTTTATTCAATAAAGCAAGATTTCAAATGCATTTATTTGAGATTTATAATCCACACTATCGACAAAATATTCTCAAAGGATTTACTGGGTGAAATATGTCCCGGAAAGCCATGTTTATCGTCACGACGAGGTCCTATATTAAATTTTCCTTATGGAATTCTTATGGTTTTCCACTTTTCTGGAAATTTATCGAATGTTTTAAAATGGATATAAGTGAAACACCAGGTGCACTTTTTTACCGAGGATTTAAGGGATATTTTACTTAGATTTATATGATGCATTTCAGGTGTAGGGGAACTATAGAAGTGGTTTTTGATATTTCTGATAAGATTTATCGTATTTTGTAAGAGGGTGTTTAGACATTTTTTCGATATAACTTTTTATGTATACTTTTGACCTTTTTTATATTTTCAGTTGAGGGGACGATAAATTATGCAATTCAGGAGATATAAATCTGTCGTAAAGGAAATCGAAGAAAATTTTAGTCGAGGAAAAAATGTGGAAACGAGTAACGATAAATATAAAATGCTGAACTGCTTGGACCATAAAAATTAATAAAATATTAACATCGAAGCATTGCGTGTCATTTATTGATACAGACAAATTGCTCATATAAAAGTAGAATATTAACTATGCTTAAATAACAGTATTCATCCTTTCAGTGGCGATTTAAATAATATTGGTTGTTGTCAAATGGTTACAAATTGATTATTCAAAGTACTGTCCATCGTTAGCCACTACCATCCCCATCTTTGTGGCAGCATAAGAATACCATGTTCACAGAAACGACTCATATGAGGTTATCCACGCATCGATTCATTTGTTGGTATACTTATAAGAATGGAAGCGCTGTTCAGACAGGCAGTGCGTCTTCGATCAGAACAAGTGACAATCAGAAGGAACAATGTCTGGTGAGTACGATGAATGAGGTAGAACATTCCATCCAAGCGCTTGTAGCATTTCCTTGGCGGGTTTTGCAACATGTGCCGAGCGTTGTGATGTTGAAAAATCACTTTGACGTGTCTTTTGGCATATTGTGGTCGTTCTTCTTTCAACGCTCTGCTTAATTGCACCAATTGTTGTTGATAACGTTCTCCAGTAATAGTTTTGTTCGGTTGGAGCAGCTCATAATACACTACACCCATCAGATATACAGCATAAGCTTGCAGCCATAAATATTCGGCTTTAGCGAAGATGTTGATGGTTCACCGGGCTTCGCTCATGATTTTTTGCGCTTTAGATTATCCTAGCGTATCCATTTTCTATCACCAGTTACGATACGATGCAAAAGACATTTCCGATTGAGCCATCATTCACAGGTAAAAAATCGAATTTCAACGTCTCTCGTTTTCAATTCGTACGGCACCCAATTTCCTTGCTTTAGGAACACTACTAGTGCATGTGAATACTTGATAATTGTTGGACGATCAACTCCTAGTGATTTTGAAAGTTCTTTTTTCATTTGGCAAGGGTCTTCATTGAGTAATACCTCCAATTCTTCATCTTTAAACTTTTTCGGCTGGCCTGGACGTTCTTTGTCTTCCGTGTCGAAATCACCACTTTTGAAGTATCGAAACCAGTAATCACATGTTTTGTGGATGGAATATAATCATCATAGGTTTCCGACAGCAATCGATGACTTTCATTAACGCTTTTCTTCGAATTAAACAAGGAAAGTAATACTTCCCACAAATAGTGTTTTGTTGGGATGTAATTTGACATATTCATCGCTCAGAAAAAAAAGAAGTTGTTTATGCTTTGGCAAAATAATATACTAAAGCGTACAGTCTAATGATGGTGTTTCACCATGAATATAGCAATAGTATGCCCCTATGCAATATAATATAAGTTAGGCCCCCTCCTAGAAATCTCTCAAAATTAATTCAGACTCCTTTTATTTAATATTTCACTGCGCTACGAGGTTCTCGTAGTTTTGAAACAAGCTTACTTGTACGGAAAAAACTTCCTGCACTAGGTAGAGAAATACTGTTCTTAATTTATAAAAACCAGCCACGTGCAAGGTCCCTAATATGTATATATCTCAAGATCCAACATGTATTTTTACGTTTTTTCTTGGTCAGTAGTGTATAATAGTTACTGCTTCTTAGCTACCTCATAGCCAATAAATCAATCTAGTAGCAGTAATGCACTGAAAAGTATGTTTAAAAAACCTCCACCATATTGTCAAGGCTCATAGTTTTTTTTTATACGAGATAAATTATTAAACCCAATGCACTCGTGTTAATTTTCGGTTAATCTACACCTCATAAAGACTATGTCAGAATTTATTCAAAAATTTTTTGATCAGTGCTTTCCGAGATAGGGTTGGGGGACAGCAATTTTTGGCCATTTTTTCAAAATAATTGACTCGTGTTTTCATAAACTTTTATTTGACTTGTATTTTCACAAGCTTTCATTTGACATCCCACTAGAAGATCTGGTAAAAAAAAATTCACTTCCAATTTCCTCCCTAAAACTAACCCCTTAAGTCTAAATTTAACCTTTATATGTCAAATAGTTTCGGAGAAAATTTGGTGTGACAGACAGACACCGAAGTGATACTATAAGTGTTCCGTACAGAACATTAAAAATTGATAAGCAAATTTTTCGAACAATGAACAAAAAAAAATTGCACTAGTTATGATCGGAAACTGAGTATTTTAGGATTTACAAAATACCGGTCTATTTGGGATATAATTTATCTTGTAAAAGTGCTATGTAATGTCTTACATGTAGAGCAGACAAGGTATGGAAACCTGAGAGACATGGTAAAGTACTTTACGAAAATGCAGCGCATCACAGTTTTAAAACCAACACAAATTTAGTTGTAAACGTAAGAACTCAATTTGGTTACTTTCTTGATCATAATAAAAAAAAACCGGCCAAGTGCAAGTTGAACTTGCGCAATTAGTGTTCCGTACGTTGATTGCTTTTAAAATAAAACATTTTGTTACGGAGGAATAAAATGATCAGTGACTTCACAAAACACACCCCAAATGAGTTTTCAAAAAAGTTTGTTTTCAATCTTTAATGAAAACTTATGACCTTGAAATTTTTTTTTTTTTTATATTGCAGATAAATTATTAAAGGTAATGCACTCGTTATAATTTTCGTTCAATCTACACCCCGTGGAGAATATTCCAGAATTTTTTCAAAATTTTTTGATCAGTACTTTTCGAGATAAGGTGGGGGGACAGCGATTTTTCGCAATTTTTTTAAATATAATACAAATAAAAGTGTGCGCAAGTATTACATTATATATATTTTTTACTCGTGTTTTCACAAGCTTTCATTTGATACCACACTCAATGACCTAGTAAAATTTTTTTTTTTTCATTTCCGATTTCACCCCCCAAAACTAACCCCTAAAGTCAAAATTTAACTTTCAAAACTACACGGCTCTGATGAGGCCATCAATTCCTATATTAGTACCAAATTTCAACTTTCTATGTCAAACTGACAGACAGACAGACAGACAGACAGACACCGAAGTGATCTTATAAGTATTCCGTTCGGAACACTAAAAAAGGAATCGGAAAAAGAGGTATCACAGAGTGGTACAGTACAACTATCCCTTATGCCTATGTATATTTTTAAAGTGTCACTTCCTGTTCAGAAAATTAAATAACAAATATTTATTTTTGGTTTTGACCGACAACCATAAGGACTAGCGAATAACATCAGCTTTAATATGTTTAGAAATAATTGTGGCAGGTATTGAAACGTGAACATCAATGAACGCGTAGCAAATTGTTAGCAACAAGAAGGTCATGGCCAAGGTGTTTTGGGATCGAAAAGGTATTTTGTTGGTTGACTTTATGGAACCGGAAACAACAATCAGTGCAATGCATAATGTGAGACATTGATAAGATCACGAAGAGCCTCCCAAGAAAAAACTTAATCGTTCACATTTTCTTAAAAATAAATTGAAAAAGGCAGTACAATATCTTGATAATTTCTGATGGCAACTTTCCGGTCTATACTTTTAAAAGATCGCTTTCCGATCAGAAAATCAGTTGAAAATGCAAGCATTTCTTCACGTTCCTGGGCCACTAAATCATGAAAAGCATAGTTTTCAATTTTCATCCGTCTATCTATGTGTCTATATGTCTGCACAATAACTGAAAATGAGATATCGAGTTCAAATTTGGTGAGCATATAATATTTCAATTAGAAAAGAAAACTATAGTTTTAGAGGAATATCGCTTCAAGGGAAGAGGATGAAATGAGTGAGAGTAATATTTTTTGTAGTTACAATAGTACCATGAGACTTTTTCCTAGTTTCTCATTCGGATCACAGAATTCCTTTTTTTTAATCTTTTTTCTATTCTTAATAAAAATCAATGTAGGCTCCCCTAAATATTTCAACTACATTTTATTCTGAACTTTCCGTTTCCAGATCAAGATTGCATGCATTTTAATATCATCACTCCAACGGGGTGGTGTTCCTATTTAACAATTTTCTGTGGTTTCCATTTTCTTATCGTTTCTTATGTTCTGCTGACGGCCATTCAATTTTTGCGACGTGTTCTACCACATTTTTTGGTTTTTTGTTCTCTTACTAATCCATTCATTTCGCTTTGAGTGACTGTGTTGTGAGTTAGCATTTTCCTTTTAATTCCTTTGTGTTTTTTTCTAATTTATCTCTGTCCCTCTTAGTGAATGTCTATGTTTATGCTCCATAAGTTATAACGGGAATAATGCAGGAATTGAAGACTTATGCTCGCAAGCGTTGATTTTTTTAAAAATACGAGTTTTCCGGTCAAATTGTTCTATTTATCTCTGTTTCTCTGATTGCTTGGACTAATATATATATGTATATATATATATATATATATATATATATATATATATATATATATATATATATATATATATATATATATAGAGTAGATGCTCGATTATGTGAACCAATAAATATTAGGGGTTTTAGTAAAATCAAATTGGTCATATAATCAAAAAGATATTTTTATTTAAAACAGTTACATTTTAGGGAAATATTGTGTGATTTGTTTTTGAATTTTTTTTTGCAGCCAAACTTTTCTGTAAAGCCTTATTCCTGCATTTTCGCCATACCAATAAATAATTAGTATTAAAAATATTTTTTTTACTCCAAATTATTGCCTTAATAAATGCGTCCAAAGCTTCCGACGAATTAATTTCCCACTTTTCATTATTTTCATTTTCATAGTCAGAGTCGTCATTGATTTAATTATCTTCGTCTTCGTCATTTTGCTCATCTAAATCATCTTCATTCCACTTCACAATATTGAATATTCAACCTGAAAAATATTTTTTTTATTAAATGCGTAAATGTTAAACCGATTTATGCAATTAACAGAATTACTTCGCTGTTTACTTCTGTTAACAAATTTTGTACTTCTTTGAGCCATTCCTCCATTTTATTTTTGCATTTCTCCTTCTAAATGCTGACTGGAATGTTTTCTTCCGGATCAGAGTCATCATTACTCTTTTCAGTGAAATCCAAAATATTTTTCCACAATTTTTTTATCGTGTCAACCCCATGCTAATGATAGGTTTATTACAGCATCTTTTATTGTTAAACGCTTTTAAAGTTTTGAGAGATCTTCAGATTCTGAAGATAAAGTTGATGACAACAAGTTTGACCTGTAGTAAAGTTTTGTGATTCGAAGAACATTTTGATCCATTGGCTGAATCAAGGGTGTTACATTTGGTGGCATGTAAATAACAAAGATTTTTCCACCATCGGCAGGCGGATGGCTTGGAGTATTATCCAATAACAGAATGGCAGTTTCGGGTAAACCTTTTTGTTTTAAAAACGTTTTCACCTGAAAATGTATATACGCGAATTTAGTTAATTCAAACATTTTCATATTGCATATTCGCTGACTTACCTGAGGAACAAAGCATGAATAAAACCAATTCGTAAAAATGTTCACAGTCATCCAAGCATTTTTTGAATAATCGTAACCCAGAGGGAGAGTAAAGTTCTTAAAGCACCTAGGGTTTCTTGCTTTGCCTAATATGAGAGGTCTAACTTTATGTTCTCCAGACGCATGTTGGTGTTTCCTTTCGAATTTCAGTTAAGGATTTTGCTTTAAGTTTTATAAGTTCACTAGCTAGTCACTGAAAGATTCCTTAGCCCTTTGTTACAAAACCATTCATACAATTTTTTTTCTCCATCCTAGGGCTTTCTCCCGACTTTAACGTTTTTCTTTTAATAATACCAACGCATTTTGTTGTTACGCTTAGAATATTTGCTTCATTTTTTTAATTGCACAAACAGTAGATTTAGCTATATCATACTTTTTTGCAAGGTGTATAACACTCACTTCATTTTCCAAATTCTTTATGATGTCACTTTTTTCTGATAGTTTCATATTTTCCAATTGGAAGCACTAAAGTCACTAAATATTTTATATCAAATGAACAGACCGGACACCAAAGGTAGCACAATAATCGCCCGGCAATACTAATCTAACCTAAATACATTCAAATAACAAGAATATTTTCTAAGAGAAACCTCTATTAGCACTGGGGAAGCACCGAAAATTGTTCATTTAATCGAGATTGTTTCTGTTCACTCGATAGAACCTCTAATATTAAATTTCCACTGTTCACTATAGTGGATAGTTTATACAAAAGGGTGTTCACATAACCAAGCATCTACTGTATATAGATATATATATATATATATATATATATATATATATATATATATATATATATATATATATATATATATATATGCTTCATTATTTGGTAGAGTTCACCTATCGAGTTGAATGGAACATTTGCAAGTCTTTAAGTAATTGCATAATGATATTTCAACGTCTTTAGGCATTTCATCTATTCTTTGCACCGAAGTATTAGAGGAATTTTTCTAATGATATCTGACGGTGTCCTATGATGAAGAATAGTTTTATTACCTCTTTCACTGCTGCTGGCAAGATTAATTCCTCGCCAATTGTGAGTGGTTTTCCCGCTTTTGCGATTAACAATGAAATATTATATGAATCCATAATCTTCTTGTTTAGAAGACGACGCAAAAAGGTTTGATATAGTTGGCTACTTTAAATATTTCTTTTCCAGTCCTTGAAAAATAGGATAAATCTTCGTCCTTTTTTATTTTATTAAAATGCTCTTGTAGCATACAAGGCTTCATGGCTTCATTTGAAAAAACTTTTTGGCAAATCCAACACGTATGTAATAATTAGCTTGTAGGAGAGTGCGTAAATCCATATTTCAAATACTCAATACTGTTCTGCCGGCATTTTTTCTTAGATTCAGAAATTTTGAAATAAAAAATTTGCCACGGTTTAAATAAATTAACTTTTCAACAGATTTATAAATAGTTATAAAAATAATGGCTACAATGACTTCTATCACTTTCACTCAGAATATGGGCTATTGGTGAAGCACACAAAAATAATAAGATATTCCTAGAGCTATCCCTGCCTTTGCTTGTTTGCGATGCCAGTGCACTTCCTGTGTAAACAAGTCATTACAAACTCCCATATTTTCGTCGAAACATGCTTAATTGCGTGAATCTCATCTTCGCTTACCAACTTGCAAAGACTGACAACACTAAAACCGAATTAGGTATACGTATAACTAATGCTAATTTAATTTTTTAATGCTTATTTACGCGGTAAAAATAAAATAAAAATTTTAGATAGCTGAATAAAATATTTATTTATGAAAGCAGTAGGTATTTTCAAAGTATTTTATTATATCAATTTCATAAATAGGTAGGTACGCCACGGCCGTCCCCCTTGACTGTTTTAACGCCTCCCTCCCCATTTTGGACCCGCTACCGACCCCATGGAAGGCCACAGCGCCCACTGAGAGGCAATACCGCCCTCGTTGGGAATCTATGACCTAGACACTTATTAAAAATGATTTTAAGATATTTTAATGCAGTTTCACCTCGTTTTTCGATGTTTTAGCCAGAACGCCGCGTTGCAGTAGGCGTCATTATTTATACCCAATATATGAGAAGATAGGGGAATTTGTCCGAATATATCTTATTATACGTCCTTTTAGGGTTCTTGGAATCGAGGAATCCGAATATTTATGATTTAAAAAGAATTTTGTTGTATGTATGTAGAGAGAAATCGCAGGTTTCATTGTAAATACTTATATGGCTTTTCCTCTGCCTAGTTTCTTTTGTGCTGAAGAGCTCACCATATCTTTTGTGCTGAAGAGCTCATCACTGATCATTTAAAATATCGAGTTGTGATGCTGGAACTAAGATATTATTTAGTGTCAGAAAGTCAATTTTAGGATTCATGTTAGTTGCAGAGGAAGTGACCGGTAAATATCTTGGATTTTTCCAACACTCAAGTAAAAAAAGTAATATTTTATGAATTAGTTTTCTTTAACGATGTAGGATTTCCCAAGAAGAAGCAAATATTTAATAAAGACTGTATATTATCCATTATTTATCCTACATAATGATACCAAGAGGTGATCTTCATGAATTCTAAAACAGATACATTTAAAAATACCATAAAGCCTTGTTTACAATACTACTGATTTAAGATAACTATAAACTAACACTATCCGTTTTATAAAACTCCCATATTTTTTTAATAGTTACATCTATAACATTTATGTAAAAATGCTATTCTTTGTTATGAATTATTTTTCCTCCTTAGACCACCCAAAGAATAGATGTAAAATTTACGAGAGATCGTAATTATATCAAAGTTTATTTAAGAATTTACAAGATTTTAAATAAGTCTATCTTTAGTAGAATGATATAAAACCTCTTAGGTAGGCGGTATGGTTCGGGAAAGGTACGGTATGTAAATTTAGGTGGAGAATATATCTATATTGTAGTCGTAAAATTAGATAAAATGTTGGGGTGTCAGATAAAAACGTATTGTTATTTAACTTAGCCACGTATGTCTCATTTGTTGTCCATTTGGATGAGAATGATATCGAATTCTTTGTCAGTATTAATAGACCACTTTTCTTTATTATTTTACTATTTATTAAGACTATTTTTTTTAAAATTTCGGATGGTTGTAGCTTCTACTTGATGGAAATTCATTATAAATATTTAATAAAAGACTGTTTTTAGTCAATTTCCATTGGTTTAATTAAATTGTGATGATGGGTTTCGCTGTCGATGTAGCTTCTTCAAATCTACATTTTGTACTGTCAAGTTAGGTTTAATGTTTAAAATTTTATACAATTTCTTAATTATAATATTACACCTAATTGAATTAGATTGATAGTATTGGAAAACCTAAACAGACATGGAATTAGGAGAATAAATTCAATTATGGTGAATTGTTCAAATCTCTCTGGTCGTTGAGTAAAGTACCTGTAGTCCTTAAGCCATTTATTTGCATTGTCTCTAAAAGGTTTAGTTTTAAATATTTTTGTTGGGTATGCAAAATTTTGAAATTCTTATTAAATGTGTGATTTTCTGTTAAAAGATGATTAGCATATGTTGAATTAAACTTTCTATGGATTAAACTTTTTTCGTCTTCTGTAATTCTTTGTATAAATGTACGTCCAGTTTATCCTATGTATGTTTTAGGACATGACCCACATGTTAATTGATAAACCTCTGATTTATTATCTTTATTGATTTGTGGTTTGTAGTTTTTGAGATATTTCCCTATAGTATTGTTAGTCTTGTAAGTTATGTTGATATTTTTTGATTTAAAAATTTTCCCAGTTTTACTGATGGTTTGGCGAAATAGGTTAACCATTTAAATATGGGTTTTTCTGTCCTTAAAACGTAGGTATATTTCTGAGATTGCCTTGTTTCTAAGTTTTTTCCTAACGATGTTATCGATTAAAGTAATTGAATAACCGTTGTTTATGGCTACTTGTCTATAATATATATAAAATGCAACGTCTCTCTGTCTGTCCGTTAGTGCGCTTATCACTGAAAAACCACTTATCCGAATTATGTACTTTTTTTTTTAAACATACATATGTTCTCTGTCCAGGTTATACCAGGTTATAGGCTATATTTTATTCCGATAGGTTGCATAAGGAATGAGCAGTGACGTAAAATAGTGAATGATGTCGGAAATAAGTTTGCCGCTAGCGCGTGCCTTTGCAATACACAGCCTAAACCATTAAATATGGAACAATATTATGTAGCAAAGAATATCTGTAAAGTATAATCTAAAATATATATAAAATGCAATGTCTCTCTGTCTGCCTGTCTGTCCATTAGTGCGTTTATCACGCGGGAAGCACTTATCCGATTTACCTGTCTTTTTTTAAATTCATGCATATATTCTTTGGCCAGGTCATATAATAATAATCTATATCTATAATATATATAACATGCAATGTTTGTCTGTCTGTCAGTCTGTCCGTTAATGCGCTTATCCCTCGAGAACCACTTATCTGATTTACGTGATTTTTTAAATTCATACATATGTTCTCTGACCAGGTTATAGGTATATATTTTATTAAATCTATAATATATAAGTATATAAAATGCAACGTATTCTGTCGGTCTGTCTGTCCGTTAGTGCGCTTATCACTGGAGAACCACTTATCCGATTTTCGTACTTTTTTTTTTAAAAACATACATATGTTCTCCGGCCAGGTTATAGGCTATATTTTATTACGATAGGTAGCATAAGAAATGAGCAATGACAATATTAGTAAATGAAGTCTGGCAAAGTTTGCCGCTAGCGCGTTTTCTTGCAATACACAGTCCGAACCATTGAATATGGAACAATATTATGTAGCAGAGAATATCTATCTATAATATATATAAAATGCAACGTCTCTCTGTCTGTCTGTCTGTCCGTTACTGAGCCGATCACTGAAGAACCACTTATCCGATTTACGTACTTTTTTTTTAAAACATACATATGTTCTCTGGCCAGGTTATAGGCTATATTTTATTACGATATGTAGCATAAGGAATGAGCAGTGACCTAAAATAGCGAATGATGTCGGAAATAAGTTTGCCGCTAGCGCATGCCTTTGCAATACACAGCCTAAACCATTAAATATGGAACAATATTATGTAGTAAAGAATATCTGTAATCTATAATCTATAATATATATAAAATGCAATGTCTCTCTGTTTGTCTGTCTGTCCATTAGTGCGTTTATCACGCGGGAACCACTTATCAGATTTACCTGTATTTTTTTTAAATTCATACATATATTCTTTGGCCAGGTTATATAATAATAATAATAATAATAATCTATATCTATAATATATATAATGCAATGTTTGTCTGTCTGTCTGTCTGTCCGTTACTGCGCTTATCCCTCGAGAACCACTTATCCGATTTACGTGATTTTTTTAAATTCATATATATGTTCTCTGACCAGGTTATAGGTATATATTTTATTACATCTATAATATATATAAAATGCAACGTATCTCTGTCTGTCTGTCTGTCCGTTAGTGCGCTTATCACTGGAGAACCACTTATCCGATTTTCGTACTTTTTTTTTTTAAACATACATATGTTCTCCGGCCAGGTTATAGGCTATATTTTATTACAATAGGTAGCATAAGGAATGAGCAGTGCCAATAATAGTAAATGAAGTCGGACAAAGTTTGCTGCTAGCGCGTTCTCTTGCATTACACAGTCCAAACCATTAAATATGAAACAATATTATGTAGCAGAGAATATATATAATATATATAAAATACAATGTCTCTCTGTCCGTCTGTCTGTCTGTCTGTCTGTCCGTCCGTTAGTGTGCTTATCACTGGAGAACCACTTATCCGATTTACGTGCTTTTTTTTTAAACATACGTGTGTTCTCTGGACAGGTTATAGGATATATTTTATTAGGTAACATAAGGAACAAGTAGTGACGACAATAGTGAATCAATTCGGAGAAAATTTTGTCGCTAGCGCGTTCTCTTGAAATACACTCCCTAAAGCATTAAATATGGAATAATATCATATAGCAAAGAATACAATATATATAAAATGCAACGTCTCTATGTCTGTCTGTCTGTCCGTTAGTGCGCTTAACACTCGAGAACCACTTATCCGATTTACGTATTTTTATAAATTTATACATTTGTTCTATATAATTCGATATAAGCCTAGATAATGGGAGATAAGGTGAGATAATGAGAGATTAGGAAAAATAAGTCGAGATAAGCCTCGATAATGGGAGATAAGGTGAGATAATGGGAGATAGGTATAAATAATGGGAGATAAGGAGAGATAATGGGAGATAAGCAGAGATAAGTCTAGATAATGGGAGTTATGGTGAGATAATGGGAGATAAGGAGAAATAATGGGAGATAAGGAGAAATAATGGGAGATAAGTCGAGATAAGCCTATATAATGGGAAATAAGGTGAGATAATGGGAGATAAGGAGAAATAATGGGAGATAAGGAGAAATAATGGGAGATGAGCAGAGATAAGCCTAGATAATGGAAATTATGTAGAGATAATGGGAGATAAGGAGAAATATTGGGAGATAAGGAGAAATAATGGGAGATATTTTATTACGTTGGGTAACATAAGGAATAAGCAGTGACGATAGTAGTGAATCAAGTCCACGCGAGCGGAGCCGCGGGCCCGGCTAGTTTTTATATAAAATTGTAAACATTAAACCTAACTTGACAGTGTAAAATGTAGATCTGAAGAAGCTGCGTCGACAGCAAAACGCGTCATCACAATTTAAATAAACCAGTGGAAATTGACTAAAAATAGTCTTTTATTATATTTTTTTTTTCTGTAAAACTAACTGCAATGTTCAAAACTAAAGATATTTTTGTACTCTCGGACATCTAATGTCTGATTCACTAAAAAGGGTTTAATTTAAAAACTAACAACTAGGGCCATGACTGATCTCTCTATTTCATCTCAATGAAGGCCTTTTACATACTGTTTCCGTATATTTTGTTTGTCGTTATCTTCTAGAATAGGCCAGTTATCTGAGTAATACAAGTTCGTAGATGATCACTTCTTAAAATTTCTTTGAGCATATTATATATCTGAAGGATGTGCTTTTTTCCAGTACCTTCATTTGTCCACACTCTTTCTCTGTTTGTCATCTTATTCTCTGGTGGATATTCTGGCATAGTTAATTTGGCGTAACTTTTTATTAAAATTTTATTCAAAATTGAACAAAATCCAGGTTTCGGCATTTACTTATTATTCTTCTAGCTGTGGAAGCAAGGTTATCGGGAAACGCGTTTCTTTTTATCCCGACTGGCCAGCCGAACTAGCATCGACAAGAGGGGCGACGCCGACGTTGACAAAAGGGTGTACCACGTATTTTAATACTATGCACAAGATGTGCTAATAAAATAAGGGTGTAATAGTCATTTGAGTTCCAAGGCTGCTTCGTCTATGCCAGTACTTACTATTACTATCACATGTTACTATATCAAGATGGATACATGATTTCAATTTAACTTTTAAAGGATATCCGCCGTCCATCAGAAGTCAAGTATAAGATATAAGATTTTTGCTCTCCTGTGTGTTGACCCTAGCGCGGCTGACGATGCTACGAAACGTGTATCCCAAGATTGATAGTACAGATGCGACAGGAACAAATAATTTCCAAAATATGTAATCTAGTCAATTTTGGTAATTATTAATTACTTACACTGTGTAAATTGTATATTATAATACAATAATTAAGAAAGATAATATTCATACAAAATTTGCAAGATGTAATAATTAAATCAAAAGACTTAACGACCAGCGGGAAGTGCCCGGACCTAGATTATCTTTCCCAGTTTGAAAAAGCCTTTGCTTAAACCGCCATGTTTTGCATAAAAGGCGGAATCTCTCTGTTTTGTGGCAGACCGCTTGTAAACTGTGTTTACGGTGTCTTATAAATATTTTAAACATTATACGCCGGATTTGTTAAACAAGATTAAATTAAAAATAAGGGACGAATGAAAAGGGGTTTGGAATTTAAGTGGATCTCGAATTTTGCATGAGGATTTGTTGATAATTTAAAAGAGGACCTAGAATTAAACGAAATTGCGTTTTATTAGACAATCTTGTAAACATCATTTAAGAAAATTAAGACGAAAAGAGAAAAATTTTGTTCAGTTTTTAAATATTTTGTGGTACTATTGTGGACGTTATAATGTAAACCGTAAGGTATCCAGTACTTTCACACACTACATAATAACTTAAGGGGTAATGCCACGCTAGAGCTAAGAAAAAAACCTGATTTTGACAATTTTTTTTTTGAAATGTAGTGAATACAATCCAAAATTTCCCTAAATGCTTTTATTATACATACTTTAAAGAATATTTACAAATTTTTAAACAATTTTTTTTTTACAAAATGGCGGCACCAGTGCTCGGTAAGGAAAGGTGCATCTTATAAATAGTACTTTGAGGCCGGAAAGATTTCCCCTCCAATTTTTTACCTGAAACAAAGTTTTTTGAGTTCTACATAAGTTTTTTTCGGGAAGTAAACAGAAAAATTTAAAAATATTAATTTTTTTATGAATGGTAGATCTTTGAAAAAAGTGGTTCATTTTTCGGTAAAAAATCACGTAAAAAAATCGTTTATAAAAAAAAGTTCAAAACATTTTGTAATAGCCAACGTCTTCGCTAGATAATGTAATTTTGAAGGTACAGTTAAAATTTTAAATAAATCGGTGACAATTTGAAGAAGTTATATTTCTGGACAGTTTGAAAAATGTAGTTTTGAGAAAAACGTGTTTTAAAGTTTTACGTACTATTTTTTATATAAATTTTCTAGATACTTCTAATCTGCGACGCCTGCGCCATATAACTGGCCTTCTATATTGATGTTTTCCTCCTTTTTTTCTTTTCTGTCAGATTTCAAAGACAGTCGAGCTTCTTTTGCTGTGTTAGTCAGCGATAGCTCTGAAAACTTGATGCGACGGTCGTCAGCCTACATAAAGA
The DNA here is from genome assembly GCA_019049505.1 of Pachyrhynchus sulphureomaculatus. Taxonomy (NCBI): domain Eukaryota; kingdom Metazoa; phylum Arthropoda; class Insecta; order Coleoptera; family Curculionidae; genus Pachyrhynchus; species Pachyrhynchus sulphureomaculatus. Next base: position 106,044,890 of record CM032455.1, on the reverse strand, counting down.
AATTGTAACAGTTCAACCCAATTTTCATGCCTAATAGTTCCATAATTTTCATTATATTGGTAGAGCCATCGTTGTGAAGACATATTTGCTGCAATATCCAAAACAACTTTGCCACCCGAAACAGATTTAGGGGCTTTCGACCAGACTATCGCACTGAAACTTTCATTGCTGTTTTGCGTGAATCCACCAATGCAGCGTGCAAGGAATTCATCTCTGCTGAGCTATATTGAATTGAAAATGAGCTGCGGAAAAGCTGGCTTATGCAAATAAGTAACCAAGGAATTGGTGACCGGCGCTCTATGCCAAGAGCGAGACAATTACACGCACTTAATAAAATATACACTTATAACCTTCTGACCCTCATAAAATCCTTTATACTTTATTTCTAAGTCCCTAAAACATCATTTCAGCCCAAAAAAATTTTTGATTTCCCGCAATTTCTTATGGGAAGTGGTCCTCGGTGAAATTATCTGAAATCGATAACATGTTTATTCCTCTCGAGCTTCTGATCAAAAGTTCTCATGGACACAATGTCTGAAAATTGACAGTTTTTCAGATATCGGGGGTAGAAAGACAATTCTCAGAGATCTTGTCGACAACAGCGGAGTAGTAACGGTTATTTTTGGTCGCTGATTCCAAATCTGGTGTCAAAAATGACATCTGACAGTTGGCAGCTGTTAAAAAAAAAACTGTCAACTCGCCTCATTTCTAATAAAATGCCCATCAGAATATACATCGCGACGTTTTTTACGGTTGTTGATTCCAATGCCATTGTCAAAAATGACATTTCAAACTTGGCAGCTACCAATAAAATGTCAATTCACCTCACTTGCAACAAAATGTTCATCAGATTCTTTCTTTATCTACTTTTAGCATTACCCGGGAACAACGACGTGGACGTATTAGATTTCTGTTCCCTTTGGGGTGCTTGTTTACTGTACGTCCCCGTGCCTCTCATGATTGGAGTACCTGATTAGGATGAGACCCATTTTAATAGAAATAAAGCCAGTTGACAGCTTTTTGACAGCTGCCAACTGTCAAATGTCATTTTTGTCACCAGATTTGGAATCAGTGACCAATCCCGTATACCTCGGGGATCGGCGCATAAACAACCTCATGGCTCTACGCTGTTGTCGACAAAATCTCCGAAAATCGACTTTCTACCCCCGATATCTGAAAAACTGTTCATTTTCCGACTTTGTGCCCATGGGAAGTTTTATTCAGGAGCTCGAGAGGAATAACGTATATCGATTTCAGACAATTTTACCTAGGGCCGCTTCCCATAAGAAATGTGCGGAGTCCATCTAAAGTGGCATTACCTCTTAACCCAAACATTACAATTAGATGTTTTAAATGAAAATTATTTTGTAGAGAAATATCAATTATCAGTCGAAGTCAAATAGCGAACGGTCCAATAACCATAATAAGAGAAAGTGACCGTTTTACTCTTTTCCAGATAGTCAATCATGACGACAACCCTATGAGTCTCAAAAAACAGTTGCCGTCATTTTTCCCCCCGATAAAACTATTTTCGCTTTTTTCGGTGAATTTTCACCTTCCACCACCAAGCCACTGTTCTGACTGCCGTGTTGTCTCCGGGATAATGGTGGTTACACGTTTCTTCTACAGTCACAAAACGATGCCAGAAGTACTTCAGATACGCTGCCACTTTTCCAAACACGATTTTGAAATGTCCTTCTTCGTACATTTTTGGCAGCTTTTTCATTTTTAGAACTTCATGTTGGATATCATGTACCCGTTTACATGAGATTTCTAGCATCTCAGCAATCTCACGAAGCGTAATGCGACGATTTTCCATCGTGATACTATGAATTTTTTAGATCATTTCTTCAAAAGAAACCTCGTCCTGAACTTGCAGCATCTGCAGTACTCGTACGGCCAAGTTTTTATTCATTTATCCAGTAATAAATGGTCTTAAGTATTAGTAGAGAAATTCCTTCAGTTCATTTTATATCTTGACCGCAGTCCACTTTTGTAAATAAAAATGTTTTATCACTGCACGTTGTATTTGTTTGAAACTTTGAACACAACCGTTAAAAGAATCACGCTTACCAACAGTCATGTCGCTTAGTCAAATTTCTTACCATTTCGTAGAAATTTACCGTATAATGAAAACTCATGCCATATATAAAATAACTACAACTCTTCTATCAAAAAGTATTGTGCGAGGAAATTAATACGTACTTTTCTCCTAGTAATAGAAAAACTTTGACAAATGTGCTCCTTTATTACAGCAGATGATTGAGAAATAAACACTCAGATGATCGTAAAGGAAAATATATATTGTTAGTGATGGAACGTAATTTCCTTTTTATTTGATTTCTTTGAAACAAATGGTCTACTTTTATTGTATTACTTTTACGATGAAACACCTAAAAAAAGTTTTATAAGAGTCGTAAATCCTGCCTTTTAATGTCAGGATCAAGGCGTAAATGAAATCCTATGTTCAAAAATTCAAGGGACTGTTTTTTTTTTTTAAATACGCACGCTATTGCTATCTAATCAAATTTTTATTGTTTAAGTGAGTAGAACTGTTTTCACCACCTGGTAAAAATTTTCATGAACTTTGCTTTATTAAGTTAAAAAATAAACCGGGTTTTGTAATTGTAAAAATTTCTTGTTGAGGATTTGTAAAATGAATTAAATTATTAAGGTAAGAATTTGCATAAAATTTTGTCTTAAAAACGAAATTTCTTGTACTGAGACATTAAGAATACTAGAAAACTATTGTAGCAATTAATTTTTAGCAAGAACAAGAGATTTGAAATGGTGCAAATCGTTTTAAGAGAGAGGGTAGAGATGCAGTTAAAGGCGCATGCTGGAATACCATTCATCTTTCATTAAATATCTTCACTTTGAAATGTACAATTTCATTACAGCTGATGAAATCCATTCATTTGGTCCGAAAACAATTAAGAGGATATCGTGTAAAGCGTGAATTAAAACACAGACAATACAGACAAAACTTAAGATTATACAGACAAAACTTAAGATTATCAACGGTTTTTGTGGTGTTGTGCAGAAAGCGTTCCTTGCACCTGGCCAAACAGTTACTAAAAAGTGTAATTTAAACGTTATGCGTTCTGTACGTAATTCGTAAAAAAGGCCTAAATTTTAGCGGGGGAAAATGAAATAATTATTTGTTATATTTTAAGTAAAAATAAAATGATGATTATTCTACAAGCACCGTATTCAACAGATATGGCACCGTGTGATATTTTCCTGTTCCTCAAGTTAAAATTACCACTCCGTTTGAATTTATAGAAGTTATAAAAAAATTTGCTGGCTGCCTCAAATCCAGTAAAATAATGAAAAAAAGATTGACATGAGTGGAGAGAGAGTACTTTAAACGTCAAATAGATTTGGAAGAATAATTTAATAATTAATCTAAACACGTCGATATTTTATGGTAAGATATGATGATCACAATAAAAGTGTATCAGACTGGGGATTTCAAAAGTTACTGAAACTTGACATCTCCCTCTAATATTACATATAGAACCATAAATAATTAAAAGTAATGAAAAATACACAAAACTTCGGATAACACGATATATATACGAAGCAACCCCTCCTCTACCCATTTAACTCCTTACGCGTTTGACTAGAAATAATTAAGTTTAAAATTTGTTAAGTACCCCAACCAAAAATAAAGAAAAATTCGTATGATATCGAAAATATAAGCTTTTGTCCTAAGTGAAGTAATACATGTGTACCAAATAAGTCATCGTACCAACAATCAGTAAACAGACAAACATGTAGACTGATGGAAATGGAAAACAGTGTCTATCTGACTGTGAAGAAATGCAAAAATTGGCGAGGTAGTGACTTTTTTCACGAACTTGCCTTCCCTTTAGCAAAATAAGTAAAAAAGACAAAAGCTTCTGTTGACTTCTTTAGGAACGTAAAACAAGGATTAAATAATTTAATTTGGTTTGTAGTCGATGGTAGCGCCACACACACACGTTCTGAATAAAATCAAAACGAGAACTTCTGGACTATATTATGTATGTAATTCTTAAGACCGAAAACGATCATCTCTAAATTTAACGATTATAGTGTAGTAAAAAGAGCATTTGAAATTGAACAGTCTAGAGACAGCAATATTATTATTTTATTCTCTCTGGGGTATTACCACGAGTATTGTCCTGAGTTTTTGAACCTTGAAAAATTTGTGCTCTTTTGTTTATAAACAATTGAAGAGCAGGTCGACTAAGTGAACCGATTGGCTCGAAACTTTCAGAAAATATTCCTTTTATTATAGCAAGCATACTCTGAAATTTTTGTACAAAAACATTGAACCCAGTGGGCACAATTGAATTTGTTATTTAAAATTTGAATTGTCCGCCATTTTATGTTATTTGATCCAAAATGGATCTTTTTTTTTTTCAAAATTTAGGTCTCGATGCCAGCTTTCCGATGCCATTAAAAAATTTTATTTAAAAAAATCATTTTTGTTAACAATTTTTTTTCAAAATGGCCGAAAAAAAAAAACGCAATTCTTATTTGATTAATAAAATTTTTTTTAATGGCATCGGAAAGCTGGCATCGCGACCTAAATTTTGAAAAAAAAAAAAGATCTATTTTGGACCAAATGGCATAAAATGGCGGGCAATTCAAATTTTAAATAACAAATTTCAATGTGCCCATTGAGTTCAATATTTTCGTGAAGTCCGTCCATACATATAGTGAAGTGACTAAACTTAATCTTTAAAGGGTAAAAAAACCATTATCCATAAATAGACAATGAAATAAAATTTTATGGTTTTCTTTGGGCACTTCAGAAGCAGGTAAATCACGGACCGTACTTAAAAATATGAAATCTGTTCGTTTTACCTGCTTGTAAACAACGGTGGATATATATATATATATATATATATATATATATATATATATATATATATATATATATATATATATAATTATTAATGACATTTTAATATGATTTTAATGGTGGTTATAAAACATGGCATTTACCCGAAAAATAAATTGCATAATCCATATTGGTACTTACTATCTAGTAATATAAATACAGCCGCCACTTGGTTTAAGCTTTCTAATTATTGTAACTTCGTGTGCGATAGAGCAGCTTAGTCATGGAAAATATTTGCTAGTCAAGTGTATCTCAACAGGTTACCCTGTGCAGAAGTAGAAAACACTTATCTACTGATGCCAAGGAAATTGTAAAGAATGTTTATTCAACCCTAATGGAACGTGGTAATGTTAGCAAGCAAGCAGCGCTAGAAGAAACGGCCACATTAATGAACATTCCAACATCAACGGTATGGAAAATTGTAAACAACCCTATTCTAGTGAGGAAGAAAAGAAGTGATGCTCGCATTTTCTCAAGGATAGGTGGAAGTCATCAAGATCTAATACGGCGTAAAATTTACAAGATATACGAGGAACAAAGGGTGCCCACATTGGATAATTTAATGAAAAGGTTTGAAAGAGATGAAACCGTGATTAAATATAGTAGGACAATATTATGGAAGTGTATTCAACACATGGGTTTCAAATTTCAAAAACTTAATAAAAGGCAAGTTTTAATGGAGTCCAAGAGAATTCAGGAATGGCGACTGGAATATTTAGAAAAAATAAGGTTTTACAGAGGCGAGCAAAAGCCAATTATTTACTTGGATGAAACATGGTTCGACACATACGATACTCTGGAAAGGGGTTGGGTTGACTCAAGTGATAACTGTAAAATAAAAGCACTATCAAACAGAGGTAAAAGGATTACGATTTTGCATGCTGAATCTAAAGACGGATGAATTCCGAATGCACTCTCCCTGTCTGTAAATAACATAAAAGATTCTTCTCTCGATTACCATGAGGACACCACTGCCGAATTATTTGAACATTGGTTCAAAAACAAGCTAATTCCGAACATACCTCCAAATAGTGTAATTGTGATGGACAACGCAAGTTATTATAGTAGGCAATTATTCAAAGCTCCCTGCTCAAACGATACAAAAGTAACAATTCAAAACTACATGTACGATAATGACATTTAGTTCCACGAAGATTATACAAAACAGCAACTGATAGAAGTTTTGAAGAGTTTAAACATAAAAAAGAATATGTCTGTGACAATTATGCAAAGGATATGGGGCGTACAGTTTTAAGGATTCCACCATACCATTGTATATTTAATCCTATGGAGCAGGGGTGCTCAAACTTGAACTGCTGGCGATCTAGCTCAATATTGTTAGACTACGATCAATCGACTCTGAGAGGCTGCCAGTAAGTGTGATGCAGGATTGTCGTCTAGGTAGGGTGTATCGTGGCAGAGATATTAGTTTTCCGCACAATATGCATTTTTTTTTAGTCAAGGTAAGTGTAGGTCTGCTCTAAAATGTCAATGAAAAAACTCATAATTATTCAAAATTGCGAGCTTATTGGTTCTTACAAAACAAACGAGTTCTAGTATCTAAACTTAACTAAAGAGTGACTTTGGATGTTGAAGCGTGGCACTGCATGTCCTCAGCATACTTTTCATAAGATGGTACATAATTACCGAGTGCTAATCGCAAGCATGATGACATATGTTCGTCAGTTAGTCGATTGCGATATTCTGACTTAATTATCTTCATTTCAGAAAATGCAGACTCGCACAAGTAAGTTGACCCAAACATTGCCGTCAGTTGAAGGGCGATTTGCCTTAGATTCGGATATTTATCTTCAGATATAAAACACCAGAATTTCGTATCAGATGCTGTGGCTTTGAGATGTATAACTCATATAATCTGCACTAACTTATTTTCAACAGAACACGAGTCCATGTTAAACTGACTTGCTATTTCAGTGGCTAATTCCTCAATGTTTTTACACGAAAAAGGATAACTCATAAATGATGCGATATTTGCCAATTTACTGAAATCATAAAAACGTATTTCGAATTGTCCCAAAATATTTGATAATTTTGCCTGATAAATATCATAATTCAACTGAGAAATCCTTGCTTTCAAAGACGGAAAATTTTTCAGATCCTTTCTTTTCAGTTAATCTATCATAAGTTGCAATTTACTTTTGAATGCGTTTATTGAGCTAATCATCTCAAAATAGTTTTTCCTTTACCTTGAAACTCCAAATTAATGGTTTTTAAATGCATTGTGATGTCTGTCAAAAATGTCAAATCAGTCAGCCATTTTCCGTTTTTTCAGCATCTGAGTGTCATCACCTCTTTCGTCCAGAAAAGCTGTTATTTCAGGCAATAATTCTTGAAACCTTTCTAGGAATTTTCCGCGACTCAACCACCTGACGTCCGTGTGAAGAACTAAATCAGTGTGTTCAGCTCACTCACTATCTTCCAACTGCAATTTAAAGAGCCGTCGTTGCAAGCTACGTGCACGGATAGAATTCACAATTTTTATTGTAATGCCCATAATCTCCTCCATGTTTAGAACTTTTGAACACAAAACTTGTTGATGTATAATGCAATGGAAGGAGAAAAATGAAGGGAAATCATCATTAGCTCGACACAATGCCACAATGCCGTTTTTGTTTCCAGTCATTGCTGGTGCTCCATCGGTTGTAATGCACACTAGTTTATATATTGGTAGCTTGTAGTTTGTTACAGAATTGAAGAAAACCTCATATATATCTTCGCCACGGGTCTTTCCTTTCAGAGGAATCATTGTCAAAAACTCTTTCTTAGCCGACATGTCATTGAATACCATTCGAATAAAAATACACAGCTGGGCAGTGTCTCTCATATCGGTGGATTCGTCGAACTGTAAAGAAAAGTATGTACATTCCATGATATCATGTTTTAGTTTATCTGCCATGTCCTGACTCATCACTTCAATACGCCTTGTGACAGTCGGACGAGAAAACTGAAGTTCTCTAATAGCAGACATAATCTCTGTTTTATTTTTAAAATCCCCAAATAAAGTCTCACCCGCTTCGATAAATGCTTCCTTCACAACCAATCCATCATCAAATGGTTTCTTGTGTTTCGCCAATATATGAGATATTTTAAATGACGCGATCGTTGCAGCTTTTGATTGTTTGGCTGGTCTTATGAACATGGTTGGTTCTTTTTTCAAACAAGTTATCAAATCACGTACTTTTCGTTTTCTTAATTCACTCTGTGACGGAAAATCCTTTACATAGTTTTTATGAACCGTTTTATGATGCCTCTCTAAGTTCCCACGCTTAGGTATTGCAACTGACGCACGGCAAATGAGACAAATGCACTTATCGTTTACCATACAAAAGAAAAATTCTTCCTCCCAATCGTTATTAAAATGATAAGTTTTACTTTTCTTCGCCGCACTCATTTTGGACTATTTATTAATAAACTTTGTATCAATGTATCGCCTTCAAGTTACAACTCAGACTGACTCCTATTCATGCAGGCGCAACATTTATATCGGCGCGAACGAAGTCTCGAATGTTCCCGTCAAACACGCCGCCCGAAGTTTCTAGAAAAATCGGCGGGAATCAAAAACGCGGCTTTTCTTTGACAAGTACCGCGCGTTCCTTTGATAAAGCCGCCTTTTGCCGCTAGCAGGGGGTTATTACGATAAAAGAAAGTGATGAGGGGGTTATTCTGGCCTAATTGTGGATCGAATAAATTTTAGTAGTTTATTCATTACATTTTGTTTTAGTTACCTAAAACAAAATCTGTGAATAGTTCTATATCGGAATTTTTTTCTTGAGATCCACTCAAAAAGCACTCGCGATCGACTTGTCGATCGCGATCGACCGTTTGAGCACCCCTGCTATAGAGCATATATGGCATCAATTGAAATCTGCTATTTGTCGTAATAATGTTTGCCCCACTGTTAATTCCAGTGTATTGAAATTTATGGAAACCGAAGTTTTTAATATACCTCTACAGAGTTGGGCGAATTATGTCATACATGTTGAAAAAGTTGAAAAATCATATATCCGTATTGCAAATAATATAGAAAAATTAATAATTAGAACCAATGATAATGATAGCGATAGTGATATTATTTTATGTGAATAAAGTAATTAATTTTAATGAGTAAAGTAATAATTTGTATTTGTAAAACAAATAATTGGTAATAATAAGATGATTTGTAATCAACATAAATAAAACATAGTATAAACATTGTTTAATGTCTTTCCAAAAACCAAAATAATTCAATTCTAAGCAAAGTACGGACTTGTTCAATCATATTTGAATTTTACAGCTTGCACTAATAGGAATCAGTTAGTCACTTCCCTATATGTATGGACGGACTTTACCAAAATTTCAGAGTATTTTTGTTATACTTAATGGCATATTTTCTGAAAGTTTCAAGCCGATCAGTTTACTGAGTCGACCTGTACAATGAAATGAAAAAAAAAACAGTTTTTTGTCGGTTTTTCAATTTTGTAAATTATCTACGCACTTGAGCAACTGAAAACTAACGAGGATTTGTTGGAATTTTCATTACGAAGAGTTTGTTTTTTCTTGTCTCGATTCGACTTATATAACCGGAGTTATTCACAGTTTAGCTCAAAAAACGCGTTTTGAAAACTTCAGTTGTTTATAAACAAAAGAGCACAAGTTTTTCAAGGTCCAAAACTCAGGACAATACTCCTGGTGTTACCCCAAGAGGAAAAAATCATAATATTGTTCTATCTAAATTATGCCCATCTCATCATTATTTGGATCTTTTTTTACTGCACTATTAATTGATAAATGAAACTCATTACAAACATAAAAAAGACAAAATATTCATTTAAACAACTTTATTGCAGAAAAGATTTATACACCACTCCATTACTATTATCTTCAACCTTTCGAAATCTACATATCACTTGCATTTACATAATTGTTCCTTTTAAGATATTAAATACTCATTTAATTAAATATCAGATATTTACATTAAAGTTAAGTGCTGAATATCTTGAAGTTTTGAAAGCCAAACATTTATTAAGGTGGTCAGAATTTATTTAGATAGAAATTCATTCTTAGTGTTTCTTCATTTATGTATTTAAATGGACAAGGGATCTTAGAGGCAGCAACATGCATGGCGAGAAACTACGAGGCTGGTTTGAAAAGTCCGTGCAAAATCCGAGAGATGGCACCACCGGCGCGTATCGAGGTCATGTTCAGTTAGTAGCATCTCTTGAATGAACGCACACCAAGTTTCAGTCATATTGGTCTATTTCTTTGTGTTTGGCATTCGTGTGAATCAAGGAAGTCGAGTAATTTTCAAGAAATGGACGAAAAAGAATTTCGTGTGGTGATTAAACATTACTTTATGAAAGGCAAAACGCCTCAGGAGACTAAAGAGAAGCTTGATAAACATTATGGTGACTCTGCAACTTCGATTAGAACAGTTTATAAGTGGTTTCAAAATTTTCGGACTGGCCATCCACTGTGGATGAAACATGGATACATTACTATACTCCTAAGACCAAACAACAATCTAAACAATGGGTTACCAAGGAGGAATCTGCACCAAAAAAGGCGAAGACCTTTCTTTCGGCCGGAAAGGTTATGGCGACTGTCTTTTGGGATTCGCAAGGGATAATCCTCATCGACTATCGGGAAAAGGGTAAAACTATTACAGGTGAATATTATTCATCGTTATTGGACCGTTTGAAAACCGAGCTGCAAGAAAAACGCCCGCGATTGGCCCACAAGAAAGTCCTTTTCCATCACGACAACGCACCAGCACACACCTCAGCAGTTGTGGTCGCAAAATTAATGGAAATAGGATTCCAACTCGTTTCACATCCCCCCTATTCTCCAGACTTGGCTCCCTCGGACTACTATTTGTTCCCCAATTTGAAGAAATGGCTGGCGGGACAAAGATTTTATTCAAACGAGGAGGTGATTGCAGATACTAATGGATATTTTGCAGACTTGGACAAATTCTATTATTCGGAAGGGATCAACAAACTAGAACATCGTTGGATAAAGTGTATAAGCCTAAAAGGAGACTACGTCGAAAAATAAAAAAGGTTTACCCCAAACACATAAGTAGTTTTTATTTTTGCACGGACTTTTCAAACCAGCCTCGTATATAAAAAAATAACCGGCCAGGTACAAGTTGGACTTGCGCAAATAGTGTTCCGGACGGTGATTGCTTTCAAAATAAAAAAATTGGTTATGGAGGCATAAAATTATCACTGACTTCACAAAATACACACTAAACGAGTTTCCAACAAAGTTGTTTTTTTATATACCAGATAAATTACACAGGCCAACAAAAAAAATATTTGTAAAAACTTTTTAAACCCATACATCTAAGTGTTATGTATTTTTGGGTGCTGAAATCGTATCTGGTATCAGTTTTTTTTGTATCACCCATAGTTCTCTCACAATATGACATCGATTAAATTTCAAAATAGGGAAAATTTGATACATAAAAAATAAAAAATTAAACCGTACTTTTATTTGATTAGGCTACAATTTTTACTCACGATAAACATATTTCACTTCAATGTGAATATTTTAGGTGCTTATTGTTTTGTATTTCCTTTCCCTTTTCTCTGTGAAGTTTCTTGTATAGTTTGAAGTGACCAACAGTAATCAACCATCATGTTGATATTCCACCGTCCCTGGTACCGTTTCTCCATCTCCTTTATGTTCTGATGGAACCGTTCTTCCTGCTCTTCAGTCACATCGCCTAAGTTTTTAGGGAAAAAAAGTCAAGATGGTTGTGCAAGAAGCGATTCAAGAACAACGTGAATCAGTTTTTCCGCACACATGCCGCTCCTGGAGCCCTTTAGGTACTTCCCTGCAGCACGTGTGCAAGACCCATAAAAAAAAAAAGAAGTGGACTTTAAAACTCATCAGACAACCCAGATTTTTGAGCTTGTCTATCATATTAGTTACGATAAGTTCATAGTTAGGGTGTTTCACATTGCCTAAAAACTTAGTCACAACTTCTTTAAATGATATCCAAGCCTCCTTTTCCTTTGTAATCATCCTCGCTTCAAAGTTGGAATCAAACGTCATTTTACGAATATCAGGCCCAACGAAAACCCCTTCTTTCAGTTTGGCTTCTGGTACATGAGGAAATCTTTTACACAAATATTTAAAACATTCACCATCTTTAGGCAAGGGGTTCACAAATTGTTTCATTAAGCCTAACTTGATGTGTAGTGGTGGAAGAAGAATCTTTTTTGGGTCTATTAAAGTTTTATGCAAAATGTTCTTCTCGCCAGGTGTTAAAGTTTTTCTTACCGGCCATTGTTTTTTAGACAAATGTTGATCCCTTGCTCTGTTGTCCCACTCACATAAAAAACATGGAAACTTTGTAAATCCCTTTTGTTGACCAAGGATCATGGAGACAACTTTTAAATCTCCACATAGCATCCAATTGTGAGCTGAATAGTTAATTTTCTGTAAAGTCATGTTAAGATTTTCGTAAGTTTCCTTCATATGAACTGAATGAGTAACAGGCTGTGAAGCATAACTATTTCCGTTGTGTAACAGAACACCTTTTAAACTAGTTTTTGATGAATCTAGAAAAAGCCTCCTTCTTGTACTCAATGCCAAATTCGTTCATTAGACTACCAATATCATGGCAGTAAACCAAATCTTCTTCCTGCTTGAAAAACTGAGCAAACTGTTGATCTCTTGTTCTATAATGGTAAATAGATGTTCCAGATTCCAATAAATGTTTTTCTTTCAGCCTAGAACCAAGCAATTCTGCTTTTTCCTTAGTTAAACCCAAATCTCTCACTAAATCTTTAACTCAGCTTGTGTAAACAACGTGGTTTTAAATTTCCTAGAGAACATTGAAACTCATCATCATCCGGTCCACTTTCATTAAATTCGGGACTGGACTGTAAAACGTCATCAACAGACTGAGGCGGCTCAGGGACAAAATGTCCCGGTCCATGTCCTACCGGCCGATTAGCTAAACTAAAGTTAGGATAGACAATTACTTTCTTATTTTTGTAGTTATATCCAGAAACATCAACACTGCAAAAATAACAATCATTTGAATGATTTTCTTGCTCTCTAAAATACCATGGGTACCCCAAATCTAAAAGCTTTCTTTTCTTTCTTATACCATTTTCTAAGATTCTCGACACAAACATAACATACTTTGTGAGGAGCCCAACATTTTTCTTGATTACCGATTTCTACACCAAAATATGCAAAGTAAACTTTTTTGACAAAGTCAGTAATGTTTCTTTGATATTTTTTAACTACAAACTCACCACATATGTAACAAAAAGTGTTGGGAGAGTTTTTACAACCACGATTAGCCATACTTTGAGTGTGAATTAAAGCACATGGATTAAACACTGCAATGGCAGGGTATATTAACTGGAAGAAAACAAACAGCTGTGACATTTATCTCCAACCTAATAACATTTGATTTTACTACCAACTTTATAATATTCTGATTTTATTGCTAACCTAATAACATTCGAATGATAAAAAATAAACTTTTCACATTTTGAATATTAAAATGTGAAAAATTGGTGGGTCATACGACTTTTTTATTATTTTCGGACTCAGCACACCAAAAAACATAGAAATCAGGTGAAATTATTAAAAAAGTTGTTTTTTATCGTTGGCCTGTGGTATCAAAGGTAACGCACTCGTGATAATTTTCATTCAATCTACACTTTATGGAGAATATTTCCTGCTATATGACCTGGTAATTTTTTTTTTTACTTTCGATTTAAACTCCTAAAATTTAACTTTCAAAACCATGCGGCGCTGATTGGGTCATCAATTCCTATATTTGTGCCAAATTTCAACTTTCTATGTCAAATAGTTTCGGGGAAAATCGTGTGACAGACAGACAGGTGGACACCGAAGTGATACCATAAGTATTCCGTACGGAACGCCAAAAAGAAATGCTTAAATGGGATCATGTTTTTTAAATCGATCATGGCACTGTAAAAAAATTAATCTTCTGCCTTCCCCCCCCCCCCAATCTTAATATATTATAATATAATTGAAAAATTCAATTGAAAAAATGGTGAGTTATTTTAATATTTTGGATTTAAAAAATTGGAAAGAAAATTAATTTTCTTTGATATGTTGAAAAGTGTCTAATATCTAATATTTAATGAATAAACTAGGTAGGGCTATGCCCTGTAACTACTATTACATGAGCTGATCTAACCTGGGTATAATTTAGGTCTTAAAATATTTACATGTCAGTAACCTAATTAACTTAGTTTACGTAAAAGTGGTATGTAAATGAGATAAAACTTTAAGATATAGGAGATATTTTTATTATTACTAATTAACTTAAACCTAATCCTGCGGTTTTGGGTAGCGGGTGCTCTTGTTGGGTGGAGGTGAGCGTTTTTGACAGTGGGGTTGAGGTAGTGGGTGGTTTTATCTAAGAATCTGAGCTGATGTTTGCTCATGAATTCCCGGTTTGTTGGCATCTGGAGGCCACGGTGGTATTGCCGACAAACCATAGGGCGTTAGTGATGATGCGGAGGACCTTGCTTTGGACGGTCTGGATGGTGGATTTGTGGGTACGTGACATTTGGTACTATGCCGGTCTGGGGTAGGTGAGGCTAGCCCTAATAATCATTTTGTAAATTGTCAACTGGTTGCAAGTTGACAATTTACTGGACTTGTTGAGGGAGAGCTTGCCTAAAAGGTGGTTGGCCTTTATGGTGGTTTCTGCGACCTGGCCCTTCCATACTAGCCGAGATCCAGGTATTTGATGTTGTTGGTCCATTGGAGTCTGATGCTATGGAGGATGAGGCTGGCTGGCATGAGGCTGGTGAATATGGTGAAGCCGATGACTTGGATCTTGCCTGGATTGAGTGGAATACTCCAGTGCTTGAATGAAGGAACTATCGTGTCTATTTGGCGTTGGAGATGGCTGATGATGGTTCTGGCGGACTTCGAGGAGGTGGTGATGGCGGTGTCATCGGCATATATGAGCGAGGACCGAGCCTTGGGGGACCAATTTGGTGATGTCGGTAAGCTAGCCGCGATGGATGAACTTGCGGACTAGATTTTCATGCCAGGCTCGGTCAAATTTCTTGGAAACATTTAAAATGATAGCTTCAATCTGGTATTTGCAGTTGCATCTGTTGGAGATGTGTTGGGAGAGGGTCTGAAAACTGTATATGTTCTGGTGTAAAAAATTCAGTTAATTGATTTTGCCCTGGATAAATATAACAGATTTTTTGAGAATTATCTCCGCTTGTAATTATATGGTCAAGGTCTCGATTTTACTGTAGCTCCTCAGAATCTAGTTGTGATACTTGAAAGAGATCTACTCATCATATATGATTTATAAAGAAAACATGCACATTTTTATATTTAGGTTCGAAAGAGAGACATTAATACTTGTTTATTGTGTAATATTTTATCACCCACGCTTAACGCCAACGGATAAACAGCACTTAAAGAGAATTCAGAGTAATTGTTTTCGGTTTATTCTTGTACTAAAAAGTATGCTTATAACAGAAAAACATGTCACTTATTTTATTACTTGTTTGTTTCTCTCAATAATTCTGTAAAAATATCATCCAAAATGCTACTGAGAAATAATTTAATTTTCCCCAACGAAACTCGCAATACTCCCATTAAATCAAAATCTCTAACTATGCACCAGCCTAATAAATCTATTTGTCAGATTTAGTGTACCAATAAAAATAAAGCTGCATGTACTGCTCTTGCACTTGTGCAGTATTAAAACATTGTTTCTGGATAAACAGTGAGTTTTAATAAGGTTAGACATTCGAAATAAGTAAACTGACTGAATAAAGTAAGAGATAACTTAAACAATATTTTAGAAAATCCATGTGAGAAAAGTGCAATGTAATGTAATATTTACCCAAATTCATTTTCTGACCGCAATTTTCAAGGAATCTCAATAATTTTTTTTAAATTTTCGTTCTTGATTTCTCTTTAGAACTGCCTGAGAGGATTTTTTAATATTTACCATGATTTTTACTAATTTATTGCTTTTTTTTCCAAAAAACATCTTTTTAGGCAATAAAATGAGTCTCATTCACGCAATTTTCAAGGAATCTCAATATTTTTTTTTATAATCTTCGATTTCTCTATCGATCTGTTTGGGCGAATGATTATTGACCATGATTTGAACTCATTTTTCAATAAATATAGTCATTTACACCAAGAATTTCAAAGCTATCATAATCTTAAACAAAGAGGAAAAATGATCAGGTGAACGTTTCCTAAACTTAAGGCTTGTAAACCAGGAACTCCAAACCTAACATAACTTAATATAGCGAAGACCTAACGTAACATCGTAACGTAACAGCGTATCATAAAATGTATTTTGATGAAGTTAGACACCAAAAAGGCTTCTGGCCCTGACGAAATACCTGCCATAATTCTCAAAAACTGTGCGAGGGAACTAACACCAGTTTTCTGTAGACTTTTCAGCCTATCCTACCGAAAGGTAGGATATCCTACCGAAAGGTAGGAAATGTGCCACAGTTCAGCCGATACCTAAAAAAGGCAAGAAGACCTTGCTTGCCTTGTCATGGAAATTAGCATCTTCTAAAATATCTTGAAGGATTCAACATTATTAGCGATCGCCAGTATGGCTTTCGTAAAAATAGATCAACAGGAGATCTTCTGACTTATGTAACACACGTTTGGTACAACGCAATTGAACATTTTGGAGAATCTCGAGTGGTTGCTCTTGGCATATCCAAGGCATTCGACCATGTTTGGCACGATGGGCTGTTGGCTAAGCTACGTTCTTATGGTATGTCTGAAAAGTTCTGTTTGTGGCTCTCATGTTTCCTCGGAGAGCGTTCTTTACGAGTGGCGGTCGACGGATTTCTTTCTAACACCTTCACTATCAACGCCAGTGTACCCCAAGGCTCCATATTGTCCCCTACTCTCTTTCTCATCTATATTAACGATCTGCTGGAAAAGACCGAGAATCCAATCTACAGCTTTGCAGATGACAGTACACTTATCTCTTCATTCACTTTGAACGCTCGGACATCGGCTACTCAGACTAATATCCGCAGAGAGCAGGAAGTCATTCAACTTAACAAAGACCTGGAAGAAATTCTATTTTGGGGTGACAGTAACCAAGTGGAATTTAACGCTACAAAAACCCAGGCGACCGTTTTTTCTAAAAAAGTTAACGTTGCTGAACCCGACATAGTTATGTCGGGGCACTCCATTCCTCTAACATCGTCGCTCAATTTGTTGGGCGTTAATTTGGGAGCAAATATGTCCTGGCATGAACATGTTGCAGGCATAGCAAGGAGAGCTTCTCAAAGTTGGGAATATTATTTCGAACCAGAAAGCTTTACACTTCACAACAACTGTTAATTCTTTACAAAGCTCAAATTCGACCAACTATGGAATACTGCTCCCATGTTTGGAGCTCTGCTCCCAAACATACATTGCATTTGTTGGATTCTATTCAGAGAAGAGCTGTTCGTCTGATTGGAGACCCGGAACTGACCGGCGGCCTTGATTCGCTGGAACATCGAAGAACGGTTGGCGACTTGAGTCTATTCTACAAGTATTTTCATGGAAAGTGTTCGAAGGATGTGGCCCGCTTAATTCCCCCAGAGCGGTGCATGTTAGAAGTACACGTCGCGCTACTACTTCACATCCGTATGAGGTTCAGCTTGTTACTCCTCGTACAACGCTTTTCAAGCAGTCTTTTATATGGAGAACATCATCCCTTTGGAATAATTTGCCCAGGACTGTGTTTCCCACCAATTTGCAGCGATTCAAGAAAAACGTGAATTGCTTTCTCTGCACACGTGTCGCTCCTGTAGCACTTTAGGGACTTCCTTGTAGCACGTGTGCTAGACCCATAAAAAAAAACATAACCTAATATAACGAACTCCAAACCTAACCAAACTTAATGTAGCGAACTTGAACCTAATGTACCGAACATAATATAGCAAATATTATGTTATGTTAGGTTTGGAGTTTCTGGTTTAAAAGTCTTAGAACAGTTCATCTGATCATTTTTCCTTTATGCATAGGGTTATGATAGGTTTGATGTTCTTGGTGCCAATGGCTAAAAACTATATTTACTGAAAAATAAAATCATGGTAAATAATCAAAAATCTGCCCATATAAATCTATAGAGAAATCAAAAACGAAGATTATAAAAAAAAATTATTGAGATTTCTTGAAAATTACGTGACAGACTTATTCCATTACCTAAAAAGATGTTATTTGTAAAGTAATATATATTGACAAGTTAGTAAAAATCATGGTAAATAATCAAAAATCTGCTCAGATAGATCGATAGAGAAATTAAGAACGAAGACTTTAAAAAAAAAAAGTTGAGATGCCTTGAAAATTGCGGCCAGAAAATGAATTTAGGTAAAAATTACATATTATCTCCATTGTGAGCTCCTATAGGTATAGAAAATAACGTCCCCTTAGAAGCAGGGACTTTTATGAGAACTTTTTTATTGTGAAGGATTTTCAGCCCCTGGTCATTAATTTTAAACTTGGTATACCTTTTAAAATTCTATTGTCGGAAAGGGCTTATTTTCGTGAAATATCTTCCTCCTGCCTCCCCTTCACGGTCATCGATTTTTCAATTGACTGTGATTTAAAGTTTCACTTTATGAAAATATTCTCTTTGTGAAACATTTCCAGCTCCCGATCATTGTTTCTAAGTTTACCATGTTTAGAAGAGCCTAAACTTTTAAAATTCTAGTACGAGTGTTTTTTTACCAAGAAGCTTTGCCCACTGCTTGTCGTTTGACGCAATTCCGACTTTAGTATTCTCATTTTTTGTTTAAAAAAGATCCTTGGTATCCACGTGATACTTAAAACTATACAATGTAGAACAATCTAAATAAGGACACTTTTTGGTACTGTTGACTTCACCGGAGTCGACATTCACGAATGGTCGGTTCTGCTCCGATTAATTTCAGTATTAGTATAAATAGTATATGTTTTGCTTTTAAGTTCAAACAATCATTGCTTCTGATGATTTTAACATGGCTTCATTTGTAAAAATAAATTGTTGTATAATGTAATTGGGTCTAAGTTGCCAAAATCGCAGGGTAATCAAAATTTTACAAACATGGTACGAAATATTGTGTATATTATCGTAATATACTCTGTCAAGTAAGAACTCAACCGCTCGTATTCTTGAAGAAATATGTTTCCAGAATATTTTTTGCCATTAATGTATTCTTTGGTATGCTCACAACGGCGCAATTATCTTGGTAAGTTGTTCAAATGCCTCCTGCATCAATAATCGCCTGGCATATTCGAGGCATGCTGTCGACGAGATTTTCTGCATAATCTACCAATTTTTCGAATCTTGCAAGACAGCTGAGTCGATGTTTTCACAATCTTTCCTCTGAGCTTTCACTTTACAAGGGGCCAAACATTTTCAATAGACTTGGAATCCGGCGATTGCCCAGCAAAGATGTCTTCAACGTGCTTCGAAATTTGACATCATGAGCACGAAAATGTTGTCGATTGGGACACATTCCAACCCGATTTTCTTAATTTTGCCGCTTGCCTACCTAGCCACGTTTTGGCCAGTCGACATTTTTCGTGTCGTTAAAATGATTTACCCACTTCTTTACAAACGACACCGACTTTTACTAAAATGCGTTGTAGGCAAAGGTTTCCTCTACCGGTTTTTTGTTGAACAGCTAGAATCTACCGAAAATGACCTATCGCGGACACGTTCTTACTAGACAGAGTGTAGCTCTTTTCCGCTGGTCTTTACGTACGATAATATTTTTAAATTGTGTCCTAAAACATGTATACCTTCAACTATAAACTTTTTTCTGATGGTCTACAAAGACTGAATAAATGAATAGAGGCTCAAATTCGATCGACAGTACTTAAGCATGTTCGCTAATTTTTAATAATATAGACTGACTAGATAACCTACAAATATTGAAAAACTTTTCAATAATAAAAATCTGGCAAAGTAATTTTAGATATTTAGTTTTATTAGCGTGTAGAGATATTCATTTTGTAGAAACTCTAAATCTCGATCATATTTCTAACGCTTTTTTCTATTGACTTGTTGGGAGTTAAATGCAATTTAATTTTTAATTCGCTATTTGTATACGTAATATATATATATATATATATATATATATATATATATATATATATATATATATATATATATATATATATATATATATATATACATCTTGATGTGACGAATGCCGAGTTTGAAGACTTTCTAGTTCAGTTTAGTCAGTTCATTGTCTGCCAGTCTAATGTTCTCATAGTGGGAGACTTTAACGTTGCCGGCTATGTGCAAAAAAATATTCACGATTTTCGTTATAAAAGTTTAAATAACTTTTTAGATTTTACTAATCTTAAACAAACTATACTATCGTTAATTCTCTCATTAGAATATTGGATCTGGTTATTGCGGATTTTGACTGTGAAACTTCTCGCGAATACTTACCATTAATTAATGAAGATGTACTGCATCCTTCTTTAAGTATACAGTATACTGCAAGCTCTCCGGGGGTCAAGTTTGAGAGTAAGTTTACCATTTGTTACAATTTTATAAAGGCATTTTATCCTGGTATGTATAATGCACTTAGGTATGTTGATTGGTCTTGCTCGAATGGTATAACTGATGTAGATGAGATCTGTGAACTGTTTTATAGCAAGATACACTATATTCTAGATCTCTACGTACCAAAGGATAGAAAATTCAAGCGTAAATATCCTCTCTGATTTAATCGTGATATTATTCTAAGCATTAAATCGAAGCAATACTATTTTAAAAAATATCAGCGTTTTAAAAATGTGTCTTACTCTGTAATTACTGTAAATACTCCAGGTTACGAAAAATAGTTAAAACTCAAATTCTAGAAGCCTTTAAAAATTATTTATTAGTTACTGAAAATAATATTATTAGTGATCCAAAACAATTTTGGTCATATATTCATAGCAAAAAAGGTATTACGAGAATTCCGGGTAGGATGTTTTATAATGACACGATATATAATGAACCTGATGCTATTATAAATGGTTTTGCAGAGTTCTTTGAGAGTATTTATATACATGATTCTGTACACCACATTTCCCAAGTAACAAGTAATGTGTCTTCCTACATACACATTCCTTGCTTTAATGAAACAGACATCGTTGGTGCAATTGAGAAACTACCTGACAAATATACCTCAGGAAAGGATAACATTTCAAATTATCGTGCAATAACCATTTTAAACAATTTTGCGAAGGTATTGGAGATTTCGGTGTATAACTCTATTTCAGTTGAAGTTAGTCAATTGATTATACCTGCACAACATGTATTCATGAAGTGTCGCTCAACAACTTCAAATTTGGTCAACATAAGCCAATTTATAGCGGAAGCTATCGACAGCAGAAGACAGGTTGATGTTATATACACCGCTGATTATCGACTAAATAATAGTAGTTTGAAAAGAGTGAGTAAAATGAGGGATCTTGGAGTTCTGTTTGATAGTAATTTCGACTTTGTTTCTTGTATTGCACAGATAGTGTCTGTAGCTAATAAAATGCTGGAGTTCATAATGGGAAACTGTAGCACATTTAATAATACAACTGCCCTAAAAATCTTATATTTTACATTGGTCCGCTCAAAACTTGAATATGCTGCAATTGTTTGGAATCCGTACATGTCAGGGCCTTGGAGGCAGTACAAAGAAGGTTTTTAAAATTTTTGGCATTTAAACTGGATGGCCAATATCCGCGCAGAGGCATAGATCAATCAACATTACTGCATCGATTTTGACATTCAGTCGTTACAACTGGGAAGGGTGAACAGTGGTTTGACTTTTTTGTATAAATTC
Organism: Pachyrhynchus sulphureomaculatus; assembly: GCA_019049505.1. Classification (NCBI taxonomy): domain Eukaryota; kingdom Metazoa; phylum Arthropoda; class Insecta; order Coleoptera; family Curculionidae; genus Pachyrhynchus; species Pachyrhynchus sulphureomaculatus. The sequence continues at coordinate 106,023,164 of CM032455.1, read as the reverse complement.
ATAATTTTATTGACTGTCCCCAATTGCTGGAAAAGGTTCATTTTCTTGTGCCTCAACAATACCCTCGCAGACATTATGCCTTTTACTGCAATCTGTCAAGAACTAATGTCTTATTTAACTCACCACTTCATACCATGTGTCATAATCTTAACAATATATCTAACGACTATGATATTCACTTTGGCAGATTATCAACTATTTAAGAGAAATGTAGTGTAAATTACTTGACCCCGGGATGGACTTGTAAACGTCGATAAAGTCGAAGTAAAATTTAGTTGCTTAGTAATCTTTTTTTATTTGGCGATATTAAAAAGATATTGATTCGGTTTACTCTGAGTAGTTTTATTTTATTTAAAAATTTCTACTATGTAAACATATCTCTATTATACAATAATATCTTAGTTAGTAATTGTAATTGCTCTGATATACGTTGTAAACACTTTTTTTTTATTTTAAGCAAAAAGTTGTCATAAATTTCTTCATTTGTTTTTCGAATTTTATCCTGTAACTGAATTATTTCTGTTGGACAATAAAGTAATATTATTATTATTATATTTAAATAATTCTTTTGGGCATTGAAGGAACCTATATGAGTTTGGTTTTCTAAATGAATTGATAAATAAAAGTCATTACTGCGCTCGTATTCAAAAAAGCTCTTTTAACAACTTCATTGCAAAAACCAGTCCATTGTTATTATCTTGTTTTAACCTTTCCAAATCAGCCAAAATAGCACCTGAATTTACATAAATGTCGCTTTTAAGTTATCAAATATTCATTTAATTAAATATCAGAGATTCCCATTAAAGTTAAGAGCCCAACATCTTGAAATTTCAAGAGGCAAACATTAATTAAGGTGGTCAGCACGGATTTGTGCGGACTTTGAACATCCAGGGTAGAGCTTTAATCATTTAAATCAAATAGAATTAAATATAGAGCCTCTAAAACGAGAAACCTTTAAAGGACCATGAATAATTGATGGAGTTTTGAGCGGGGACTCCATATATTACTTCTGTGGTTCGCCGAAGGCTGAGACTAAGCTGAAAGGTATTTGTTTTTGCCCCTACGGATAGGTTATTGAAAATAAACTGAGTATTTGAATGTTTATTTACTCATGATTTTTTACTTCTGTGAAAGTTGTGAAAATTTTAAATATTACTTTTAACAGTAAAGTTAAAGAATATATATTAGTTTAAAAAATATGTTGCTTTGTTGCAAACAACTAACATAACAGATAATAATATCAAAAGGGACCCAGGAGTCCGCAGAATGGGAAAGATGGGAGGGTAATAAATATTCCTGCACAGTATTTTACAAATTAGGAACTCATTAAAGGTTAAGGTTGAATTTTATGACTCTGTTGGTTTACGAATAATCGCCATATAAGCAAGTCAGGTTGAGAAAATGGCTACGGAGGCAATTGTCCTGAAAAAAACATGTCATAAAAGTGACATGACTTAGTTAAAAAAGGCTAAGAGTCGATAGGAAAAAACTTTCACTCAACGTGTAGAAGCTACAATCTCCAAACCTCCAACCATCAAAGGTCAAAAATCTGTACAGGGTGAGGCAACGATAGAGTAAAGTTTATTATCTCATTTGTTTCGGGAATGATGAAAAAATGTTAAATACAACAGTTTCAGGGAATGTTAAGGTGCACAATTTAAAATTATTTTTGAGTATATAGGATACTTCAAAAAAGTGTGGCCGATATAACATATGTTTTTTTAAATGAAACATCCTATTTTCTAATTTATTTTTAAATCGTGCGTAAAAAAATCTAGTGGCTTTTCTTGCAAATTACTGTGAGTTGTTTTTAAATGACGTTTCAATTTATTAGGAAGCATACTTTCAGAAGCCAGCACTTTATGACAAACAACACATTGGAGAAGTTCCATATTTCCTTTGCTAACGTAGGTAAATCCAAAATCTAAATATTGGTCGTAATATTTTCTGTACTTTTTTCGTTTTTCTAAAGTTTCTTTTCTACTCTCTCCTGCGTTGTCTATTTATTTGAATAAAGTTATCCATTTTAAGTAATGAATACGCGCGCGTAAATTAAATACTACACATTTGAAATAAAAACACTGCATTCATCAACGCTTGTAATCGACGAATAAATGAAGCACCGAAACAAAAGACAGAACGATTAACGAACGAAAGCGCGGGGAAATGGAGGGGCAGTAGCTGATTACGACGCGTACAGGCGACCTGTGCGTATCATCTCGCGACTCCCAGGGCGTCGCGACGCACAGTTAGGGAACCCCTGCAATAGAGGGAACACCTATAGGTATAGGGGTTACATACACCTGAGCGCTACAAATAGTATATATATTTAAAACAAATATTTTCAAGATTTTTAAGAGATAAATACAAAAGAAAGGCGATTATATATTTTTATTTTACTTTAAATTATAAGAATTTTTTTAAAATATGTTTTAAATGTTATTTTTTATCGGCTTAAATCGACCACTGACGAAAACTATGGCGCCTCCTCGTCTGCAGGATAACTTCACGAAAAATAAAATTAATTTTATAAAATAATGTAGTAGTTAAAAATTGTCGAAGGTTTTTTTTTCAAAAATAAAAAAAATCACGGTCTTTGTATGCAATTTTCGACCAAAAAATTTATGTTTAATTATTTATAAAAAATAGAAAAATTTAAAAAAAACCTTTTGACATTTTGTAGAAAAAGCAATTATTAAGCTTAAAATATATATATATATATATATATATATATATATATATATATATATATATATATATATATATATATATATATATATATAATCGTATATCCCTTTTACCGTATGGTGTAGGACAGTTATACATTCTCCTTTTTTCTCTCTCAATCTTCACATATAAACTTCTTCCATCTGTCTCTATTCTTTGCCATTTTCACTGCATCTTTCCAGGATTTTCCCTTCTCCTTAAGTATACATTTATTTCATACACTCGTTTCACTTGTCTATTATCCTTCATTCTCTGTATATGACCCCACCATCCCAGCTGTCTTTGTTGTATATATTCCATAATTGCTTGTACTCTCAGCCCTCTCCTTATTTCTGTATTCCTTATTCTCTCCTTCCGTGTAACTTCTTGTACCGCTCTCAGGTATTTTATGTCGACGGCTTGTATCTTGTTTTTCTGTCTGTTTGTTAGGGTCCATGATTCGCATCCATATGTTAAGATTGTCCCAAAAATTGCTTTGAACACTTTTATTTTTGTTTGTTTCGTCACTTCCTTCTTCCTAATGAATTTATTATTTATTGCACAGTAAAGTTTGTTCGTTTTTTCGATTCTTTCACTAATTTCTTTGTCTTGTTTTCCAGTTTCATCCATTATCACTCCCAAATACTTATACTGTTCCACTTGTTGTATTTTATTCCTTTCCATGTAAATATTCGTTTGTTGGTTTTCCATTGTCATTACTTTTGTTTTATCTATATTAATTTTCATATCTTCTTCTTTAAACGCTTTTTTACAAATATCGAAGTTTCCTTGTAAATGTCTCTCATTTGCCGCCACTAGCACAATACCATCAGCAAAAGTCGCTTCAGATATTTTTATTCTTTTTAGCTTCCAGTATCCAACTGTCATTCTTTTCACTTTTATTTCGCATTTCTTAATTATTTTATCCATGTATACATTGAAGAATGTTGGGCTCAAGCTTCCTCCCGGCCTCAAACCTTCCTGTGTTGTAAATCCCTCCGACTTCATATTGTTTTTTATTACATACTGCACATTGTTGCTGTATATTTCTTTTATGATTCTTATTGTCTTTTTGTTTATTCCCTTGTTTTCTAGGCTTTTCCTCACTTTATTTCTCGGCACACTGTCAAATGCCTATGAAAGCAAGGTGTAGACTTTTATTTTGTTTTGATCTTTTTTCGATAATCTGTTTCAGTGTAAATATTTAGTCTTGTGTATGATTAAAAAAAAAGTTAAAAAATATTAAAAATTGACGGAGCAATATTGCAGACAGTGTCTGAAAACAGGTAGCGGTTCCAATCTGGCGCCAGGTCACATTTAACGGAATTTTCTTAAATTTTTTTAAAATAATTTTTAGAAGTATATTTTAGAGAATAAAAATTCGTAAAAAAATCGAATTTTAGAAAATTCGAGTTGTATATAATCTCTTAGTATATGTAAGTTACTATTTGAGTATAGATAGTCATTGACCTCTTCTATCGGCATTTAGTCTATAAAGGCTGTGCAGCATAAAAAATAATATTTTTATTATATCTGGAGAACCAAACAATAGACACATTCTCTAAATGATTACAATTCTTTTTCTGTCCAAGTAATAAAAACAAGAATATTTCATTTCGCTCACTTTACATTTTGAGAAAAACAATTTTCTTTATAACTGATAGAGCTCTAAACAGACAATTTAGTGTCGCCCACAAAAAAACAACAGGCAAAACCCTTGGGGTCATTCTTATCTTTTTTAGACATGTCGCATGCCGCTTTAAAACTGGACATTTTTCTTTGGACAATGGATGGTGGACATTTTGATTAAATGACGGTACACGGTTATAAATGTTTTGAGGGTGAGATGAAGTCTAGTGGAAGAAATGGGGCCTGTTATGTTAAGAGATAACATTATATGTTCGGGGGTTCGGGGGTGGTTTGTAAGTGCTCGGTATCAGTCAAAAACAGCGCCATTCTCATAAAGTCAAAAATGTTAGAAATTAATCTGGCCTTTTAAATGTTTTAATTACGCTGGCCTATAAAAAGGTTTTTTGTCGCCCAGAAATTTCTGCCATATTTTAATAGCTTTTACCAATAAAATAAGTTTAAAAATATTGTAGCACGCAATGTGATATGGTATTTTTATTTTTTTCATTAAGACGTAAAAAATTAAATTTGAGCTGAACAATTAGGATATAAATAACGAATACTTAATAATTTAATCTAGGGCCCGATTTCTCTTGATCTCGCTTCTTCAATCTGGAAACGACTTGGTAAAATCTTTTGGGAATGGATTTCAGATGTGGTAATTTTAAGGACCTGTTACATTCTAAATTTTTATGAGATGTTAAATATTCATTAATTAGATGTTTATAGTTCTCCGTTTTAACGACTTTTCCGAACCAGTTCCACGCAGCTTTCTCGAGAAGGTTCAAATTTGGCTCCTTCAAAAGTTCTCGTATTTCAGAAACTAACAAATAACACTAAATTTTGAATTTTCCTTTTGTTTATAAAATCTCATTGCCATTTCTGTCCATTGCTTTTAATTTTTTTTTATAAGACCTAATTTTACATGTGAACGCGGTAAAAGTGCATTTAAAACATTTATGGAATCACTGGGGTATCCGTTTGTCACAACCGATTTTCTCCGAAACTATTTAATCTAGAAAGTTAAAATTTAGCACAAATATAGGAATTAATGGACCAAACAGAGCTGTGTAGTTTTGAAAGTTAAATTTTGACTTAAGGGCTTAGTTTTGGGGTGTAAAATCGAAAGTGAAAAAAAATTTTTTTTACCAGGACATCGAGTGGGGTGTCAAAAGAAAGTTTGTAAAAACACGAGTTCAAAAAATATATATGATGTAATACTTGCGCACACTATTCTTTGTATTATTGTTTAAAAATGGCCAAAAATCTATGTCCCCACACCTTATCTCGAAAAGTACTCATCAAAAAAAATCCTGGAATAATCTAAATAAACTTTAGATTGAGCGACAACTATCGCGAGTGCATAAAGCTTTATAATTTTTGTGGTATAAAAAAAACTATGTGGCATGACAGAATGGTGAAGGTGTGGAAAGTTTGGAAATTCCACTGGAACTAAGAGCTACGAAATATCAATACGTATTCGGTGTAATCAGTAGTATCATGATAACTGGTAAACTACGGATAGGTACCGAAGACAAAATAATTTTAGTTTATTTGTTTAAAATTAAACAAATATTTAGGTATTAAATATTTGTTTTAAACTTTTATTACTGGATTCTACATTGAGCTAGATTCATTTATTGGCTATTAGGTAGCTAATTTTTAATATAAAGGTAATCACGGTACGGAACAGTTATAGCGTAAGTCCAACTTGTACTCGACCGGTTATTTTATTGTAGGTTAAGGGTAATACGTTTTTGCCACTTCTTTTTTACGGTGATGTTTTCTATTTTCGCTGTTCCACTCGCCAATAAAGTAATAATACGTTATATAACTAAGCTGCAACATAAGTTAATAGGAAAACACTCTACAGTCTCCATAAGTTTTCCAAGCATATTCGAATTTTTCGCGGAATAATTTCATATTTTCTTGGGATTGCCGTTCCTGTCCATTGCTTTTCATTCTTTTATATGATTCAATTTTATATGTGATGGCGGTAAAACTGTATTTAAAATATTTTTTATTCTAGGATAGGGGGAAAGCCGCATTGGTGACTTCTTTTTTGTACGAATTTTTTTCTATTTCTGCTGTTCCACTCGCAAATACAGCAACAGTACTTTGTATAACGAAGTTGTAATGTAAGCAAAAGAAAAAAACACTTTCAAGTCCCCCTGTTTTCTTCGATCTTTAGCATATACGATTTTTTCTTGAAACAATTTCATTTTTTCATAAGATTCTTTTATATATTTCTGTTGTTCATAACTTGTAAACTAGCCATGGATAAGTCAATAAATAAACGCCAACTATTTGGATACTATTCAAAATTCATAAGAATACTAAATCGAGAAATAAGATTTTAGTTTGTATTCTCGATTCCGAAAATAACAAACTTTTGTATTACGTGAAAGTAAATTTTAGCGTTTTTCTTATACAAGTTAAAAACTGAGATTCAGACTTGATTCATAAGTTAGATCGCACTCCATTTCATTGTCTAGACTAGGCATGACAAACAATTCTCCGGTTTCTATATATTTAGAAGACATTGGTCTAGAATATTTAATGGTGTGTTCTGACTTAGTAATGTGTTTTATGTTAACTGAGCACAAGTAACCATCACTCAGATGAGATCTCTTAGCCCATCCTATAATAAGTCTAACATACGTTATATAGTAGAGATGTCGGACCTAAGATTTGTCCTGAAGCCAAACAGAAAAACCGAAATAGACAAGATAGGGCTTGTTAATTAAAGGGATAAAAGGTTGCCGCTGATTCTGAAAAGTTAACTCTCCATGGATGATTCGAACACTTTCTGGACATGACTACAAACATAGTAGTATAAAATTAAAGTATAAGTTTTTAGATCAATAGTCGTTAACTAACTATAACTTAACGTCGTAACGTAAGCGATTCTTGTTAAACTTAATATGCGATTGCCACAAGAAATTGGGGGTGACCAAATGGAGACTAATGCAGTTTTATAATCAGCGTTTCTAAGTATGTTTTAATGTCAATGTTAATTTTGTGGAACAAAACCAGCATTCACCAGTGTTACCAAACTTTAAAAATGTCTAAATTAAACTAAAAAAATCGGTTTTAAATTGTTTTCTAATAAGGCTGAATCCCAAAATGATGATGACAATACTAAATGTATATTTTTCTGTATTTCTCTAATATCTGTCATATGGCAAATGGCGGTAAAAATATGATAAGTTTAAGGTCATAAATAACGTTATTAAAACAGGTTTACAAAAATATAGCAAATCTTTTATGCATAAAATTCAAATTTTCTTAAAAAGAAGCTAAAAAAAAGGAACTACTCTACTCGGTAGAATTTCGAATTTTACAAAGGGAACTTCTTTCTTTACTAAATATCTTTATCAGTTTTACATAAATGTCCCCAATTTTAGGGGTTAAATGAAACTTTAAATTTTAGTAACTTTCTGACCATAAAGAAACTATTTTTTATGAGTGAATTGGGCATTATTACTTTTTAAATCTGAATGTTGCCTATATTGATTTCTTTTAATAAAAATAACAACATATTTTTACTATTCTGTTATATTTTGTACAAATATGACGTAATTTCAAAAATTGAGTAAGTACAGTAAGAACTGCATATTACGCTAGATATTTATTATAGGTATGTGAGTGTGCTGCTACTAACTTTGACTATTTGTTTTCTAAATTCATTAAATATTTATTGTAAATAATATTGATTGAAATTATCGGCAATCGGCAAAATTAGCCCGTTTTTGCAACCTCCATAACTTTGAGACAAAAAAGCAAACTTAACGTAAAAGGTCTTAAATTGAAGCTTCTTAAAAATCTAGAAGGACGTTTTTTTTTTTTTATTTTTTTTTCCATTTTTTTTTTTTTATTACTCCCTATTTTAAGGGTTAAAAGGGTGAAAATAAATAAGTTTTTAACAGAGAATAAAAAAAAAATTATGACGTGTAATTCAAGAAAATTTTTAATTATTTACATATTCTCTACCCGATACCGTATAGTCAATCAAAAACTATCCTCTAAAAGGGGGGGTCGCAATTAATAGGGGATCCTGTTATACTCACAAACATATACTAGGAAAAAATACAAAGAAATAATCAAAATACTGAGAATAGCGCTGGTCTTATACATCTGCCAAACTTATCGCTAAGCGATAACCACCCTCTAAAAGGGAGTTGAAATGCATGTTGGTGCTATTTTAACCTGAAAAATAACTTTTAATTTTGGGGAAAAAAATATTAGATATTTTAATACTTTTAACTGTTAACCCCCGAAAAAAAAATTGAAAAATATGTCCCTCTAGATGTTTAATTAGCTTTAATTTAAGACCTTTTACGTTAAGTTTGCTTTTTTTGTCTCCAAGTTATGAAGGTTGCAAAAGCCGGCTAAAATTCACACTTTTTTGCGAATTTTGAGCAATTTAAATTTGTACAATTGTAAAGTAGTTGATAAAATTATTTTAATTAATTTATTAGAGATCATATTAGAACTATAATAAGAAATAGTAATTCTTGTCCTATTATTGTATAGTATTTTTCAAGATCTAAGAAAGTGATTTGGAGTAAATAGATACTCTAGGATGAATGCCTTCAACAAACGCCACTTTAAAGCATTTTTACAATGTAATGTTCAATTTAAAATAGAATCCTAGTAAAAAAGCGGTTTCTGTTGTTAAAAAGTGACAAAAAAATAGACGAATTTCATATTTATCAACAACAGGTATTATTACTGTTTAGTTATTCTAACAATTTTACATACGGGTAAAATATAATACATGTAAAATAAATTATCTAAAAAAAAACTTATGTTCCGTTTTCGTTAGATTTTTAATTAGCTTTAATTTAAGACCTTTTACGTTAAGTTTGCCTTTTTTGTCTCTAAGTTATGAAGGTTGCAAAAACCGGCTAAAATTCACACTTTTTTGCGGATACTCTTTGAATTTTGAACAATTTAAATTTGTACAATTGTAAAGTAGTTGATAAAATTATTTTGATTAATTTATTAGAGAGCATATTAGAACTATAATAAGAAATAGTAATTCTTGTCCTATTATTGTATAGTATTTTTCAAGATCTAAGAAAGTGATTTGGAGTAGATAGATACTCTAGGATGAATGCCTTCAACAAACGCCACTTTAAAGCATTTTTACAATGTAATGTTCAATTTAAAATAGAATCCTAGTAAAAAAGCGGTTTCTGTTGTTTAAAAAGTGACAAAAAAATAGACGAATTTCATATTTATCAACAACAGGTATTAATACTGTTTAGTTATTCTAACAATTTTACATACGGGTAAAATATAATGCATGTAAAACAAATTATCTAAAAAAAAACTTATGTTCCGTTTTTGTTAGATTTTTAATTAGCTTTAATTTAAGACCTTTTACGTTAAGTTTGCTTTTTTTGTCTCTAAGTTATGAAGGTTGCAAAAACCGGCTAAAATTCACACTTTTTTGCGGATACTCCTTGCGGATACTCCTTGAATTTTGAGCAATTTAAATAAGATCTAAGAAAGTGATTTGGAGTAGATAGATACTCTAGGATGAATGCCTTCAACAAACGCCACTTTAAAGCATTTTTACAATGTAATGTTAAATTTAAAATATAATCCTAGTAAAAAAGCGGTTTCTGTTGTTAAAAAGTGACAAAAAAAATATACGAATTTCATATTTATCAATAACAGGTATTATTACTGTTTAGTTATTCTAACAATTTTACATACGGGTAAAATATAATGCATGTAAAACAAATTATCTAAAAAAAAACTTATGTTCCGTTTTCGTTAGATTTTTAATTAGCTTTAATTTAAGACCTTTTACGTTAATTTTGCTTTTTTTGTCTCTAAATTATGAAGGTTGCAAAAACCGGCTAAAATTCACACTTTTTGCGGATACTCTTTGAATTTTGAGCAATTTAAATTGTACAATTGTAAAGTAGTTGATAAAATTATTTTGATTATATTAGAACTATAATAAGAAATAGTAATTCTTGTCCTATTATTGTATAGTATTTTTCAAGATCTAAGAAAGTGATTTGGCAAATTGATGCAAAAAAATATTAAACGACCGTTAGGATCTTCGCACGTATCTGGCCGTAATAGGGTTGTAATTGATATATATATATATATATATATATATATATATATATATATATATATATATATATATATATATATATATATATATATACGTCCCTTTCAAACTCGCATTTTAGTGGCTACTTCGTGTTCATAAATATAAAGAATATTCTTAATTTTATCTGCAGTATACTGAAATAGTGTGTATTATAAAGTTCCATAGTGTCTTAAAATGTCCGAAGTCCTTTCCATCAGAAGCCGGAAATGTTTGCCCGTTGAGGCAAAAGTGATAGGTAAAAGTGTTTATTTAAAGTGGAGCGAGACCACGAAAAATACTTTTCATTGATGGAGACATCAGCTTTAACAAGCATCCCTGAAAGTACAGTTTGGAAAATTGTAAATAATTCGATAGCGCCTAAAAAAACACGAAAAGACGAAGGTGTGTCGAAATGTATTGATTTCTGTCAAGAAGACTTAATCCGCCGCAAATTTATGAAAATGTATGCAGAACAAAAAGTTCCTACGTTATTGTCACTTTCACGGAGGCTGTCCGTGACATAAAATGTGCCATTACAACTTTATGGCGTATTCTACGTCATTTGGGGTTTTTGTTAAAAAAAATAGACAAAAGACAAGTTATAATGGAATCACGGCGCTTACAACAACTCAGAATGAAATATCTTGAAAAAATAAATAGATTTTGGTATAACACCCCCGACACACCCAGTAAAGGATGGTTTGATAAATCCAAAAAATGCCACACCAAAGCTCCATCAAATAAAGGTAAAAGAATAACTATTTTCCAAGCGGGGTCAGAAGAAGGCTGGATACCAAAATGTTTATTTCTAGCAGCCAAGAGTATTTAAGATTCCAGCTTGGATTATCATTGTGATACAACCGCTGAAGTTTTTGAAGGTTGGCTTCAAAACAAATTAATGCCGAATATACTACCGAATAGCTGTATTGTGATGGATAATACATCCTATCATAGTCGCCAAATGAATAAGGCACCAGTAGAAAAAGGGAAATACAAGCCTTTTTGTGCGCATGTGACTTATATTTCCATGAAAGGTATACAGTTAAACAATTGTTAGAAGTTTAGAAAAAATACAATTTTTCAAAGGAATATGTTTGTGTTAAAGTTGCAAAGGAAGCAGGATACGAAATAATTCGGCTTCTACCAAATTATTGTATCTTTAATGCGATCGAATTGATATGGCATAAAATAAATGTATAATCTAAAAAGTTATCGTGCCATTTTGTACTACAAAACAACTCTCGAAAAAATGTTTTTAAATGTGACATAAGATGTTAAACGTCGAAATCAATGATTCTAAGCAGCACGACGTATTAAACCTAAAACAACATCAAATTTTTTTCTGTGTAAGTATTTTAATATAATGATGTATTTAATAATCATTCATATTAAAATATAAATATAATTTATATAATCATATAATTTAGCTGAATTGAATCGAATGCCATTTTTGAGAAAATCTGTGACTATAAAAATATCCACAGCAGGTATATTATCAGAATTGGCCTTTACGAACCCTTTGTCACACATTACTGAATTAAATTAGTAACTAACAATTTTTTTTTTTGCACTACACTTCAATAATCTTGACAGTATATACACAGGTAGAAGTTGTTGACAGTAATTAGGTGAAAACGCAGCTAATCGTGGCGCTTTCATAGTCACGTATTTTTTTTTTAAATTTTGTTTTAATTCATTTATAATTAATTGTAAAAAAAATTTTAAAAAGTTTTTCGCATCCATTATCAATATTATTTATAATAAAGTTTTTAAAAATATCGACAATTATTTTTTATTCAAAAACCCAATTATGTAAAATTTAAAACAAATCACATTTCTTCAAACAATTTTTTTGTATTTTTCACAATTAAACCCGTTGTTTTTATTGTACATTTTGGTAGATATATATATATATATATATATATATATATATATATATATATATATATATATATATATAATAATGTGACCGTATTTATCATCTTTAGTTACCCAAATACTGAACCTAAAAATGTACTTCAACTAAACTATAGAATAAAAAATTCCCTTAAGTAGCGCAAACGTTTTTGAGAACACTGTATATTTTACAGGTATCACCGTTTAAATAACCTACCGTCATTATTAACGAAGTTTACGAAAGAAGTATCCCTCGTATCTCGAAATGCTCTAATCCATGCTGCCTTACCTGAAAAATAAAGAAAACACACATTAAGACACCCAAATTCTTACAAATGACATAATAAATTTAAATTTTCTTACATTACCAAAAGGTGTTAAAACAAGTTCAGAATGTAAAATAGACATTGTCTAAGATTTTAAACAAGGAAATATTATACATAGTGTTGGTATTTTACTAAGGAAATAGTTTTTAATGATAGTTGTTTATGGAAATTTAGCTCCTAACAAGAGGTGTTACAAGTAGGTTTATCTTGTTTGAATAGCACTTTGGAATAACTCATTATAAAGTAAAATGCGGTCAAGTGTGTTTATTATTGTTTATGTTTGTAAAGAGTTTATTACAAAAAAAATATTAGTTGTGTTTTAAAAGTTAGAGACACCTTTAACATGGCCTGTACTTTAGTTAAATTTTATTTATTGATTTGTTTTTTTTGGGGTTCTGATCCAGTCACTTCATCGTTACTACAAATAATTCTAAAAATTTAAATAAAGAATGCAATCGAGAATTGACAAATTTATCTTTAAAGGAAGTAGAATTTTTAGTTCGTAATGTTCGTTCGTGAGTTTAAATAATTTATCAATAATTTTTACCTTCACTCAAAGGCTAGTATCTGGATAGAATGCATATGCTTATTTAAAGCTTTTAACTTACCTATGGGTAGCATTGTACAGACGGGTATCGGGATGCTTAAGGCGTAAGGCTACTCTAGGTCTCAGGAAAAAAAAAAAGGTTAATTTTGGGATTTTTTTCAATAATATATAATAATAAAAGAAGTCGAAAATTTATTTGAAGCACATACACATACAATTGGCCTTCAAGGTAACATATTAGCCAAAAAAAATCGATTTTTTGAAAATTCTGGAGTGGCCAGAGAGGCTTAAGTTAGTTTTGTACAATGGAAATCTAAGGTAGAACCTAATTCTAGAAAATATATGATTATTAAGAGTAAGAAACTATAAAAAACTACAAATTGCCAAGTACTGGAGATAATCCTGTGGAATTATTTTAATATGTTCCCAATATAGTCATAGAGGTTGTTGGAGAAATATTTAGCAAATGTTTAAATGTTGAACCTATACCGTCGGAATAGAATGTATCTTAAATTATTTGACTTATAAAAACTACTGTTCTAGATATCGTGGATTTAGTGTGAATGAAGAGACTGTATGAGAAAAAGAGAATTGGAAAAACAGAAGAGTTTTGGAACAGGGGGATCGTGTGAAGATAATTTATTTTTCATAAAAAAGTTGATATCTTTAATATCTTAACGGTAACAAAGTGAAACATACACACATATCTAGAAAGATATATATATATATATATATATATATATATATATATATATATATATATATATATATATATGCATATGTTATAATGAAACGGGTGACTCGTGGGGTCATATAGAAGCACATTTAATACTTTTTTTCAAATTCAAATATTTTTGAAAAATTAAAAAAAGGGGACGAAACTGCATTTTTCCAAATCATTTACAAAATCAACCCATCCATAAAAGGCCGCCATTCTACGAACTATCTCAGGCGCAGGACTGTGTTGCCAAACATATGATTTTCTTCAACAAATACAGATTTTCAAATTTCAGGTAAAATTAATCTAATAACAAAGCAAAATAATAACAGAAAACACCTAGTAAAAACATTATTTAACCATAATTAAGAAATATTTCTTATCTATTATTTGAAGAGGCATAGTTCCTTGGTAACGAAAACACTAGATCATTGCCCCTTAACACTGATTTTGACTTTTATGTTAACAGCTGTTTGGAATTGGGCAAAATAAAACAGAATTTCAAATAGGTTTTTCTGTTAATTTCTCTAAGATTAATACCAAAATGGTAAACGATCGCTGCAAATAAACAACTAAACTAAAACTAAACGTGAATTTGACGCTTTGGTAAAGGGCATTGGCACTTGTGCAATTTCAGATAGAGGAGTGTAGGGAAAACTGACCCTCAGCTTAAAAAAATCGTAGATAAAAACACATTATTGCCTAAAAAACTATTTAAAGTTGATGAAAGTGGATTTTCCACCGTTCAGAAAAAATGCAAAAAGTCTTAGGATCAAAAGTAAGAAACAAATCGAAACAATTACAAGGAGAAGGGAAAACGATGGCCTTGTGAGAATGTTATCGCCATTTTAGATACTGACTATATTAATTTAAACTTATCTGTAGAATGGATGAAACATTTTATAAGCGAAGTAAACCCAACCTCTTAAAATAAAGTGTTACTTCTGCTAGGTGGAAATCTAGTGCTTTCGAAAAACCTGGAAGTGTTAAACGTAGCAAAGGCTAATGGGATATAATAATGTTACAACTGCTAGGCCTTACTATTGACCGGTTTCAGCCACTGGACGTCTTTTTTTTTAAATCTCTGAGCAATTATTATATTCATGCAACAGAAAAATGGTTGAGGATAAATCCACGCAAGTTTATTTGCAAAAGTTTACCAAAGAGCTGCTATCATTGGGACCATTGAGAACGGATTTAAAGTAGCTGGAGTTTGGTTCGTAGACAAAAACATTTTTCCCGAATATTTGTTTAAAGCAACTAAAAATATAATATAAATGCAGGTAATGAAAGCATATCGGCCTTCCAAGACGCTTCTATTATTATCAACAATAAAAACAAGCAAATTGCTCAACAACCTGAGGTCTATGAATAGATTGCTACATTTAAATAATAAACCGTCTACTTAGGGATGTTGATAATTTTGATGTTTATCAACACCGAAATAAATACAAAAAAAAGAGAGAAATACTCGAATCCGTTCACATTCAGTTGACGCCCACTGCAATAAACGAAAAACAGATGTAAATAACCTAAACTGTATCTACCTACCAGTCATATAAAGTCCCTCCTTAAGTGGTTTGTTTGTAGAAAGTAAAAATGTGATTTTGACAGTGATTTAAAATTAACACACCCCACACAATAAACTACTTTCTAAGGTAAGGCCTTCATTAATGTATACAGTTAAGTGTCTTAAATTAAAAACTACGAAAAGCTACAAATATTTTAACCCCGAAATACACAACAAACTGATTAATTACTTATCTATATATTTAATCCTTTTAATGTCATCTTTTAGAGCAAATTTTGAAGAAGACCTCTTCCGATGGTCGGAACGTCAATAAATATATAACAGATCCAAGAATAATTTTAATGATCTAATTCCAAGAGCACGTAAAATATAAAAAATATGTATATACCAAGATCAAAGAACCTTACACTCAAAAAAAAAAAAAAAAAAAAAAATATATATATATATAATATATATATATATATATATATATATATATATATATATATATATACATATATATATATATATATATATATATATATATATATATATATATATATATATATACATACCGGAAATTTTGTTAAGCGGCATAACTGTTGGTAGGAGTGAGGTTTAAATAAATGTAATGTACAGTTGTTTGTTGGAAGCTATCGTAAGCCAAGTATCGTGCAGTGATTAAAGATTTTTATTTAATTTTAAATTAACTTATTACGTAACGTTAATGGACTGTTTGCCTATTGAGTTGAAGCAGAAGCGAACGAGATTAGTGCGCAAAAAAGTACTCCTTCACCAGGACAGTTCTCCTGCTCACACATCGGCCGTTGCAATGGCAAAAATGTACGAGCTGGGCTGTGAAATAGTTCTTCACCCAATCTATTACCCAGATTTGGCCCCTAATTACCTTTTTTGTTTCCTAATCTCAAAAATTTGCTTGGAGGGCAGACATTTTTGTCGATAAGAGGTTATCTATGCTGTAAACGAGTCTTATGCACAGTTCTAAAGAATTTTTTTTCTGAGGTAATAAAAAAATTGGAATTTCCCCACGACGACATTAAATTACAATTTTTGGATAGTTGGTAAAAATATCATTTTGTGTACTCCATATATGTAACATTAACTTTTTACAAAAGAGTTCTTTAATTAATCCCCAAAAAGTTTCATAAACTTTACGTAACTGTCACCTCAAAAACTTTTAAATCTCCAAACCATTCCCGGCACTTTTTTTGGGTTTGCCAAGCTTACAACTTCAGGATCCTTCAGGATATCCAAGACTAGCTATTTTACCTCTTTTATATCCTTCGCTAAAAGTCCTGGGAATTTGTTCTAAGCTCGGAAACGACATTTATTTCTTTTTAGATGGATTTACCTTACTTTTTGTTAACTTGTCTGAGTAATGATAACAATAAAAGTGTCAGTGGCTGACAGACCATTCTTTCATCTTTTTATATTTGATATTCTTTGGCAAATAACGGCTGCATCAATAGGCCAATTTTTATATTTCGGTTAAAAATAAGCTTCCTTCCGTGTCATTTTTTGTTATGTTAAATATTTGTTTCCACAAGAAGTAAAAATGTATAAAAAAGAATTGTAGAATAATCTTTTTATTCCATGAAATCAGTAATTTTGAGATAAATCTGTGATCCGTTTGAAACAACAAAGTTGGTTGTAACTCGGAATCGGTAATTTTACTTTTCATGTAATCAGCGACGAAGTAAATATACGACCAAGAAAAACTTTTCGTTAACTATTTTACTGTCTCATTTTCCATTCCGAAACTAATTAAGACTAAAATGAGGCCAAATAAAGCTGGACATATCAATACAAAGGCGTTTAAAAAAAAATAACACCAAATTTACAATATTACACGACGTGTCAGCATTGGAAACTCCCGCTAAGGACAGATACATGAGAAGGTGTTGACATATTCCAACAGGTGGGGCATGGCCTGATGAATTGCGAGGACAGTTTGAACAAGACAGGGAAACCATTAGTTGTGTATTCCGTAGAAGGATCTTGAAAAGGTACAAACATAGCTTCTTTAGCCAAACAGAACTGAACAAGTAGGTAGATCAGTTAAAAGCAGGCGTTCGACAATCGTTAATATCTCAGTACGGCCGCTACTGATGGGAATGGGTGACGCGTTGTCACCATGATTTGTGAAAATCAAGGTATTTCTTTAGTTTTTTAAATTGAGTATCAGTACCCGACTATGTTAAAAAAAACTTAAAATCATAAATCCGTTTTCTCATTTAGCTAATAACAGTTTAGACCATAATGTATTTTATAATTTTGTTTCTTTATGTGAATAACAATACAATACAGTCTGTCAAGTAAGAACGTGTCCGCGATAATTCATTTTTGCGATTCTAGCCATTCAACAAAAAAATCGGCAGAGGGAACCTGTGTCTACAACGCATTTTAGTAAAAGTATCAGTCGATTGTAAACTTTCGTCGAAATAACATAAAATCCAAAATGAGTCATTGTTTGTGCGTCGGTTCGAGGCAAGTCTTTCTTTGCTCGCATCCAAAGAGGCCTAAAATGACACATTTTGCTGCCCCTAAATATATTAAAAAGTCGGTATAGTTGGTAAAGAAGTAGGCAAATCATTTTTATCGAGGCCAAAAATGTCGATGACTTGCCAAAACGTGGCTCGATAGGCAAAGTCACTCTGGAAGCCGAAAACGAATCGTATTTCACAGGGCTTGAAATTGACGCTCATCAAGTAGTGGTAAAACTAAGGAATTGAAGAAACCTTGGCTTGGCGATAATCATGTCGCGAAGCAGCTCGCTTGGGCCCACGATAAGATACTAGAGTGGGCCTCACAATCGTCGGACGCCAACTCTATTGAAAACGTTTTGTCCCTTGTAAAGAGAAAGCTTAGAGTAAATACTCTGCGGACTTTGACTCAGTTGTCTCGCGAGATTCAAAAAATTTGGAGATCATTGCAGAAAATCTCGTCGACAACATGCCTCGAAGATGCCAGATGATTATTGATGCAGGAGGCGATTGGATTACTTACTAAGGTAACTGTGCCATTGCTAGCACACCAAAGAATACACTGATGGCAAAAAATGTTCTCGAAATACATTTTTCAAGAGTACGAACGATCACGTTTTTACTTTACAGACCGTATATAGGTATGAAGTAAGAATAGAGCATTATAATATATTAATACAATAAATATTCACGAACGATAATACACAATGTGTTGACATAACATGGTTTTTTTCAAATGATAACTACTTTAATCCCTAGCTTCTGTTTTATAGGTAAACGATAATGGAGATACTGACTAAACCTTTAATTACCTCGAAAACTTCACAGTTTAACTTGAGCTAATCTGAACTAACAAAGTATCTTTTTTAGAAAACATTACATAACTTTTTATCAACTTCTCTCAGTAATGATAAGAATAAATATGTCAGTGCAAAACGGTTGCCTGACAAGAGATTTTTCTTTTTTTTTACACATCTGATATTCTTTCGCCATAATGGTTTTGCAAGTAGGTCAGTTTTATCTTTATTTGAGCAAGCTAAAAGACATTCGTCTGATCAGATTGTGTCGGTTGTTTTTTTTTGTCACTGTAAAGTATTAAGTTTTTTGTCATGAGATAATATACTAGAATTTATTTTTATTATTTATTTCAGTCAGAGCTTGGTAAAAGGGTACAGAATAGAACCAAACTTTAAAAAAAAAATTGCATTTTGAAAACCTCGTTTTTTTTGACGAATGTTCCTTATTCGGTTTGTTCAATAAAACTTTCCTGATCATTTTATCATGGTCAGACCCTGTCTATACGTTACCTGTCACTTTTTCGTATTTGGTGGCAGACTAAAGGTACGAGGGTTGTTTGATAAGTACCGGCCCTTAACAAAAAAAAAAACATTTTTATATGTAAAATTTATTTTATTTTTCAACGTAATCTCCTTTTAGCTCGATACCCTTAATCCGACGTTTTTCTATCTTTGGATCCCATCTAAAAAATACGATTTCTCCAACCCTTCAAAACAGACATTTGTTTCAGCAATCACCTCATCGTTTGAGCCAAATTTCTTTCCGCGGAGCCATTTTTTCATATTCGGAAATAGGAAAAAATCGCTGGCGAATATGGTAGATGCGGAAGCTATTCGGATTCTAACTCATGGAATTTTACCACAGCGATGACACAAGTATGTACGCGTGCATTGTCTTGATGGAGAAAAATTTTTTTCTTCGCCAAATGTAAACGTTTTTCTTTCACAACGTGGTTGAAACAATCCAGCAAGTTGACATAATATTTTCCATTAATCGTTTTGCCCTTTTCAAGGTAATCGACGAGGATTATGCTACGTGCATCCGAAAGCACTGTGGCCATGACTTTGGTGGCCGAATAAAGTAGTCTTGGCCTTTTTTGGTGCCGGCTCGCCACGAAAAACCTACCGTTTGAACTGTTCTTTGGTTTCTGGTGTGCTATGATGAATCAATGTTTCGTCAACAGTTAAGAATCGACGCCAAAAATCATTTTGATTGACATACGTGCATGTTTATTGTCAGTTGTGAGCAACCGCGGCGCCCATCTCGCGGAAAGCATTCTCATATCCAAATGAGTTATTAAAATGTTTTGCATGCATTCAGAGATGCCCACAGTCTCAGCAATCTTGCGCAGTTTTAATCTCCATTCATTTACCACTATATCGTCGATGTTTCCAATCATTTCTGATGGTGTGACCTCATTTAGACGACCTGGATGTTCTTCATCAAAAATGCTTGTACGGCCGAGTTTGAATTCAGCTGTCCAATATTTTATGGTCGATAACGAAAGCGCGCGGAGTCACCCTAAAATTCACCGAGTTCCACTTTTATATCATCATTCGTGTTCTTTTTCAAAAAAAAAAAATTTATCAGTACTCGATATACAATTTTTTATATTGTTGTAAAATTGGCTGCCACTCACAAACTAAATCACGCAGCTACTTGAAAATTTGACAGGATTCTTGTGAAAAGTTATGTTTACTAAAAATATAATTTTTTAAATAGTAGTAGCGCCATCTCGGGTTGAGACCAGGTACTTATCATATAACCCTCGTAGGACGAAGAATTTAAGGACTCCCGTGGAACAAATTCAATCTGTCCATTTACATAATTTGTTATGGTTTATTTTTATTTATTTGATTTTAAAATATTTAATTCTTTACTTAAGTATTTTCAATTTCTCATATGTTTATACATTTTCTTTTAATCACCTATTTGTTACTTCTTTTATTTATACTTGTCTATTTAGGATAACTTAATGATTACATCTGTGTTTTTCCTTAATAAATCACATTTTTAATATGCAAACACATTAATAACTGTTCTCTCATATCAAAAATCAACAACAAGTAAATAACAAGAAAATACGTAAAACAAAATGGCTACATTTCGAGTTCTCAAAACAACGGCTTTTATGAGTTGAAAAAGGCTCAACAAACGGTAAATAATATTCAAAACATGTTAAGTACCTTATTCTGGAGCATATTTGTTGTCTACGATAACTTTCCATTTGCTTGGCTAACGAGTAATTTAGCGAGCGAAGAAATGCGGGTCCTGTGAGGATACCCACACTATAACATCGGCCAGCAGTTACTCAGATTCCTCACACATTTTTCCAATCTGCTAGTTTTACAGAAAACGATTGACGTGGTAATCTGAAGAAATTTTAGGAGAGTAAGACGGATGAAGAAGTAGATTCTACCCCTATTGACGATACATTGTTAAAGGTGATATCCCAATGAATGTATCCGCTTCCGTCTTACTACATTGTCTTATAGCAAAGAACATTTTTTAAAATGTCATTCGGTGTTTGTATGGGAGAAGTGGAAATCTTATTTGTTTTGATGTTTTAAGGAGTAACCAGTACTTATCTTTGGTGATAAATTTATTCAGAAAAAGCGTTTATTCATTTCCCGGACGGGTCGGCCAATATTCGATCGGCCTTGCGGGCATCTGAGAGCTCTTGCGGTACTGACACCTTACCGAGCTTTGTGAGACCGCAAACAATTGTGTCAAACTATCGACTTCTTTCTTATCCTTGTCGTTAAAATCCGATGGCCCCTTCTTTCTGACGTTTCTACCAAGCTTGTGTCTCCAGATTTTAAAATAGCAAATCACCCCCAATATTGATTTTCCTTCATTGTCAATTCACCAACAGGTTCGTTGTAAAAGGACTATGGTGTTTCCCATATTTTCTACTAACAGTAAACCTGACAAATCGGACTAACGACGGGTATTTTTATGAGTTAAATACTGAAGAATATTTTTATGAAATACGAGGCTGGTTTGAAAAGTCCGTGCAAAGTCCGAGAAATGGCACCACCGGCGCGTATCGAGGTCATGTTTAGTTAGTAGCATCTCTTAAATGAACGCACACCAAGTTTCAGCCATATTGGTCTATTTCTTTGTGTTTGGCATTCGTGTGAATCAAGGAAGTCGAGTGATTTTCAAGAAATGGACGAAAAAGAATTTTTGTGTGGTGATTAAACATTACTTTATGAAAGGCAAAACGCCTCAGGAGACTAAAGAGAAGCTTGATAAACATTATGGTGACTCTGCACTTTCGATTAGAACAGTTTATAAGTGGTTTCAAAATTTTCGGACTGGCCATATGGGCACAAGTGACGCTGAACGTTCTGGACGGCCTGTGGAGGTTACGACTCCAGAAATCATTGATCAAATCCATGATATGGTGATGGATGACAGAAGAGTTAAGGTGCGTGAGATTGCTAGTGCTGTGGGCATCTCGACTGAACGGGTACATAATATTTTGCATAAACATTTGGACATGAGAAAGCTATCCGCAAGATGAGTGTCGCGATTGCTCACGCTTGACCAAAAACGGAATCGTGTGAAGTGTTGCAAGGATGGTTTGCAGCTGTTCCAGAAGAATCCGGAGGACTTTAAGCGTCGTTTCGTCACTGTGGATGAAACATGGATATATTACTATACTCTTGAGACCAAACAACAATCTAAACAATGGGTTACCAAGGGGGAATCTGCACCAAAAAAGGCGAAGACCGTTCCTTCGGCCGGAAAGGTTATGGCGACTGTCTTTTGGGATTCGCAAGGGATAATCCTCATCGACTATCTGGAAAAGGGTTTTAAAACTATTACAGGTGAATCTTATTCATCGTTATTGGACCGTTTGAAAACCGAGCTGCAAGAAAAACGCCCGCGATTGGCCCACAAGAAAGTCCTTTTCCATCACGACAAGGCACCAGCACACACCTCAGCAGTTGTGGTCGCAAAATTAATGGAAATAGGATTCCAACTCGTTTCACATTCCCCCTATTCTCCAGACTTGGCTCCCTCGGACTACTATTTGTTCCCCAATTTGAAGAAATGGCTGGCGGGACAAAGATTTTATTCAAACGAGGAGGTGATTGCAGACACTAATGGATATTTTGCAGACTTGGACAAATCCTATTATTCGGAAGGGATCAACAAACATCGTTGGACGAAGTGTATAAGCCTAAAAGGAGACTATGTCGAAAAATAAAAATGTTTACCCCAAACACATAAGTAGTTTTTATTTTTGCACGGACTTTTCAAACCAGCCTCGTAAAGTAAACAAAATACAATTTTTATAAGCAAAAAATGTGAAAAAATAAAGGTGAGATAATTATGCACTAACTGTACAAAACCAGTAAAAAAAAATGAGAAAAATTAAAGTTACAAATAAAATTTATAGAAATAGTAAATTAGTAAAATAAGAGACAATCTATAGTGACTAATTACTTTATTTTTATATGAACGAGTATATATAAAAGTTGTCAAATAGAGGTTCATATATTGACATTTTATGAGGTTATCCTCTCGTTTTTTTTTTTGTATTTAAGCAATTATTATTTATATTTTTGTTATACTGTCAAGATTTGATTTTTTAATTTATGGTGCATAATGTCAGATATGCGCGTACCCCTTCATTTAATCAACATCATTAAAAATCTGTGTGACGACAGCACTACTATAGTGAAAACAGATAACAATTATTCGTCTAGATATCAAATAATGTAAGGTGTAGACAGGGCTGCATACTCTCCCCTATCCATTTATAGTGAATTTATAATAAGACACGTATTAGATCGATGGGAAAGTAGAATTAATATAGGTGGTCTTCGACTTAGTAACCTTTGATATGCAGATGACAGCTTATTGCTTGCAACAAGTCCAGAAGAGCTTTTGATTTTAATTGAAAGACTTTAAAATACCAGGAAATAATACAGTGTACAAATAAATAATAGCAAGACGAAGATTCTGACACTAGATAGACAAAACGATAACTTTCCAAAGACAATAGATTGATGGATGTGAGGTGGTTAGTAGCATCATATATTAGGGAACCTTGGTCCATAACATCGGCATTTGTGAAGGTAAAATATGTCGAAAAATTCAAATGGGTTTCAAAGCTTTGATTCAACTCACAAAGCTTTGGAGACTCAGGGACATCAGTCACAACAAGAAAATAAATTTAGTAGAAATACTTGTATTCTCCATATTCAAGTATGCATCTGAATATTGGACTAAACACACTGCTGAGCGATGCCGTGTAAACGCGTTTAAAATCAGGTGCTGGCGAAGGATGCTAAAGATTCCATGGACGGTTGGGCGAAGAAATGCTTCAGTACTTAATGAGATCAAACCGTAACAAAGACTTTCCATCACAGACTATACAAGCATCCTAAAGTATTTTGGTCACATTACACGAGCTTATAATATAGAGAAACTTGTAGTGCAGCGCAAACCGAATGGAAGGAGGCGACGCGGAAAATCACCTAGCCGCTGAACGGATACAATTGAGATGCTGTTGGCTACCAACATGGAGCAGGCTACAAGACAAACAGCTGACAGAGACCGTTAGCGTCCCACTATCAGAAGTATCGCCAAAAGACTGGATAGCCAGGCATAACCACGATATGTCTGCTAAGACATTTAGACTAGAGGAGGGGGATATAGCTTTCTAATACAGACGTTCTTTTAATTTAGAATAGTTTAGCTCTAGTGGTTTAGAACCTCATCGGTAAAGTTTTTCTTCTAACGGAAAATAAGCCCTATAAATATGATTTTAAAAGGACTTTCGTTACATTGATGATTTAAATCGCAGAGACAAGCTATTTAGTTTCGTAGACTTTCCAAATCAATACAAGATAAAAACTAGTAAGATTATAACATCCATTTCACAAAAATTAGTACTTTAATTTCCGATACGTAACGAGCACCCTCAGCGGAATTTACGGAAAAATTTTAAGAAATATAATTGAGGATGAATATAGTCCCCACGAGATTGAACAACAATCTGGTTTTAGAGCTGGTAGTTCGTGTGTAGACGATATATTTAGTGTAATTCACTTAAACAAAAAAAAAAAACATCAACAAACATTGAGCTCCATCTACTGTTTGTGGACTTAATCAAAGCGTATGATACCACCGTCTCAGTGAAAAACTATGGCAAATATTAGAACGATGAACCATAAACAGTACAGTAATCATCGCAGTAAAACAGTTCTACGACCAATTACGTTCCCGAATAAAGTTAGGAAACATTATCTCCGAAAATTTTTCTATAACAAAGGGTGTCAGACAGGCTTGCTGTCTGTCTCCTACATTATTCAAAATTTGTCTGCATGAGGCATTAGAGAGATGTCGAAGAGCATGTGGAGGAATGGAAATTCAGCTGACCGACAAAACAACGTTGTACACTCTACATTTTGCTGACGATCAGGTCCAGGAATACCTTTAATTTATGACAAGAAAGCTGTTTGAAGATTATAGAAAATGGAGTTTAACAGATAACTGCAAGAAAACTAAATATTTGTGTATATCGGTGAGGTCATTGTTGCTTGTCAAAAGTATATATATCTCGGAACTAACATAAGTAAAGACGGTAGAATGGAAAAAGAAGTGAAGAGTAGAATACGTAAAGGGAAGACGGTCATAAGACACCTAAACTCTATTCTGTGGTCGAAGAACATAACATCACACAGAAAGCACCTCATTTAGAATGCAGTATTTAAGAGCATCATGTTATGCGGTTGTGAAACTTGGCAATTGACGAAACGATTGGAACAGAAACTAATAGCAGCGAAATGGATTACTGGTGAAAATCGGCTGGAGTGCTAAGAATGGATAGATTAGAATTGAAAGAATATGCGATGTAATGAAAGTAAAAACCACGATTATTGAGGACATTTAACAACGGCAACTTATATGACATGGACACGTGGAAAGAATGGAAGGACACCGAATATCAAAGATGGTTCTAAAGTGGGTAACAAGCGAAAGGAGGAGAAGAGGGAGATGAAGAGCGACATGGTTTGGAGGTGTTCCGAGGGCAATGTTAGAGAGAAATCTAAGATCCGGAGATTGGGAATATCGAAGAGGACAGAAACTGGGAACCGGAAGGCAAAGAACGCTATAAAAAAAAAAAACAGATGACATTCCTATACCTTACTTGGTTCAATTTTGGTATTGATCGAATACAACATCTAACATGAAGATTTTAAACATGTCTTTTAAACACCATGAATTATTAAAATCTACTCCTGGCAAATATTATTTCATATTGTTCATAAATTTAAAAAATAGGCAGAAACAGTCTAAAACAAGGAGTTCCATCCTAATATATATTACAATTTTACAGCTGAGTCATCAGCTAATAGATGACTCAGGTGCATCAACCATCCTCAGACCTAAAGAGCAAACACACCAAACTTTGCTCACACCCATAAACAATCATTATCCCTTACACATTCAACATAATGATACACTACGGTCGGTGTATGACGTATATGCCAATGGCATTTATTATAATCTCCATAATAACCTAGTCTATTGTGTTTTAGACCCATTAAAAATCCATGGTCCAAAAGAACTGTCATAAGCAGAAAGTGCCATCTGTGCTATTTATGACTGCCTTCGGGGTAAAGATACCCCCTATTAGAGCTCCATTCCACCCCTTTTTTCTTTTAAAACGCGCGAACAAATTGTGTTATTAATATGATTTGGTAAAATCGTAATTCTGAAATGAAATAAGTCGCTGCAGTTTGGAATAATTTTCTATTAGATAGGGATTTACAGTGCATTTAATTCTAATGGAATCATTTTGGGGTAGATAAGGGGAGTTAAGATAAATACATTTTTTCATTAATTTTATTGACTAATGAATATTATATTTTCCTAAATTTGAAGCACGGAAAAACAACGTGAAGATATCTTTGCTACAACTGGTTCGATATATAGTGAGAAGTATAAATTGTTGGCAAATATAGGGAAATACAAACTTTACTCAATTTCGATAGTTTTTAATTAATTCATAACAATATGTGTCTTTTTGTTACATGGGTAAGAAGAAGTTTTCCCACAAGCTTTTCATAATAATTTGATACAATTCTGTATTTTTACAAAAATTGTATTTGTTTTGAGCGCAGTTTGATCTAATATTTTCGGTGATTTTTTTACATTTCAGTGATTATTCATCTTTATCTTAAATTATAGTTCCTTTCAGATTAAAAACCAGTCAAGTGCAAGTTGGACTTGCGCAATTAGAGTTCCGTACTGTGATTGCCTTTAAAATAAAATAAAATCCTTACCTACGCTAAATTAATTAGGCTGACATGTATGTATATATCTTAAGATCCAATATGTATTTTCACGTTTTTTCTTAGTCATTAGTGTATAATATTTATTTATTTACTTTTTTATGGGTCTAGCACACGTGCTGCAGGGAAGTCCCTAAAGTGCTCCAGGAGCGGTACGTGTGCGAAAAAAGCGATTCACGTTGTTCTTGAATCGAGGTAAATTGTACTCGGTGGGAAACACACTGCTGGGCAAATTATTCCAAAGAGATGATGTTCTCCATATAAAAGACTGCTTGAAAAGCGTTGCACGCGGAGTAACAAGCTGAACCTCATACGGATGTGATGCACCAGCGCAACGTGTATTTCTAACAAGCACCGCTTTCGGAGGAATTAAGCGGGCTACATCCTTCGAACACTTTCCATGAAAATACTTGTAGAACAGACTCAAGTCGCCAACCGTTCTTCGATGTTCCAGTGAATCAAGGCCGCCGGTCAGTTCTGGGTCTCCAATTAGACGAACAGCTCTTCTCTGAACAGAATCCAACAAATGCAGTGTATGTTTGGGAGCGGAGCCCCAAACATGGGAGCAGTATTCCATAGTTGGTCGAATTTGAGCTTTGTAAAGAATTAACAATTGTTGTGGAGTGTAAAGCTTTCTGGTTCGAAATAGTATTCCCAACTTTTGAGAAGCTCTCCTTGCTATGCCTGCAACATGTTCATGCCAGGACATATTTGCTCCCAAATTAACGCCCAACAAATTGAGCGACGATGTTAGGGGAATGGAGTGCCCCGACATGACTATGTCAGGTTCAGGAACGTTAAATTCCACTTGGTTACTGTCACCCAAAAGATAGAATTTCTTCCAGGTCTTTGTTAAGTTGAACGACCTCCTGCTGTCTGCAGATATTCGCCTGAGCAGCCGATGTCCGAGCGTTCAAAGTGAATGAAGAGACAAGCGTACTGTCATCTGCAAAGCTGTAGATTGGATTCTCGGTCTTTTCCAACAGATTGTTAATGTAAATGAGAAAAAGAGTAGGAGACAGCCTTGGGGCACACCGGCGTTGATAGTGAAGGTGGTAGAAAGAAATCTGTCGACAGCACGACAGTAAAGCACGCTCTCTGAGGAAACATGAGAGCTACAAACAGAACTTTTCAGACATACCACAAGAGCGTAGCTTAGCCAACAGTCCATCGTGCCAAACACGGTCGAAGGCCTTGAAAATGTCAAGAGCAACCGCTCGAGATTCTCCAAAGTGTTCAATTGCGTTGTTCCAAACGTGTGTTACCTAAGTCAGAAGATCTCCTGTTGATCAAGCTCAATCTAGAATCTAGTAATAAAAATGTTAAACAAATATTTATTACCTAAGTATTAGTTTAATTATAAACAAAAAAAAAAAATTCTTTTGTCTCAGTACAGGAGCGACGCGCTAGCGTACTGAACAGTATATGAATAAAACCTCCACCATTTGTCAAGGAACAGAGTTTCCATAGCTTTTTTTTTTTATTTTTTATCAAACGTAATGCACTCGTGAGAATTTTCTCTCAATCTACACTTTATGAAGACTACTCCACAATTTTTTCAAAATTTTTTCATCAGTACTTTTCGAGATAGGGTGGGGGGACAACGATTTTTGACATTTTTTAAAAATAATACAAAGAAAAGTATGCGCGAGTAACTACATCATATATATTTTTGAACTCTTGTTTTCACAAGCTTTCATTTGACACACGACTCGATGACCTGGTATAAAAAATTCTGTTCTCACTTGACAGACTGTATACTCCAACCACGCCTTTGCCATTTATTCAATTATTCGAGAAGTTTTTCCGAAAAAATTGCCTCAATGACGATCACGTAAGTTGCCCTACATTCAACCCTCATTTGACATCGATACATTTTTTTTATGGTGATAATTTCTTAAAACAATTAACAGAAGATAGGTGTTGAGAGATGAACTATTTTATAGCTTGCTCAGAAGGGTGTTGGGAACATAACGGTTCAATTTAAAGAAATATTTAAGAAATAATTTTCCAAGGACTGTAGTAAAAAAGATTTCTCTCATTTATTAATTTGTTTTTTTACTATAAATATTTTAAAATTGTTTTTTTAGAACGCCTTGTTTATGTTTTGCTTCAATTTTCCTCCTTAACGTGCACATATTAAAGCACTTTTTATTTAAACCCTCAATTATCCGATGTTTTTACTTCTCCACGACTTTAACGCTCGAATTTATTGCTTCAATATACAAATATCGAAGTTCGTGTCGTCTAACAGATGGCGTCAAAAAAAAAGACGATGTATCTCTTTTAATATAACTAGCAGGAAACTTTTTAAAACATTTTCCAATATTTTTAAAGGCTGAGCAGCTGGCGCCTATATGCGTTTTTTCTGAAGCAATAAATTTGTCAAGTACGTGCCTGAAAATCCTTTAGAAAGGGAATCTTGCTCGCTAAATCCCGAGAACGACCAGAACACGAATAAGGCATAAAATCAGCGACGTGCAATTTTTAAACCAATAATGTTTATCGATATTAATTCTTTACATTATTGAAAAAATATAAGCATTATATAAGGTTCAATATACTGATTGAAATAGTACCACTCTTTTACCGGACCGCGTATGGAAGGAGGGTAAAATTTCTTACTGCTATAGAGGATGTTTGTTAGGTTACCGTGGGAGAGAAAATTCTAGCCCGCGTGGATTAACTTTACAGGCTTTCTTAAAAAAAAAACGTTTCTCTTACTATGGAATTTGGAAAGGATTACGGGAGGAAGTTTTTTTCCTTCTTCGCCTCTCTTATATTTGAACTTCACCAACTTTCAAAGAGGCTGACCGAGGGAGGAATTTTTAAAAAAAGTGAGAATTCTTATATAAAAATTTCTCTCTTATACTAAAATTTTAAAGACCTTGAAATGACCGGAGGGAGAGTTTTCTACAAAAAAAGGCCATCAATAATAATGAAAAATACTTCTTCTTTATCCAGAAATCCTACCTCCTTCTCCAAGTGGTGGCCGAGGATGGAAACCTCCACAAGAAAGGGCATGGTCTTACAAAAAAGTCCAATTTCATATAACAATGTTTCCACCCTCTAAAATTGATGATTAGGAGAAGGAGATTTCCGAAAAACAAATTTTTTTTCACCATAGTGGCATAACATCGTGGTACGATACGTTAAATTTTATGCAAAACTAAAAAGCATATCTGCCCTTAATCAGAGGTTGTCTACGGTCACAGGCCTTCAGAGAAATGGGCATAAAATTGCCAACATTCACCGTAGATAGCGCGATTCGAAAAGCGTTCCATCCTATGCATATGTCGTTCAATGTAAAATAACTGAAAATTGACCAAGTTCATATTGTAGCAGTCGACCTGCTGTTCTTTCATTTGTTAATTCGTCTTGAGACGCGTCTTTTCATATCACGGCAATTTGCTGACCATTTCTCTGTTGGCCTGTGGCCGTAGACGGGGGGAGGGTAGGTAGGCTTTTTAGTTTTAAGTACAATTTGTTTTATCTTACCATGAGGCTACGCTAATACGGGAATTAGTACTCGTAGTCGATCCTAGCTCGACTTATGAGCCACGATACGACGAAACATGTCTCGAGATATATTGACAAATGAGAGAACAGTATGTAGACTGTTGAAATATGGACTTTGCCCATTTTTAGTGGTTTTACTACATATACATGGGGGTCTAACCCTTGTTGAAACGCGCTGCCTGCGATAAATGTTGGCAATTTGCTGACCATTCTTATGTTGGCCTGTAGCCGTAGACGGTCTCCAATTGAGATCAGGTATTGTTTTTAATTTTAGGTGCAATTTATTGTAAGATATGTATATATATATATATATATATATATATATATATATATATATATATATATATATATATATATAATATATATATACAGTCCCTGGCCAAATTATTAGACGCACTGTATTTTTTTTAGTAATTTTATGTTTCTTAAGAGTTTTTATGCAATAATGGTATATTTAAACTACAATATTATTGATTTTTATTTAAAAGAATTGTTGTAGACTACATATTTGTATTTATTTTTAACATATGGCAACACTGTGTTGACAAAGTGATACATGAACGTAAACAAGTACAAACCTGTATCAGTCGCGATCGGAATCGAGTCAGATACGGACGTGTTTCTGTGGCTTTATGGACTGTGATTGTTTGTTTAACAGTTTTATACTACTCAGTTATTAGTTTATTTTGTATGCAGTGTTTTAAAAAAGTAATTGGACTATTTTCATTATGGGTAGAAAAGGCGATCTTTCACCACGTAAAAAAGCTGAAGTGAAGGCCCTTGTGATTGCGAAAACATTTACAAACCGAGAAATATCACAAAGATTGGAGGTTTCTGAAGCTAGTGTACGACGCATAAAAATGAAAATTGAGTCAGGGAAGGAATTAAGCCCGAAAAAGAAAGAAAAAGATGCGGTAGAAAACCAATTTTCACTCCACGGTCAGAGAGATGTTTGAAGAAAATTTGTGTTGAAAACAGATTTGCTACCACAAAGGTAATAAAATCACAACTCCAGGATGCTAGCGTACATGCTTCTGAGCGCACTGTTCGAAGAAAATTGAAAGAATTAGATTTTAAGGCCTGTCGCCCCGCCAGGAAGCCCAAGTTAACCGCTGCAATGAAAGCAAAGCGCCTGAAGTGGGCCAAACAATGGCAAGACAAAGATGTGGACTTCTGGAGATCGGTAAGATACAGCAATTTAATCAATAATTGATACATTATTATCATTTTCAGTTAAATAAAGCAAATAAACATGGATGTTTATATATTTTTCCTATTTTTGACAGGTCTACTTCAGTGACGAAAGCTCATTCGAAATTTTGCAGAATAAAGCTCAGTATGTGCGTCGTCGTCATGGAGAAAAGTTTCATCCTGATTGTGTCGTCCCGACGGTTAAACATCCCACCAAAGTGATGATTTGGTCAATCATCAGCGGCAAGGGCACTGGACATCTGTACGTCGTCAAAGGTATAATGAGGCAAGATCAGTACAAAGAAGTATTACAAAATCGGTTGATTCCGCAGCAGGAATGGTTTCCAAATGGGGAACCATTCACTTTCATGCAAGATGGAGCTCCCTGCCACACTGCTCGGTCTGTTAAAGCTTTTTTGGCAGAAAAAAAATCCCTCTGTTGGATTGGCCGGGGTAATAGCCCCATTGAAAATATGTGGGAGCTGATGAAAAGAGAAGTGGCTAAAGATGTGATTACCAACAAAACCCAGCTCCTAGAAAAGATTATTCATGTGTGGAATCATCATCCTCAAATGCAGGAGACAGTACAATCTTGCATTGATAGCATGCCGCGCAGAATTAAAGCTTTGATAGCGGCTAAAGGTGGCTCAACTAAATATTGACTTTTACTAACATTAATTTCACTTTTCTTTAAAACTTAATAAACTTACGCTTTTCTAAATTAACGCTGTTTTATTTATGTCAAATAAATAGGTAATTGATTGGATAATATAAAAATAAAAAACAAATCAATTTAAAATAATAAAACGGTACAATATCACTCGGTAATTAATATTTTACATGAAATCTTGCAGTGCGTCTAATAATTTGGCCAGAGACTGTATATATATATATATATATTATATATATATATATATATATATATATATATATATATATATATATATATTTATATATGTATATAATAAGATTAGCAAAAAGGTGTGTAGTTCTTTTTTTGAAGGAATCTTCCCCCTGGCAACCATATCATTGCGAGCTAAAATTTCCTTTCCATAGCACAGGTTTACCAAAAAATGATGTTGTTCTTGGACAAATACCATATAGAAGACATGTATTCTAATGTTTTCGAACCTACTTTACCACCAGAATGCTCAAATGTCCTTAATTTTTTTTTCGTGAGACTTGATAGGTTTTTTTGAGGTTATGATAAAATACCGATGTGGTAGATCAAAGTTTCAGAGCATCAAAATATAGGGATATGTTAATTTGATCATAAAATATTTGTTCTTTGTCGGTTTTTGTAAATTAAGAGTCAATTATCTTCATTCATTTATTTCTTAACTTATTTTCAGATACCCAATTGTCACGAAAAAAAACAATTAAGGACATTTGTTTATCCTGGTGGCAAGGTAGGTTTCAGATCATCAGAATACATGTCTTCCATATCCATAAAAACTTTGTCCAACGACCAACACCTTTTTTGTGGATCTGTGTAAATTACTCCAATAATACGTATCTGTGTGAAAAAAGTGAACTTTGTATTTTTTTGTTTGCTAAAATTTAAATACCAAAAGAGCAAAAAGTTTTTTATCACTTATTTTGCAAGTTCTTTAGTTTTAGTCTTAGAGTTAAGTAAATATATAAATGATCACTCTGATACCGGATTTGTAAAAATTAACAATATATTAATTTCATTGATTTAAAGATACTCGAGGCGCTGATGGATATTGAAACTACCCGGCCTGAAGGGCGCTAGCTGTTTTAAATTTGTATCTAAATAAAAGCACCTCAGTAGTTAGCATAATTAATATATAAAATCAGTACTGCCAGCGATATTATTTTATTGGTCAGTTCATAAAAGGGAAAGCTGACGTGAGCGCGAAAACAGCTAGAAATGAGTTCAAGTTTAATGTATCTCTTTCCATCGTTAAAACTTAATTGATTAATTCGATTCAATTAAATAAACAATCATCTTAAATTAAATGATAGGCTGTCATATACGAGGCTGGTTTGAAAAGTCCGTGCAAAGTCCGAGAGATGGCACCATCGGCGCGTATCGAGGTCATGTTTAGTTAGTAGCATCTCTTGAATGAACGCACACCAAGTTTCAGCCATATTGGTCTATTTCTTTGTGTTTGGCATTCGTGTGAATCAAGGAAGTCGAGTGATTTTCAAGAAATGGACGAAAAAGAATTTCGTGTGGTGATTAAACATTACTTTATGAAAGGCAAAAACGCCTCAGGAGACTAAAGAGAAGCTTGATAAAACATTTATGGTGACTCTGCACCTTCGATTAGAACAGTTTATAAGTGGTTTCAAAATTTTCGGACTGGCCATATGGGCACAAGTGACGCTGAACGTTCTGGACGGCCTGTGGAGGTTACGACTCCAGAAATCATTGATCAAATCCATGATATGGTGATGGATGACAGAAGAGTTAAGGTGCGTGAGATTGCTAGTGCTATGGGCCATCTCGACTGAACGGGTACATAATATTTTGCATAAACATTTGGACATGAGAAAGCTATCCGCAAGATGGGTGCCGCGATTGCTCACGCTTGACCAAAAACGGAATCGTGTGAAGTGTTGCAAGGATGGTTTGCAGCTGTTCCAGAAGAATCCGGAGGACTTTAAGCGTCGTTTCGTCACTGTGGATGAAACATGGATACATTACTATACTCCTGAGACCAAACAACAATCTAAACAATGGGTTACCAAAAAAGGCGAGGACCGTACCTTCGGCCGAAAAGGTTATGGCGACTGTCTTTTGGGATTCGCAAGGGATAATCCTCATCGACTATCTGGAAAAGGGTAAAACTATTACAGGTGAATATTATTCATCGTTATTGGACAGTTTGAAAACCGAGCTGCAAAGAAAAACGCCCGCGATTGGCCCACAAGAAAGTTCTTTTCCATCACGACAACGCACCAGCACACACCTCAGCAGTTGTGGTCGCAAAATTAATGGAAATAGGATTCCAACACGTTTCACATCCCCCCTATTCTCCAGACTTGGCTCTCTCGGACTACTATTTGTTCCCCAATTTGAAGAAATGGCTGGCGGGACAAAGATTTTATTCAAACGAGGAGGTGATTGCAGACACTAATGGATATTTTGCAGACTTGGACAAATCCTATTATTCGGAATTCGGATCAACAAACTAGAACATCGTTGGACGAAGTGTATAAGCCTAAAAGGAGACTATGTCGAAAAATAAAAAAGGTTTACCCCAAACACATAAGTAGTTTTTATTTTTGCACGGACTTTTCAAACCAACCTCGTACATATATACAGCGTATATATTCACACTATTTTATAACGAAACTCCCATTGTAGTGGATAATTGTGTTCTGTAGCCGTCCCCCTTTCCAGATATTGATTTTATTTTATTTTGAAAGTTTTCTTGCCGTACATTATATTTTTTAAGAGACTCCCCATCATCGATTTTATTTAGGTAAAACTTTTTTTTATAACCTCCGCTCCGGTAACCAATTTTATTTTATTGTTCTTCCTGTATTATTCAAAAACTATGTTTTTTATACACCACTCTAAGGATCGATTCACACTATGAAGCCGCTCTCGATCTGCTCTCGATGCGCTCTCTTCGATAAAATATGTTTACAGAAGAAACAATGAGTGTATTCACACAATCACTACCGTTCAGATTTCGATCTCATAACGCTCCAATATCTATACATGTCAAAGAATATTTTATCGGAGCGAGAGATCGGAGTTGTCAAGGCTCGTTACGGTAGTATGAATATGTTTTCGATCCCGCTCCACCCCGTCCCCCCACTCAGTTGTGTACTAGACAACAAGTGAGTGTAACGTAACAAATTATTAAAAAATTAAAACACGTCAATAAAATAATGACAAGTGAAAAATTGTGAACATTTGAGAGAGATAATTATGTATTATCAATTAGATGACGATATAGTGTGTAATATTCACCATTTTCAAGCCTTTAACCTTGGATCTACCCCTATCCTTCTTCTTAACCTTTCTCTGAATTACATTCACAAAATGTGGCATTTAACTTCTTAATTTTTGGTTCTATCTATTTTTTATTAATATCATTTTAAATGTCTCAGAATCCATTCTAAAATACTTTATAAACTTTTCTTCGTCGTCAGTTAGATCACGGTACAGTGTATAATACTCATCTTCACTTTTTCGAGCCTTTAAATTTGGATATATCCATTTCCTTCTTCTCAATTTCCTCCGTTTTTTTGATAATTTTGAACCATCATCTAAAAAAATAGCTATAATTGCTAAGTCTTCAATTGAAAAGTTAAATGACATTATATGTGGACTTTTCTCAACTACTCCGATCCAACTTGAATCGTTGACGAAAAACTTAAGCGAGATCTAAATCAGAACAGCAATTTGAATATGAGAAAGTTTTATCGAACCGAGGGCATATGGAGAGCGGTCTCCTAGTGTAGATCGAGCCTAACTGTTATAACTGTATTAAATTTAAAATTAATATTTCGTTCGGAAATTATATGGTAGCATTAATAGACATATACAGTGACTCACAGCTTAAATGATGCAGTCGCTATAAGAGGAAAAGACTAACTGGTCTCAGTGCCTCTTTATTATTTGGAAAAAACAACTTATTGAAATTAAAATTAGTAAAGAGTCTTCTAAAAAAGTATGAATTACTTTTTGTTTTAAATATTAACATTTAATTAACATTAAATAATTAATCAAATCATATGCAATTTTAACGTCACAGCTTAAATGATGCAAAATAACAACAGGGGTCAAAACTTATCGCATTTTGAAATTTACGAAGGCGGCGTTGCTTTGATTTCGTAGTGCAATTGTTTTTTTGTTTAGTTTGACATTTTTTTCATATCAATAAAACGAAAATTGTTTAAGAATGGGTCGTCGAACTACAATTTCTGAGAGAAATTTAGTTATTACTCATTACAGGAATGGATACAGCCAAAGAGACAGCCAAAATGGTAAATAAATGTCCGTCAACTGTTCAGCATATCATTGAACGTTACGAAATGAAATAGAGTCTAGAATAAGTCAAGGCTGGCTCCAAATAAGATCTTCAATGAACGTGAAGAAAGATGGATTTTAAGAGAGGTATCAAATAATCCAAAAAAAAAAGTGCGCCAAAGTTGTGCGCTGAGGTGGAAAGACAGTTTGGAAAAAGGTGTAACCCCGAAACAGTTCGACGGACGGATCTTCCGAAATAATAATTTACATGGTTGAACTGCTAGAAATAAGCCAAAGAAAATAGACGCGTGAGATTGGAATTTGCCAGAGAGCATATCAATAAAAACTTGAACTTCTGAAATTCAGTAATATTTGCTGATGAGACCAAATAAACTTATTTGGGTCCCATGGAAAAATATCAGTGTGGAGAAAGCCTAACGAAGAATGAAAATTGAAAAATATGAAAGCTATGGTGAAAGCTTAAAGCACGGTGGAGGTGTAGTGATGTTATGGGGCTGTATGTCATCGGCAGGAGTAGGTAACATGCATTTCGTCGAAGGGAATATGAACCAATATGTGTACTTGAATATACTAAGGCAGCATCTCGTCGCTAGTGCCCAAAAAATTATATTATTGAAAACAATTATCGGTTCTATCACGACAATGATCCAAAGCACACGTCATTTCGAGTCCGCAGTTGGTTGCTTTATAACTGTCCAAATGTTATTAAAACACCAGCCCAGTCACCAGACTTAAATGTAATTGAAAATTTGTGATTGACATTAAAAAATAAAGTAAATAGTGCCCCAATATCAAAAATTACTGAAGCATGGAACACTATTTCCCCGGAGTATACTAGAAAGTTAGTTGAATCAATGTCCAGAAGATTACAAACCGTTATTGATAATGAAGGAGGCCGACCAAATATTAGCAGGCTTATTTCAAATTCTACAGTTTGTTTTCTCTAATAATTTTGGTATATTGAATTTTGCATCATTTAAGCTGTGACGTTAAAAATTGCATATAATTTAATTAATTATTTATTGTTAATTAAGTAAGGCATATTTAAGACAAAAAGTAATTCATACTTTTTTAGAAGACTCTTTACTAATTTAATTTCAATAAGTTGTTTTTTCCAAATAAATAAAGAGGCACTGAGACCAGTTAGTCTTTTCTTATAGCGACTGCATCATTTAAGCTGTGAGTCACTGTATGTAGATTGACAAAAAAACTATGTTTGTCGTAATCTAGAAATCCTTGAACGAGAAAAAAAATGCAAATACCTGAAACAATGAATTTTTTTCCACAAATAAACTACTTTCCTTAACAGATGAAGTAACAATGAGGTACAAATATTTTAGTTTCCATCACGAACAAAAATATTGTATTAAGTCAATATTATATTAAAGTATCGTAATACAATCTGCCCGTCTCTGTATTTTTAAGGGACGTTGTTAAAGACGTGCGAGGCAAGACGCAGATGTGACCAGACTCGAAGGGTGGAAGTCTTAACGGCTTTCATTTTATTACTTTTTCGATCAAGTAATTTGGTTAATGATTGACAACCCGGGGTCCCGATGAAAAAGGGAAACAAAATTGAAAGGCATGATTTATCTCAAATCGACTTTTAATTTTTTTGAAAATGTATAGTAAAATTGGAATTTGATTGTTTTCGAGTGGCTATAGTATCACTAAGAATGTTTAAAGAGGACGTTTGTTTTCTCATAGCCGTATTTTGAAATAACACTCAAGGTTCACTCTTGTTAACAATAACAATATTTTATTTTTATATTCAACTTGGATTTTCATCTGAGTGGATGAGTTTTTGAAATGTTTGGAGTAACAAACCTGTTTTACTCAATTCACTTAGCTTTTCAGAATTTAAAAACATCACACCGGGTGGGGGGGGTGTGGGGGGAACTACCCCCTGGTATTGGTATGGATCTTAGAAGTTCTAGCATCTGAGAAAAAAAAAATACAGGCTTTCGTAGTCTCAGGCGGGATGGACAAATACAACCTGTATTTTTTCTCAGATGCTAGAATTTCTAAGATCCATCAATCCCAAGGGGTAGTTTCCCCTCCTAGGGATGATTTTTGTCCTTATAGGAAGATGATCTAGTTGTCTTGAAGTGTTTTGGCACAATGAGATAAAACTACTTGATCCTTTCCAAATTTTTTAATAACATCCATGTACATCGTTAGAGCATAGGGAAAGTTTCTACCCACCCTCTAAGGGTAGGTTTATAGTCCTGTATCGGTGGTTCAAGCGAATCTACTCCATATTTGTTCACCCTGCCTAAAAACTACAAATGCCTGAATGTTTTTTCGTCGTTACTGAAACTTATGAGATACCTCCGTGAGTGGGGGTGGTTTTTATACCCTATAGGGGTATATAAAACAAGATCAGAAGAGATACCAACAAGAGTTGAAGGAACTAAGAAAGGAGAATGAAGTATTGAAAGAGGAAAATAAAAATAATTAGAGAAAACATGAGAAGTATTGATTTGAAGATGAGTAGACTGGAAAAAGACAACGTAAGGAATAATATTGTAATATCGGGAATGAGATTTTGAAGTGAATAGCCACCCAGATCTGAAAATGGGTGTAGAACATTTTATGGAGAGGAAAATGGACACAAAAGTACAGATTAAAGATGTGATAAAAATAGGAGCGACTATATACAAGATAGAACTTGGAAACACGGGAGATAAGGAAGCTGTAATAAAAAATAAAAACAAACTGAGAAACCTAAGAGAGAGAGTTTTTATAAACAACGATTTAATAAGAGATGAACGGGAAATTCAAAAGCAATATGCTTCAATTCAATAGCAGAGAACGAGAGAAAGAATAGAAAAAGGGTGAAAATAGGATATCAAAAAATCGTAATGGAAGGAGGAGAATATAAATGGGACATTGAGGAAGAAAAACTGAAAGAGCAAACAAAGAATACTACCACCATCAAGTCAAAAAGTGAGAGAAAGGAGAGAGATAGGTAGATTGACGACGACTCTGGCAAAGATAAAGGATACGGAAGAGAGGACTAGTAAAGGAATACAAATAAGAAGATAACCAAAGAAATAGATAAGAAAAAAGAAATGGGAAATAATTATCGAGTTTTTAGATTGAGAACACGGAATAATAGGGATATAAACGGAAAAGAGGATGATGAACTGACAGACGAACAACAAATGCACTATGTAGGAATCACTGAAACAGAAAGGAAAGGAAATGGGCGCAAAAAAATTAGTGGAAAGGCATACAAAAATCAACATAGAGACATAATACCGGCACAAGATACAGAACTCTTACAAATAGAAGAGACTAATACAGAAGAAACAAAAGAGGCAATCGGCAATTTAAACAGGATGGAAGGATATAGAAGGAAATATGGAAAAGAGAGAATAACTCAACTCCATGGGCCTTACACTTCTCAAAGGGTAGAAAGGCATAAGGATTAAGTAAGTAAGTAAGGGGTGAGTCTTAACCCTTTAAGAGTGATATCTGGTTGTCACACCAGATCCAAATAGTTTGTCCCAAGGGACATGTAGAAATGACAAGAATTTGTCATTTCTACATGTTATTTAAACTCACATGCTTTATTTGAGTTTTAGGGGTCCTTTTCACCCCATATAACGGTGGTTTTGAATTAATTAATAGAAACAGCTCGCTGTGATTTGAATGCATATTCTCTCCTCTAGACTATAAAATATCTACCATTTTTCACACTTCATTAGGAGTCATTACATTATTATTATAGCTTTACCTCATTTCAAGGGATCTTTTTAGTGTTCCGTACGGAACACTTATAAGATCACTTCGGGGTCTGTCTGTCTGTCTGTCTGTCTGTCACACACCCGATTTTCTCCGAAAAACTATTTGACATAGAAAGGTGAAATTTGGTAATAATATAGGAATTGATGGCCTCATCAGAGCCATGTAGTTTTGAGAATTAAATTTTGACTTAAGTTTTGGGGGGGGATGAAGTCGAAAGTGAAAAAAAAATTTTTTTTACTACTTCATCGAGTGTGGTGTCAAATGAAAGCTTGTGAAAACACGAGTAAAATATATATATATATATATATATATATATATATATATATATATATATATATATATATATAATATTATTCTTGTGCGCACTTTTCTTTGTATTATTTTTAAAAATTCGCAAAAAATTATCTCGAAAGTACTTATCAAAAAATTTCGAAAACATTCTGGAATATTCTCCACTGGGTGTAGATTGAACGAAAATTATCAGGAGTGCATTACCTTTAATAATTTATATGGTATATAAAAAAAACAAAAATTTCAAGGTCATCAGATTTCAGTAAAGATTAGAAAACAAACTTTGTTGAAAACTCATTTGAGGTGTATTTTGTGAAGTCACTAATCATCTTATATCTCTGTAACAAAATTTTTTATTTTAAAAAGCAATCAACGTACGGAACACTAATTGCGCAAGTTTAACTTGCACTTGACCGGTTATTTATTTTTAACTACAAATTCGAATTCAGCATCGAAAAATACACTAGATCCATGTATTCTGGTTCGTGATAATGAACGTTTTTTGGGTCTGGCTGGGTAATTAATATTTCTTCTGATAAATTTTTCGGTCACTTCATTTAAAAGCAGAATCTGCATCTCGATGCAATTACTATTGTTATTAAATAAAGAGCAATATCATTTTTTAGCAACAACGTTAGACACGAAACCATCATAACATTTAATAAAACTATACCTAGTTGTTTTTGTTCACTAATATCCTTTAGACTACATTTCTCCTCGCATAAATTAATAAAAACAGTTAGTGCATAGCATACGTCACGCCCTCTACTATCATAGACTAAACAACAAAAGCAATGATTCCTTACACGAAACGTCCATTATAAAGTGATTAGCGCCTCGTTTGCTATAATGAAAGTGCAATTAAGCCAGTAAATAACAGAATGCAGCTTTACTGCGATTATTATAACAGAGTTAAGCCTGATGCATATGGTGCAAACTTTCGCACGTCCGTATATACTTTATACATGCTGCACAGATGCCTCACCTAAATGGAGTTTGATTAAATTTTCGAGACACTTTTTAACTTGATAATTATGTGATACTGATAAGTCTTGATGGGTTACAGCGGATTTAAAACTAATTTTTTCTTTCAGTGAATTCTAAGATAAATGCTGAACTTCCACTAAAAAATAACTAACTATTATAGCTCGATGATTCAAATGAAATATTTAAAAGTAAAACCCGACATTTCCATCGACATACGATTTAATAATAATAATAATAATAATGATGACTTTATTGTATAATATACAAAAGGCGAAGTTGAAGCTTGGCTTCCTATCTTAACCTATCCTAACCTAAAAATTATTATATTACTTATGTATCATATATAATTATGGGGCATACATGTACTGTTGCAAACATATTTCGGATGTATCATGTAAACATAAGAAAACAATTTATAAAAATAATGATATAATTTTGCCAATTTCATTTCTAAATTTCAAGCCTTTAAGACTTTTTAAATTATCTGGAACTTTATTATAAATGCTATAGACCTGGTAACTGAATGATCTTTGATATTGTGCTGTTCTATGCAAGGATGGTGATATTTGTTGTTTATGCCTTAAGTCTATGTAGGTTATGAGCATCATGTCTAAATTTAATTTTTTGATACAAGTAATTTGGGCGCATTTTACAAATTATTTTATTAAATATTACTAAACTATGAAGAAGTCTCCTTTCTTTCATGGAGCGCCACCCAACTTCTTTCATCTTTGCAGTCACACCCCTATCATATTTTTTTTATACCCACCAATCAGCCTGACACAGTAATTCTGAATGAGCATCCCATTCCAGGAGACAGGGACCATACACTGTATCACAAAATGTGAAGTGGGACAAAACTAAGCTATCGCATAATAGATTTTCCAAATTTTTTTTTTTAATTTATACTTAATAAATGACGCTGGTTCTATATATAAGTTTAAGATTAGTAAACGCCTTTTTTATGCAATTATTTATATGTGCTGTGAATCTCAACTCTATATCCATTATCAAACCCAAGTTCCTAGCATTATCCAAGTTTTCTAGCCGCTCAGTACCTACAATAATGTTTAAATGATTAGAATATTGCTTTCTCCAAGCGGTACGTCCAAACAATAGCAACTGACATTTTTTTGGGTTTAGTACCAAACAGTGTTTTTTCGGAGGCACTCACCAAAAGTGCAAGATTCTCGTTAATTTTATTATTACCCTCAATAATTTGTTCAGGCTTGAAAGACAAGTAGATTTGTGAGTCGTCAGCGTAAAGATGTAAATCTGAATATTTAAGATAGGTACAAAGCTGAGATGTATATAGAGTGAAAAACAGAGGCCCTAAGATAGACCCCTGTGGAACACCATTACAGATTTTTATTGGTTTGGACTTTTGTCCATTTAGTTTTATACACTGCAGTCTTCCTGCAAGATAACTATCAATCATAAGACAAGCCTCACCACTAAACCCAAGATATCTTAGTATAGCAATAAGCAGATGATGATCTAGTCTGTCAAATGCTTTGAAGAAGTCCAGCAGAACAATCACAGTAAGCTCACCACGATCGGTAGCCTCGAAGATGTCATCAGTCACTTTTAGAAGAGCAGTGGTACAGCTGTGATCTTTGCGAAATCCTGACTGTGTTGATGGTAACAAGTTATGGGTTTCGATGTATCTACGTATTTGAGCATCTAGGACTCTTTCAAGGATCTTTGACATAGTTGGTAAGATGCTTATGGGTCGCAGGTCTTTTAGTTCACTTGGGTTGGAAGATTTTGGAATCGGGAGTAAAAACGAGCTTTTCCACCGATCAGGAAACGTTTTGGTTTCTATACAACTGTTGACCAGATGCAAAACAATGGGTGCAATATATGGATAGCAATTGCATATCATTTTAATCCCAATGCCGTCAGTACCAATGGCCTCCGATTTTATGGAACTCATTGCCCTTTCAATGTCATCCATGCTTACCAAAGTAAAATTAAAATCACCAGCGTCTTTTTTTTTTATTTTGCAAATAAAAATTTAACGTGTCTGCATCTGGATTTTTTGAAGTAGCCGCGTCAATAAAGTACCGGCTAATCTTTTCAACATCGTTTAATGTAGTTGTTCAATTTGGCAATAATGAACAACTAACATAATTTTCCGATTTGTCGACCCCAACAAGTCTAAAAAAGATGTATAATATTATATAATTAAGGCAAGCCCTTTTCCCTCACCTATCACCTTTTGTATGTGTAACTATTAAGAATTATCTCTTGCCAAAAGAAAAATTAGAAAAATTCTCATAATATCATCGTCACTTTACAAAATGTAATTATAATTTATTCCTTATTAAAAAATATAATTTATGACCAAAAATCGGTCAAGTGCAAGTTGAACTTGCGCAATTAGTGTTCCGTACGTTGATTGCTTTTCAAATAAAAAATTTTGTTACAGAGGTATAAAATGATCAGTGACTTCACAAAACACACCCCAAATGAGTTTTCAACAAAGTTTGTTTCCAATCTTCTTTACTGAAATCTGATGACCTTGAAATTTTTGTTTTTTTATATACCAGATAAATTATTAAAGGTAATGCACTCGTGAAAATTTTCGTTCAATCTACACCCCGTGGAGAATATTCCAGAATTTTTTCAAAATTTTTTGATAAGTACTTTTCGAGATAAGGCGGGTGGACAGCGATTTTTCGCGATTTTTTAAAAATAATACAAAGAAAAGTGCGCGCAAGTATTACATTATATATATATTTTTTACTCGTGTTTTCACAAGCTTTCATTTGACACCACACTCGATTACCTAGTAAAAAATTTTTTTTTTTCACTTCCGATTTCACCCCCCAAAACTAACCCCTTAAGTCAAAATTTACCTTTCAAAACTACATGGCTCTGATGAGGCCATCAATTCCTATATTATTACCAAATTTCAACTTTTCTATGACAAATAGTTTCGGAGAAAATCGGGTGTGACAGACGGACAGACAGACGGACAGACACCGAAGTGATCTTATAAGTGTTCCGTACGGAACACTAATAAAAAATAAATAAAGTAAAAGCATGTCATTTATAAAATCATTTCCAGTCAAATCAATGGTCCATTAGAAACGACCGGTAAGTAGTCAAGTAGAAAACTTTGGATAGA
This sequence comes from Pachyrhynchus sulphureomaculatus, assembly GCA_019049505.1. Classification (NCBI taxonomy): domain Eukaryota; kingdom Metazoa; phylum Arthropoda; class Insecta; order Coleoptera; family Curculionidae; genus Pachyrhynchus; species Pachyrhynchus sulphureomaculatus. Next base: position 105,978,245 of record CM032455.1, on the reverse strand, counting down.
ATTAAAACGTTGTCTTCTGAAAAAAATTACCTTACTACGCTTCCGTGCAACACCGTTGAAAACAGAATGATCGCACGTGGTCCAGTAGTAAAACCTGCTTTGGATGCGTACTGGTGTCACTTATACTTGTTAATTTTAATAGCCGATTACATGGTCATATATAACTTACTGAAGTACAAATTTAGAAAATATTCAGCTGTTTCTTAAAAATTTAATGTTATTTACTTTCTTCTCTATTAGCTAAAATTATGCACTTCATAGGATTATACTTTTAATGACACTAAAAAAGCCATTGAACCAAGAAATTTTTTAAATTTTGGAAGCATGACAACATGGGTGTAGCAGCTGCCCCCCTCCTAGAACCTTGAGAGCCTAAAAATTAGAATAAGACAAAAACACAAAAAACAATAAATAGAGATTAAAGTTTTTGAGAAGCTGATCCCCCCGCCTCAGATCAGAGGCTGGCTACACCCATATATGACAATATGACAATACTATACATTTCTGTTCACGTAGTATTCAGTCAAGCAATCTTCAAGCCAGGTTAGATGTATGATCGTATTTTAATGTAAATATGACTTGTGACCGACATTTAGTCGAGATAACCAATAAATAAAAATATATTATTCAAAAATTCTACAAATAAAGCATAAAAATAATTTTAAAAAAATTTTTAATGACAAGCAAGTGACAGCTAGAGTTACTTTTAAAACTGCGTAGAAAATGAGAAACATTTCCTAACGTGTGATGAAATACGACAAGAAAAAACATATTGATCGTTATGGAGATAAAGTATGTGAGGCCAATATTTCGAAAAAAAAATCACACATTTTCTGCCTGCCACATTTTAAGTTCCCAAGATCACGAAAACTTAGTCATTCATGTTCGTCGGTCTATCAGTCTGTCGATATATTGATACTATAACTCTCGAACGAAAATGAGATAATTTCAAGCTTGACATGCAAATAACAACAACAGAGTGATGAATCCTATAATTTTTGAGCTATATCGCTTAAGGGGAAGAGGGTGAACGGCATGGGTATCGACAAATTTTTTATGTTTTTAATAGTAATACGGTGATTTTTCCTGTTCTTTTGTTAAAATAATTATTATGCACAATTATTTGTAATTAAACCTGTAAGAGGTTAAAGAGGTGGGGAAGGAAGTTAGAGAGTTGCGTCGTAAATATCGTGTTATATATTTTTTTTAGGTTGGAGTAAGAATATCCAAAAAAAAAAAACCGGTCAAGTGCAAGTTGAAACTTGCACAATTAGTGTTCCGTACGTTGATTGTTTTTAAAATAAAAATTTTTATTAGGGTGGTATAAAATAATCAGTGACTTCACAAAACACACCCCAAATGAGTTTTCAACAAAGTTTGTTTCCAATCTTTACTGAAAACTGGTGACCTTGAAATTTTGTTTTTTTTTTCTATAAAAGATAAATTATTAAAGATAATGATAATTTCCGTTCAATCTATACCCCGTGGAGAATATTCCAGGATTTTTTTTTTCAAAATTTTTGGTCAGTTCTTTTCGAGATAAGATAGGGGACAGCGATTTTTCACGATTTTTTAAAAGTAATACGAAGGAAAGTGGTGCGCAAGTATTACATTATATATATATTTTTTATTCGTGTTTTCACAAGCTTTCATTTGACACCACACTCGATGACCTAGTAAAAAATTTTTTTTTTACACTTCCGATTTCACCCCTCAAAACGAATCCCTTAAGTCAAAATTTATGTTACGGTAATATAAAATGATCAGTGACTTCACAAAATACACCCCAAATAAGTTTTCGACAAAGTTTATTTCCAATCTTTACTGAAAACTGGTGACCTTGAAATTTTGGTTTTTTTCTATACCAGATAAATTATTAAAGGTAATGATAATTTTTGTTCAATCTATACCCCGTGGAGAATATTCCAGGATTTTTTTCAAAATTTTTTGATCAGTACTTTTCGAGATAAGGTAGGCGACAGCGATTTTTCACGATTTTTTAAAAGTAATACGAAGAAAAGTGTGCGCAAGTATTACATTATATATATATTTTTTACTCGTGTTTTCACAAGCTTTTATTTGACACCACACTCGATGATCTAGTAAAAAAATTTTTTTTTTCACTTCCGATTTCACCCCTCAAAACGAATCCCTTAAGTCAAAATTTATCTTACGGTGATATAAAATGATCAGTGACTTCACAAAATACACCCCAAATAAGTTTCAACAAAGTTTATTTCCAATCTTTACTGAAAATTGATGACCTTGAAATTTCTGTTTTTTTTTATATACCAGATAAATTATTACAGGTAATGCACTCGTGATAATTTTTGTTCAATCTACACCCCGTGGAGAATATTCCAGAATTTTTTCAAAATTTTTTGATAAGTACTTTCCGAGATAAGGCGGGTGGACAGCGATTTTTCGCGATTTTTTAAAAATAATACAAAGAAAAGTGCGCGCAAGTATTACATTATATATATATTTTTTACTCGTGTTTTCACAAGCTTTCATTTCACACCACACTCGATTACCTAGTAAAAAAATTTTTTTTTCGCATCCGATTTCACCCCCCAAAACTAACCCCTTAAGTCAAAATTTAACTTTCAAAACTACATGGCTCTGATGAGGCCATCAGTTCCTATATTACTACCAAATTTCAACTTCTATGACAAATAGTTTCGGAGAAAATCGGGTGTGACAGACGGACAGACGGACAGACGGACAGACGGACAGACAGACGGACAGGCACCGAAGTGATCTTATAAGTGTTCCGTACGGAACACTAATTAAATTATTTTTTTATTACTTATAACTTTAACAAGGTATAGGGGGTTAAAGGGGTGAGAGTGATTAAACATTGCATACTGTCAACAGTATTACGAACATTTGTGCAGGTTCTTGGTTAATGTATTGAACTAATTTTAAGCATATTATTTATAGTAAATATAAGTTAAAAAGGCCGGGGAGGAGGTTAGAGGGGTTGAGACGTATATACCGTATTCAAGGTTTTTGGAATCAAGGAATCCGAAAATCAATTATTTTTCACTACCTCCAATTTTGCTAGTTAAAAAATCTTAAAAAGGAATACAAAAAAGATGCTTTTAATGAATATTTATTTAAATGACCTAACCCAATTAAAATATTAAAATAATGTTATAATATATGTCTACGAATGATTCACAACACTTGTCTATTTACCAACTCTTATCTTATGAGCGAACCGTGAGACTGCAATCTCAACGCGGAGAGTTGAGGAGCATTGCTCAGCCTATGCGCAGGAGCTAAAATTAAGATTGAGTAGTTGTAGAAATTGACTTTTATTAAATTCATTATTTATTTCTTATTACTGGATGCTATACCACGAATTTAAATTTAATATTTGGTATCTTATAATTTTTAAAACATACAAAATACCCTTAAAGCCGCGTTTTTTTTGCAATCTCAACAGCGAAAATCCTCAGAATAGGACGTGAATGACAAATTCTATAAACCGGTTCTTATTCTGCAGAAAAAAGTTCTAGAATCATATACTATCCGAAGCCACACAAAGAGTAATAATTTAGTTACAAGTTTCTATAAACAAACTACAGAATATTTAAATTTTCTGTATTTATCAAAGAGAAGGACAAGAAGGACAAAACATTAAATTAATACATATACACAAATTCTAGTGAAAATGTGGGGGGACGAATTCTAATGGCCAAAAAATTGGAGGTACTCACTAGACCAAATCTGTTGCTGTAAAAGTACTTGTGTACTTTAAATTGGTTTGTCTGAATAAGTAAGTACTACTCAGTATATATCACCACTACACCAAACACTTTATTTTTGCACTCGACGCGCGTTTCGCTAACCATGTTAGCTTCATCAGGAGCGATGATTGACTCAGTCAACCTGAACTAACCTGATGAAGCTAACATGGTTAGCGAAACGCGCGTCGAGTGCAAAAAATAAAGTGTTTGGTGTAGTGGTGATATATACTGAGTAGTATCATTGTGCCAAAGATTCCACATTCCCAATTAAGATGAATAAGTAAGTGCTGAAAAACTACTGAAATTCAACCTAGAGAATGATATACGACGGACGGTGGTCTAGAATTTTCCGTAGAACTAAAGAAACTAAAAATGTATAGGATATCAAGTTTAAAATAAAAAAGTATGTCACGTTCGAAACCAGAAGTAACTGTAAATCGTTAATGTTGTTGGATCACTTCGGGGTCTCTTCGTCAGTCTGTCATACCAAATTTTCTCCAAAATTATTTCCATAGAAAGTTGAAATTTAGCACAAATATAGGAATTAATGGCCCAATCAGAGCCGTGTAGTGTTGCGAGTTAAATTTTGACTTAAAAGATTAACTTTGTGTGTCAAATTGGAAGTGAAATTTTTTTTTAAACCAGGTCATCGAATGGGGTGTCAAATGAAAGCTTGTGAAAATACGAGTTAAAAAAAATATATAATGCGCACTCTTTTGTCTTATTTAAAAAAAAAAATGCCAAAAATCGACATTCTCTCCTTATCTCGACAAGTACTAATTAAAACATTTTGAACCAATTCTGGAATATTGTCCATAAAGTGTAGATGGGCCCAAAAAAGTACTCATCTCTGTTACTGGATAACGGGTTAACTAAAATAAATATTTTTAATTAATTTAGGGTAAAATTGCTAACCTGATAATAATTAAATTCAAATTTATATCAAAACAAACTCCTTTTAAATCAAAACAAAGGTTTCGAATATACACAAAGCGAAAATAGGTGTTACAGATTCCATACCAACTTTATCTTAATAATTTCCGCGCGCACACCGAATTCCCGGGATTCCACTAAATTATATTAATATTATCCTTTACCTAAGCTTGTAACATACTTGGTTAAATTTCTATTAAAACTTTAAATGTGAAAGGTAAAGTTTACTTATCAATTTTGAAGGAAGAGGTTTATTGAAAATGTTTTAATAATTTTCAGAATATTTAAGGGGATTTACCTAGCCACGGGGCCGAAAAAAAGCATTTTTTAGTATTTTTTTTTAGTGAAACTATTCATTATATAAATCAGACTTTTATTTCAAATAATAATATTTTTTATTTTATATAATAACTAGCCGGGCCCGCGGCTCCGCTAGCGTGGACTTGATTCACTACTATCGTCACTGCTTATTCCTTATATTACCCAACGTAATAAAATATCTCGCATTATTTCCCCTTATCTCCCAATATTTCTCCTTACCTCCCATTATCTCTACATAATTTCCATTATCTAGGCTTATCTCTGCTCATCTCCCATTATTTCTCCTTATCTCCATTATATCTCCTTATCTCCCATTATCTCACCTTATTTCCCATTATCTGGGCTTATCTGGTCTTATCTCGCAATATTTCTCCTTATCTCCCATTATTTCTCCTTATCTCCCATTATCTCACCATAACTCCCATCATCTAGACTTATCTCTGCTTATCTCCCATTATTTCTCCCTGTCTCCCATTATTTATACTTATCTCCCATTATCGAGGCTTTATCTCGACTTATCTCCCATTATTTCTCCCTGTCACCCATTATCTCACCTTATCTCCCATTATCTAGGCTTATATCGAATTATATAGAACATATGTATAAATTTATTTAAAAACACGTTAAATCGGATAAGTGGTTTCTCGAGTCATAAGCACACTAACGGGACAGACAGACAGACAGAGAGACGTTGCATTCTATATATATTATATTCTTTGCTACATGATATTGTTCTATATTTAATGCTTTAGGCAGTGTATTGCAAGAAAACGCGCTAGCGGCAAACTTTTCTCCGACTTGATTCACTACTATCGTCACTGCTTATTCGTTATGTCACCTAACGTAATAAAATATATCCTATAACCTGGCCAGAGAACATACGTATGTTTTTAAAAAAAAAGCACGTAAATCGGATAAGTGGTTCTCCAGTGATAAGCGCACTAACGGACAGACAGACAGACAGACAGTCTGTCTGTCTGTCTGACATTTTTATATATATATTATAGATTATAGATATTCTCTGCTACATGATATTGTTCCATATTTAATGCTTTAGGTAGTGTATTGTAAGAGAACGCGCTAGCGGCAAACTTTTTTCCGACTTGATTCACTATTATCGTCACTGCTTATTCCTTATATTACCTAACGTTATAAAATATAGCCTATAACCTGGCCAGAGAACATACGTACGTTTAAAAAAAAGCACGTAAATCGGATAAGTGGTTCTCGAGTGCTAAGCGCACTAACGGACAGACAGACAGACAGACAGAGATATGTTGCATTTATATATATATTATAGATGTAATATAATATATATCTATAACCTGGTCAGAGAACATATGTATGAATTTAAAAAAATCACGTAAATCGGATAAGTGGTTCTCGAGGGATAAGCGCACTAACGGACAGACAGTGAGATGTTGCACTTTATATATATTACAGATCTAGATTATTAATATTATTATTATTATTATATAACCTGGCCAAAGAATATATGTATGAATTTAAAAAAAAGACAGGTAAATCGGATAAGTGATTCTCGCGTGATAAACGCACTAATGGACAGACAGACAGATAGGGAGACATTGCATTTTATATATATTATAGATTATAGATTATAGATCTTCTCTGCTACATAATATTGTTCCATATTTAATGGTTTTTAGACTGTGTATTGTAAGGTAACGCGCTAGCGGCAAACTTTTTTCCGACTTCATTCACTATTTTACGTCACTGCTCATTCCTTATGCTACCTATCGTAATAAAATATAGCCTATAACCTGGCCAGAGAACATATGTATGTTTTTAAAAAAAAAAGTACGTAAATCGGATAAGTGGTTCTCCAGTGATAAGCGCACTAACGGACAGACAGACAGACAGACAGACAGACAGACAGACAGAGAGACGTTGCATTTTATATATATTATAGATAAATAAATATTAAAATACAATTTATAAAATTTTAATTAAGAAAAAAAAAACAGAGGCGTTACACCCTTTCCCTGCGACCCCTTTTCCTCAAGGACCATTTGGGTATGCACGATTGCTGGGAGCTGGATCATCTTAAATCAAAATTTTCAAAGAAGTTAGTTTACTGGAGGATCAATCTTGCCTTTGAAAAAAGGATTAAAAAAAAAATCATCAAATGGCATTGGTTTACACCAATGATTCCCAAAGTGGTTCAAGTGGACCCCCAGGGGTCCACGGGAGACTCGACGGGGGTCTACGTTGGCGTGAAAAAAAAAAAAATGGGGGGTTCACAAGTTGTAAGTGGGGGTCCATGAAAATTTATCTGGTTTCAAAAGTAAAGAACAAAAATGTTGGCTTGGCTTTACCTATCAATGTAGGCAGATAATACACTACTCAAAAAAATTAAGGGAGCAAAAAAAAATTCAAAATTTTTCGGTGATTTTTGACAGGCTGTATTTCGGTGAAAAATGGTCGTATTGAGACTTTAAAAAAAAAGCATTTTGAAGCTTTAAGATTCTAATTTTCAGATTTTTTTTGGCGAAAATTTTTTAGGAGCTACGGTTCTCATGCAATCCTAACAGATAGCGCGAAAAAATAATATTGCAAATATTTTGCTTTTTTTTGGTCCACGGGCTTGAAAAAAATTTTTTCAGTTAGGCTTGCATATGGATCAGATAGCCTGTTTATTTAGCATTAATTTCCTTGTTTTAAAACCTCCCTTAATTTTTTTTGAGTAGTGTATTTTAAGAAGGTCAGCGCCGCCCGCCCGCAACGCAACCCGTTCAGAGACGTGCAAAGGGACGAAATACGACTTGTGCTGTGCTTGCAATCTTGCATGAACTTGTTTGATTCTTCTCCAATATAAATATGAATGCCTAGGACAAACGTTACTCATTTGTTTCCGGAATTTTGAAAATAAAAGTTTGAGTGAAACGATGTCAGTGTTTGCCAGTGCCGGAAAAAGTAAGTACCTGCCTATTTGTTATTCATACTTTTATTTTATACTGTAATAATATTATATTTGTTATGTTTGCGTGTAGTAGGTACGTAATAAAAATTAAATACTGAACAGGGCCATTATTCGATACTTTTATAAAAGAACAGAAAGCCGAGAAATATTGAACTTTTAGTACTTTTTATTATAAAATTATTTATTTACCAGACTGTGGTGATTCACTAAAGGAGAGATATATGATTGACCTGCATGTTTGTACATATTTCAGTGCCCTCGTGGTTGCTAATGCTAAATCACTAAAATTATTTTCATAAATTGTACGTGTCTTTATGTACCACTCGTAACGTACATCAAAGTAATAAATAAATCGTTTAAAATCACGGAGTTTTGATGTCAAAATATTCTTTAAAAGTATTTTCTCTCGAATTTACAGAAATGTATCAAAATATAATTAATCAAAAAATATTTTATATTACATTAAAATAGGTTCAGCCGTTTTGTGAAAACCTCTATATGGGTCTTAGCTGTTTATTGCTTTTAATAATTAGAATCAGTTTTGCCGCCGGCATTTTGGTTTTTTCATTTGCAATATTTAATTAATCCTATTTTATTCTGTAAAATAGCCATATCCTGTTAAAGTCGTCTTATGATTACTAAAACAAACATTTTTTTCTTTACAGGTAGGTAACTGATACGAAACATGGCTGAATCTAAGAAGAAATGTCGACAGTACAGTGTTGATTATTTGAAATTTGGTTTTCTTCCATCAAAGGCAGGCAAATGATTGCCCATATGCCTTTTATGCAACAAAGTTTTGAGCAATGACTCTATGAAACCATCGAAGCTCGAAGATCATCTAAGAAGTGTCATCCGGATAAAATAGGTAGAGATTTAAAATATTTTCAAAACATTGAAGGAAAAATATGAAAAGAGACCCACCGTGCACAGTATGTTCGCTTCAACGTCTCAAAGTAACGATGATGGCTTGCGGGCATCTTACAATATCCCCATTGCTTATAGCGAAATCTGGAAAACCGCACACCATCGGAGAACAGTTAATTTTACCCGCTGTTGAAGAGGTTTTAAAAAACTGTTCTGCACAAACCTCCATTTGACGTACTCAAAAGAATTCCTTTGAGTAACAACACTGTACAAAGACGTATTGATGAAATAAGCTCTGATATAGAAAGATTCTTGTGTAATTATCTGTAAACAACTCATTTTTCTATTCAACTGGATGAGTCAACTTTACCTGGTAATGAAGCAATATTATTGGCATATGTTCGATTTGTTATGGATGAAGAAATCCATGAAGAGCTGCTATTCGCGAAAACTTTGGAGACGGACATTAAAGACGAATCAATATTTAATGCCCTGAGTGATTTTTTAAGAAAAAATCGATTCCATTTACAAACATTATTTCGGTGGCAGCAGATGGAGCTCCTGCCATCTTCGGGCGATATCGTGGGTTTATAAATCCATCCATCTTAAAAGAATTATACCAGGAGTAACTGCAATTCACTGTGTCATCCACCGACAACACCTGGTAGCGAAAAATTTGAGTGATAGATTGCACCAATCGCTTCAATTTGTGATTAAAGCAATTAACAAAATAAGAAGCAATGCGTTGAATACCCGTTTATTTGCACAATTGAGCGAACGAAAATGGTGAAGATTTCCAACGATTGCTCTTACATACTGAAGTACGCTGGTTGTCGAAAAGTGCATGTTTAACAAGATTTTACTCACTTTTTGGATCAGTTTTTAGAGTTTCTGGAAAGTAAAGATCCAGATTTAAAAGAAAACCTGATCAAATTGAAAACAGACATCGCGTATTTGACATATTTGTTCAAAAAATTTAATGACATTAACTTGCAGTTATAAGAGGACAGCCTAAATTTAATAAAAACAAAGGGTGCAATTTCGGCTTTTCTTGGAAAATTGAAATTTATGAAGCAAAATATTAGTCGGCGCGACTTCTCCCAGTTTCCAAACTTGTCACAGGCAGAATGTCTTGGTGAGGATATTCAGACATACGTTCAACATTTAAATGCCCTGCATGATTACTTCAAAAATAGATTTGAAGATATTCTGACGATGGAAATACCACCATGGATCATAAATCCATTTGATGAAACAGAAGTGGCGAATGTGGTATTACAAGAGGAGCTACTCGAGCTTAGCACCAATGAGGAGCTGAAGGTGAAATTTAAAAAAAGGCTATCAAACATTTTTGGTTGCAGGCAGAAATACCCGAAAAATATCCTGGGCTGTGGGAAATTGCGAGAAAACTTTTGATAGCGTTTCCCTCGTCATACCTTGTCGAAAAAAGTTTTAGTGTCGTTACAAACCTATTAACAAAAAAAAGGAGCAGATTGAACATCACAGAACGGGGAGATTTGCGGTTATTCCTTACAAAACTGAAGCCAAATATTGATAATTTGCTGTCAATCCATCAAGTACATCCCTCCCATTAAAATTATGACTATTTTTTTTTAATCGTTGATTTGCATTGTTGAAGTTACGGTACGTTATTAATGTTTAATTTTAATCCTATTAAGTCTGTAATCATAATATTTTAATAAATAGAACACAAGAAAATATATTATTTTTCTTTTTATTTTTACACTCTGAATTCAGGGTTGGAACTCAGCCACGACGCAAATTTCCATCGTTAGATCTAATCTTCACATTTTTTGAAGAGTTTTGGGAATATGGTAGAAATGTAGCAGCAGCGGGTTCACCGAAACCAGTAAAATTTTGAAAGTGGTCTACGAGAAAAAAAAGTTTGGGAACCTCTGGTTTACACTAACATGCGAAAAAATGACGTTACCGCGTTTTACGTACACTCGGATCCTGGAATAAAATAAAAACTGTTTAAATTAAAGAAATAAATAAATACAAAATACCACGTGGTTTTCACTGTCTAATTTAAACACCTTGAAAACCCGGAAATCATGGCTAATATTGATATATATGATTAGTGCAAATACTCTTTTGTCTGTTATAACCAATAAAATCACTGAGACGCACGCTGAAGTATAACAAATACCTTTTTAAATACCGAAAAAAAAAAAAAAACGGGTTTTGGTACAACAATTTCGAGTAAAATTTTCTACCTTCAAAACATTACTAATTATTAAAAAAGAAACTACATAAAAATGATCAATATGTATGAGCTCTTAACTGTAATATTCAAATTCATCACAATTTTCTTAAAGATAAACTTAAAAAAGAAAAATCACTTTTTTAAATAACTGTTTTGTAACGAATGCCGAGAAGAGAAACGAACACTCAGAGCGACGACCAAATTCTGACTAAGACTCCAGCGCGCGGACTGTCTTATTATTCAACATTGTTAGGTAGCAAATTTTTTCTACCTGGAACAAGTTTTAGGAAATCGATTTGTGGCCGCCTAAAGCGCTGGAATACCCTATGTGCCACGGTCTTCTAAAGCTTAGCGACAAATAAAGGCTATAAGTAGGTATTCCCAAAAACTGACTAACAACTAGCTCTACTAAATTAAAATTTTCGCACGTTAGTTCAAACATATTCAAACACGAATACTAATGATATTTCGATACCATTACGTCACGGTTAATACCACGCGGTAACTCCGGAATTAAATTGTCGCCGTTTCTATGTAGAAATAAAATAGAGATTTTTAACCCTAAAAATGCTGATTTCCTAGTAACATACTTCTCATCAACAATAATCAAAGTCACTTTGTAGGTTTCATTTAATCTTTTATTTCGATTTATATCGCCGTTAGGTTTTTATATCAGTATCATCCAACTAACTTTGACGATTCGACCTTTTCACACCTCAGTAAATCTTCGTGTAAAAAGACGACAGATAAAACTAAAACACCCTATCAACCCAAGACTTAAGAAAAACGCACCACTTGTCTTTTTCTAAATTTTCTGTCATCAAAATTTATGTTAGCTCTTGTTGTGGTAACCATAATTTATGTGTTTACATCAGAATTTTTATGATTTATTCAAAGTGGTTCGATATTTTTGTCGCCATGAGCACCACCATCTATGTTTTGAAATTTTCGATATTTATGTTTTCATATTGTAAATCTCAATTATGAAATTTTATTATACTTTATAATCTTTGTAATATTCTTGATTTAAATATTTTAAAAGGCAAGACAAGACTTTAACAAGATAGAATTGCAAATGGCCTAATAAATATGCACTCCTTTCTGGGTATATAGTAAAAAGTTGTAGACAATTATCAGCATGATTATAAAATTAGTACTTTGAAAGGAGAGGGAACACGGGAGCAAATTTTGAATATGCCCCAACTGATAGAAAAAGGAAGAGAATATAACATCAAAATTTATCTCTGCTCCATCGACTATCAAAAAGAAAAAATTGAACATAGCCAATGTGAGTGTCAATAACTTGTACACAGAAAGTCTTACCACGAAAACTGGTGTCCGGCAAGGATGCATTCTTTCGCCACTACTATTCAACATTTATACGGAGTACATAATGGCAAAGTTTTCAATAACTGGAATGGTGGTATTACCGTTGAAGGAAAACGCATACAGAACTGAGCTATGCAGATGACATCTTGATTAGAGCCGCAATGAAAGTGCGGTCATCAAGTATCTGTTTAAAAAAAGATTAACACCAAAGGAGATCCACGATGATATGAAAACAACACTAGGGGAATCTGCTCCGTGATATACCACTGTAAAAAATAGTTTGCAGAATTTAAACATGGACGAGAGATCATCGAACATGACCCTCGCTCTGGCTGGCAAACGACGTCTACGACTGAAGAAAACATCGGCAAAGTGTGTGATCTCATAATGAAAGACCGTGGATTAACTATCAGAGAGATTGTAGACACTATAGGCATCTCGTATGAACGAACACAAAACATCATTGCCAATGAACTCGGATTTTCGGTAGGTGGGTCCCCAGATTGCTTTCAGTTGAACAAAAACGAATTCGATTTACGATTTCTCGCGACTGTTTGGAGATGTTTAAGGCTGATCCGCAAGATTTTTTTGACAGGTTTGTGACAATGGACAAAGCCTGGGTTCACCACTACACTCCAGAGTCAAAACAACAATCCAAGCAGTGGAAAAAATCTGGCGAACCGAGCCCAAAGAAAGCGAAGGCAATTTTGTCGGCTGGAAAAGTGATGGCGTCAGTTTTTTGGGATGCTAAAGGTATTATTATGGCGAAAGGCGAAACAATAAACTCGACTTACTATTGCACCCTTTTGCGTCGTTTACGTCAAGAAATTAAAGAGAAACGCCCAGGATTACTGAGAAAGAAAGTTTTGTTCCATCAGGACAATGCTCGCGTTCACACATCTGTTGAGTGTATGGCTCAAATTCGTGATTATGGTTTTGAATTGCTACTCCACCCGGCTTATTCTCCTGATTTGGCACCTTCAGACTTTCATCAGTTTCCAAACCTAAAAAAACACCTCGGTGGCCAAAAATTTTTATCAAATGAAGAAGTCGAAGCTGCAGTTAACCAGCATTTTGAAGACCTTGAGAAATCTTTTTTTGAAACAGATGTGGAAGCTTTGGAAAGCCGGTGGAAAAAATGCATAGAGTTAGGTGGAGATTACGTCGAAAAATAAGAATATTTTTGTACGTATTTTATTTTGTTTTCTTGACTACGCCGTAAACTTCAATCCATCCTCGTATATACGAAGTAACTCGTCTTATACCCTCTCCTGCCTCTTCAATTCCCAATCCATTTGACTATAAATAATTATGCTTAAAAATTATTCATATCTCAACCGCCAGTAAGAGAAATTCTCATAATGTTATCGAAAATTTATAAAATTTATCCCTTTCCCTCTCTTTCGCTAAAGTGAAATCTTCCAGAGATTATAAGGTCTATTCCTTTTTAAAGTGGTATATGTGCACCAACAGACCGACACAGATATTTTTCATGATATAGAAGGTCTGAAATGTGTTAAAAATTTAACTTTTAAATATGCAGAGTTTTGTTAGATTTACTGAACGAAGACAACGAACAGGAAGGACAAGATGAGGGCACAAAACGTAACTTTTGCAGAGGCGCATAGTGCGTTTTGTGTGCCAGATTTTTACAATAGCGTAAGTGAAGCACCGAGTAATCACCTGATTAAAAAAATAGCTGCAGAAGTTAGCAAGAATAAGTTTAACTTTTGCGGTAGCCTCGGGCAAGCGGTCAAAGATATACATCCATAAGTTCCTTAAAATATAAATTTTTACGAAGAATCTGTTATAACGAAGGCCTCTTCGTTAAAAGAGATTCTTCGTAAAAATAGACCGTACACCTCAGCTATATTTCAAAACTAAAGTTTACAATAATAAATCTTGGATCAATTAAAAGAAAATATTCGTCAAGAAGTTGCAGCGACGTGCACTGCTCCATCGTCGTTCCCGTTTAATAAATTCATCGCTCGCCCAGAAGAGTACGGGGAGCGTAAGGGTTTACTTGTTAATGATATGTTTTTAAAAGATCAGTTCCAGGATCATAGTTTGGTATACAATCAAGGATTCCTTCATTTATCAATTTTTTTTATTATATATATTTTAAAGTTAAGTTTTCCTTTGATATCCCATGAAAAGTTATATAATTTTACAATAATATCGTCTAAAAGGTATTTCTTTAAGCCAAGCTCTGTACAATTTTACCGTAAAAAGTTTAAGTTCAATTTTCTCTCAAGCAAAATTTAATTAAAATATTGTTTTCTTGCAACCAGCATTTACTAAAATTAAATTGTCTTCGTCCTCCCTCTCATTATAACTGACACCATAGCTATGGGACTTTTTGCTGATGTAGGGAGGATTGTTTACTCAATTGATGGGAAATATCGCTCGGTCAGCTTAATAGATTAATTAGTTTCGTTTGTTTAGAGGGATGCCACAATTATAGGGGTTAGAATGTCTATGTTTTATGCAACTTCTTCGAATAATTAAAAAGTTTAATTGGTTGAGGATAATGTCGACGTGTAGGGATTAATAATGCTGGAGGAAAAATTTACATTTTTATTTGCCTGAAACGGGAAGCCAATTAGGCAATTTTTAACAGATTAAATAGATTTATTTAAATGATAATTACTCACCAATTTGTCTGTTTGACAAGGTGACTCATAAATAGTTTAAATTTATGTTATACGAAGAAAAAATAAATTGATAAATAAAAGGACCATTATTATATATCCAACCACAGTCTTG
This sequence comes from Pachyrhynchus sulphureomaculatus, assembly GCA_019049505.1. Lineage (NCBI taxonomy): Eukaryota > Metazoa > Arthropoda > Insecta > Coleoptera > Curculionidae > Pachyrhynchus > Pachyrhynchus sulphureomaculatus. Next base: position 105,963,106 of record CM032455.1, on the reverse strand, counting down.
AAAACATTACTTGTCCAAGCGATCAAACTTTTAACAATTTAGCTGAAATTATTCAATTGGCACGTCAAATGATATTAAAATATCGGCCCAAGTGCAAGTCGGACCTGTGTAATTCGTGTTCCGTACGTTGATTACTTTTATACAACAGGAATTTTCAAAATTTCGATTTTTTTACGGAATTTTTATTTTCTATATTTCTAAGAATTATTAAAAAAAAAACTTAAGAAAATTCCATTTCAATAGAAAGGTATAGCATTACTTGTTACCTGGCGTCGGATTGGGACCGCTACCTGTCTCAATCCACTGTCTGTAATATTACAGACAGTGGATTGAGAATATTTTTTAACTTTTTTTAACCCTAATAATTACTTTTTTACAAAATGTCAAGAGGTTTTCTTTTAAAATTTTTCTAATAGAAATTTTTTTATAAATAATTAAACATAAACTTTCTGGTCGATAATTGCTTACTAAATTTTGAAACACCGTAAATTTTTTATTTAAGAAACCCCTCGACAATTTTTAACTATTACATTATTTTACAAGATTAATTTTTATTTTTGCAGATTATTTTTTTGTGAAGTTATCCTGCAGACAAGAAGGCGCAAGAGTTTTCGTCAGTGTTCCTTTTAACTCGATAAAAAATAATGTTAACATTTACAACATATTTTTTAATCTAAAGTACAATGAAAATATATGATTGCCATTCTTTTGTATTATTCACTTAATAACCTTAATTTTTTTTTTTAAATATACATATTTTTAGCAACGCCCAGGTGTATGTAAACCCCTAAAATAAAAATGTTTGTCAAGGAGGTATAAAATAATGACTTAACACACTCCAAGTGAATTTTCAACAAAGTTTTTCCGATCTTTACTGAAAACTGATGACCTTGAAATTTTTGCTTTTTTTTTATATACCAAATAAATTATTAAAGGTAATGCACTCGTGATAATTTTCAATCTACATCCTGTGGAGAATATTCAAGAATTTTTTTAAAATTTTTTGATCACTACTTTTCGAGATAAGGGATTGACAGTGATTTTTCGCAATTTTTTAAAAATAATACAAAGAAAAATGTGCGCAAGTATACAGTATACCAACAGAAAGAATCTTCTAGTAAAAAAGGTTGAGACAGGGAGATACTATATATTTTAAACTATTCCCCCTTGCACTTGAAGACGCATTCAAGAACTTGAATTGGGACGAGAAGGGCATAAGAATTGACGGTAGATATGTTATCTGAATCATATTCGTTTTACGGACGACATCGTGCTGATCTGCCAAGGCATAAATAAGCTGGAATTTATGCTTTACAAACTCTAAAGGGAATCCGCAAAAATTAGTCTGTCCATGAACCTGTGAAAAAACTAAAATTATGACATCAGATGATTGAGAGATTTGTATGGATGATCAGGTTGTAGAAAAAATAGAGAAATATATTTAGTTAGGACATACCGTCAAAGTAGGTAGAGAGAATCAAACCGCTGAGATCAACAGATGTATCTGACTAACATGAGCAGCAACTGAAAAATTGAGACGCATATTTAAAAACAACAGTATTCCAATCAATTTAAAGAAGAGAGTGTTTAATATCTGTATACTTCCAGTGATGACGAATGGAATGGAAACCACAACTCTAACTAACCAATCGGACATAAACTTGCACAAAGAGCAACTCTCACATATCACATCACAAACACAGAGATAAGACAAAGAACAAAAGTCGAAGGCGTAATAACTCGTATAGCTCAATTAAAATGGACCTGGGTAGGAAATATTGCTCGTCAAGACAGCGGTTGGTGGACAAAACACTATTATATACTGGAGACCCCGCCTGCATAAACGGTAAGTTGGCAGACCAACAAAACGTTGGCTAGACGACATTAAACAGAAAGTCGGAAAAATTGGCACCAACTAGCTCAGAACAAGGAACTATTTGTATTAAAGGAGTTGGAAGAGGCCTATGTTTAAGAGTGGACTGTGAAGGACTGCTAAAAAAAAGAAGAAGAAAAAATAAATACATAAAATACAAAAAAAATACAAAGAGTTCTTGTACCTTTTGCCGATTAATTATACTAAAACGTAAGTTTATAATTAAAAATAAATATGACAACACAACAGTAAACTTAAAAAGACAAGCAAAACCTAAAAACTGTAAATAAACATAAAGGATAAAAATAAAAACTACGTGTATCCTTAAAAACTGTACAAAATTAAGATCAAGGATAAACCAAATTTGTTTCAGGTATCTGGATTTTAGCCTATTCTTGATACATTCTTAACAATATTTTCAGTTATTTCATGAAGTCATTAATGGAATAGTATGCATCTCCTCCAAAAGATATTATATTTTGGTCTTAAATTGGTTCACGTTCAAGTTTTTGATGCCTATCGGTAACTTATATAATATTGTGACATTATAGTTCAGTGAGTTTTCGAAACTAGCAGTTCTCTGTCTTGGAATCATTAAGCGGTTAAAATGCAATATTTACTAATGTTTGATTTAATATATACTAGACATTTATAAATATAAATAGACGGTTCAGTTAAAATTTTTAAAATTGGTGAAAATACTTTTACATGATTCACGCGTACACATATTAAAAATCTACCTTAGGATTACTTTTGGAAGCATATAAATTCTAGGCCTTCACTACTCTTTCCCTAGAGCATGATACTTTAGGAAATATAGGAATATGCTAATGCATAGTAAATATTCAGTAAAGCATTTGTATCAAGCACTCTTTTCAATTGAAGGATCACACAGTAAGCACTACTAAGCTTTTTGGAGAGAAAATCAGTATTTGCTTCCCATGACAAATTGTTATTTACATACGTACCCAGAAACTTTGCACTAGCATTTAAAGTTATTGGCGTGTGGGGAAAAGATTTTCAGAGGTTGAAATTTAAGTACACAGTTTTTTTTTCATTTATCCGCTAATTCTAGCTTATTTTTCTCACACCAACTAATCATCCTATCCATTGTTAGGCTCACTTTTTTATTGACTTCCTGTGGAGTAACATCAGATATTGTTATGGATGTTGCGTTCGCATACGTCGTAACGTCACTATCCCCAATATAATCTGGTAAGTTATTGATGTATACGAGAAATAAAAAGGGGCCCAAAATAGAGTCTTGAGGAACTCTCAAACCTAGAGCAAAATTTTTCAGATTCTTTTCCGTTACACGTCACAAGAAGTGAACGGCTAGTCATAAAAAATTCTACACACATTTTTACATTTCCTCTAATATTCACACTTTCCAGTTTGTCCATTAAGATCATTTTGTTTACTAAATCGAAATCCTTAGTGACGTCAGAGAGCAGATATAGTCTGTACAAGACGTTCTGAACGAAAACCTTGCTGTACTCTGGAAAGAATATTGTTTTTAGAAGAATTCTCTTATAAATCTTAGAAAAAATGCACACCACAGGTATTGGTCTAAAATTGTCAACATTATTTTTATATCTATTTTTATAAATGGGGGGTAACTACTGCTGTTCTGAATAATTGGATAAAGGAGTTAACCAATAACAGTTAAGGCATTTTTTTAAAAATATTTTGGGAGATATGTAGGCCACAAGAAGTATTGTTTTTAAGTTTTTTAATAACCGAAACTAACTCATCTTTTGTAACGTCAGCACAAAATATTTAGTTGTGTGAGCAAGACAAAGATACTTTCACATTTTTTTTGCGCTATAGTGAAGAAATAGCTGCTGAGGATTTAGAGTAAAAAATAGTTTTCTCCTTTATATTTAAATTTATACTACAGTTTATCCCTTTTCTTATCTAGAATATTATTAGTAGTATTCCATATTTCATTGATAACATTATCGGCATTGCTTATTCTAAGTTTATAAAAATATTTCTTTGCCTCTCGTAAAAACTTATGTATATATCTTCATTGTTTAAAGGAACATGCGGCATTATAGCACCAAACAATGGAGTCCATAAAAAATTGAAAAGCATTGGTAAGATCTAGATCTTTTTTTTTATCGTTTACCTCCCCCCTGAGTAGGGATTTTGCCCTTTTTCCATATACTAAGGATATCGGTGAGAATGTCGTAATATACGTAGTGTCTCAATCTACTTTATTTAATAAGAGTGAAAATTTTGTTATCCTTATACAGCGCCTTGTTAAGCTTTTTTCAAAAGCCTCATCTGTTCTTGTGGTACCCGGAAAAGAAAGGACTCATTTAATGGGAGTGTAAAGGCTTATCATGCCGTAGTTTTGAATTTGTCGGACACCAACAACGGTAATTTTAGTTATTGACGTGGCCGTTAAGGTAGGTGCCTCATGCGATAACAAAAATTGGGTAAATAGCTTTCAAACATTTGGTTGAGTTGAGTCTTTAAGCGGTATTAGTTGGCTTTAATCCTTGCACCAACTGTATCTTGTGAGGGAGGGGTAAGAAATAGCGAAAATAATGCATGACAATTAACTTCTAGGAAAATTTGCGATACTCGAGCGCACTTACTTATAAAATACAGTTCTGCATGCAATTTTTAATTAGCTAAACTCTGGGGACTTCAGTTGTGCTATATAAATGATATTGAACGTAAAATTTTCTCCGTGAAAACAATCGCAGAGTTTTAAAAGTCACACACAAAAGCACGCTTTCACTTCCGGAAGATACTTTCTAAAGATTGAGGTTAGGTTTTGAATTTATTTATAGGACATTCTGTATTTAACAGAGAGATTGATCTAATTTTTCTGCCTAATTTTCAACGTCAAATAAGAGGCTGTAAAGCAGGCGGTGCCTGGCGGTGAAATTTTTGAAAAGCTCTCTGGTTACTCCAAAGTCTTGCAAAAAAAACTAATTTAAGAGCATTGGACCATTAGCGGCGTACGGCTACTTCTCCCACTTTTCTATATAAATTATACACAACTATACTGTATAAATGATATTGAAAGTAAAATTTTCTCCGTGCGACAATCGCAAAATTTTAAAATTCACACGCAAAAGGCACATCTTCACTCCCGTAAAACACTTTCTAAAGATTGAAGTGATGTTTGCATTTATTTATAGGACATTCTGTATTTAGCAGAGAGATTGATCCAATCTTTCTGCCTAATTTTGAAATAAGAGGCTGCCAAGCAGGTTGTCGATGTCGATGAGATTTTTAAAAAGCTCCAAAGACTAAAAACTAATGTAAGAACATTGGACCACTAGCGGAGTATGGCTACTTTTTCGCCATTTTTCTATTATACACAACTACACTAAGTTAATCCAAAAATAAAGAATACAAGTTAAACTACCTCAAAATAAGTGATACTGATACGGTTGTAAAATAATGAAAAAACCTACAAACGCTATGTATTAAGTTTAGACAAAAAAAACTACGTTGATCACAATACGTATACATATATAAATCTTCAATAAGTGCAGTTGATTCGTAAATTCAGTTAATCTCCAATGACTTATTCCAATACCAATAAAAGCAGTACTTAAAATCAAAAATTCATGTTTAATACCCTTAATATCCCACTTCTGATATTATTTTGCGATTTAAATTGCCTCGAATTAATCAGTATCAATACGGCTTTACTGTATTGTGCAAATATTGCTTTATCGTTGAAATCGACAATATTGGCAGTAATTAATGTAAATAGCAAATATTTGTAATACAGAAAATATTTCGTTTCCTACAGTAAATAAATAAGTTTCATCAATTAACAGATTTGTAGTTTTTGATATTTAATGGTAACGTTAGTTTTTATAAAGACACTAATATATATTTGTAATCTTCTTCTTCTTAAGTATACTCAGTTTGAAAGAAATTTCTGTAAAATGAAACCGTATATCCCGCTGTTGTATCTTCTTGCTGTCGAGAGCTACAACCTTTTCTAGTATTGTCAATAATTTTATTATATTTATGCTGTTAGATGCCGAGCAGTAGTGGGAAAAGTGGCAGTGCGTGTTAACAAATTGTCGGAAAAATTATTTCCAAACACAAACTAGAGCTTGACTTTTGTGTTCCAATATCAAATAATGACAACATTTTGACTGCATTGTTCAACATTTCACCAAATCTACTATATCACCATTTACACGGCCAGATAATACTATTGCATCAACACCTGTTGAGAAAGCTGACTTGTTAGTTGAACTCTTTGCTTCAGATTCTATTGTCGATTTCCAAGGAAAAACATAACCCATAATCCCCATAGTGCACGCAAGGATGTCTGATATTGCCTTCAAACAGCGTATCGTAAAACGTATTTTAATGAATCTAGACACCTGTCATAATACTCATAAAATGCGTCCTGCTGGCAACAATATCGCAAGTTATGGAAAAAGTTAGTCAGTATTTTCTAAAATATCTAGAAAGATTCAATATATAGATCAACAGGGGATCTTCTAACATAAGTCTCACATATTTGGAACAATGCAATTGAATTTTGGAGAATCTCGCGCGGTTGCACTTGATATATCTAAGGCGTGTTTGGCATGACGGATTGTTGGCTAAGCTACGCCCTGATGATGTCTGAAAGGTTGTGTTTATGACTCTTGTATTTTCTCAGCGAGCGCTCTTTATGAGTGGCAGTCGACGAATTTCTTTCTAATATCTTCACTAGTAACGCTAGTGTGCCCCCAAGGCTCGATACTGTATCTTAAACTTTTTCTCATTTACATTAATGATCGTCTTTAAATGATCAAGAATATAATCTGAAGCTTTACAAATCACAGTACGCTTATTAACCTCATTCCCTTTGAATGCACGAACATCAGCTACTCATGCAAATAGCCGCAAACAGCAGCAAGTCATTTAACATAACAAAGACCTGAAATAAATTCTATCTTGAGGTTAGAGTAATCAAGTAGAACTTAAGGCTACAAAAAGCCAGGTGACATTTTTTTAAAAAAGTTAACGTTGCTGAACCCGATATAGTTATGTAGGGACACTGCATCCCGCTATGAGCCAGTGACTGCTTTCAGTTATATTGAGGATGATGAAAAAGTTCACTAATCCGTCTATTTCATAATTTTTGAAGGGCTTTAATATCGCCTTTAATATGTTTTTCGTAAGCAAAAATCAATAAGATTTAACTTATCTGCCATATTTTTGGCATAACTGGCATAACCATGGAAAGTTTCTAACGGTGACGCTTGATGCTTCGACTGAATGAAACATGACTGATAGTTGGGTAAGCTGTGCTCGTATGGTATGTTTAAAATATTTTATTTCTGAATTTAAAGCTTTCTCGGAGAACGATCTTTGTAAGTGGCGGTTGGTGAATTTCTGCCCGACACCTTCAGTATCATTGTGGGTGTGGAGTTCAATGTTCCTCGTACCCTTTTTCTTCTATACACTGATGATCTGCTGTACGAGGCTGGTTTAAAAAGTCCGTGCAAAGTCCGAGAGATGGCACCACCGGCGCGTATCGAGGTCATGTTTAGTTAGTAGCATCTCTTGAATGAACGCACACCAAGTTTCAGCCATATTGGTCTATTTCTTTGTGTTTGGCATTCGTGTGAATCAAGGAAGTCGAGTGATTTTCAAGAAATGGACGAAAAAGAATTTCGTGTGGTGATTAAACATTACTTTATGAAAGGCAAAACGCCTCAGGAGACTAAAGAGAAGCTTGATAAACATTATAGTGACTCTGCATCTTCGATTAGAATAGTTTATAAGTGGTTTCAAAATTTTCGGACTGGCCATATGGGCACAAGCGACGCTGAACGTTCTGGACGGCCTGTGGAGGTTACGACTCCAGAAATCATTGATCAAATCCAAGATATGGTGATGGATGACAGAAGAGTTAAGGTGCGTGAGATTGCTAGTGCTGTGGGCATCTCGACTGAACGGGTACATAATATTTTGCATAAACATTTGGACATGAGAAAGCTATCCGCAAGATGGGTGCCGCAATTGCTCACGCTTGACCAAAAACGGAATCGTGTGAAGTGTTGCAAGGATGGTTTGCAGCTGTTCCAGAAGAATCCGGAGGACTTTAAGCGTCGTTTCGTCACTGTGGATGAAACATGGACACATTACTATACTCCTGAGACCAAACAACAATCTAAACAATGGGTTACCAAGGGGGAATCTGCACCAAAAAAGGCGAAGACCGTTCCTTCGGCGGGAAAGGTTATGGCGACTGTTTTTTGGGATTCGTAAGAGATAATCCTCATCGACTATCTGGAAAAGGGTAAAACTATCACAGGTGAATATTATTCATCGTTATTGGACCGTTTTGAAAACCGAGCTGCAAGAAAAACGCCCGCGATTGGCCCACAAGAAAGTCCTTTTCCATCACGACAACGCACCAGCACACACCTCAGCAGTTGTGGTCGCAAAATTAATGGAAATAGGATTCCAACTCGTTTCACATCCCCCCTATTCTCCAGACTTGGCTCCCTCGGACTACTATTTGTTCCCCAATTTGAAAAAATGGCTGGCGGGACAAAGATTTTATTCAAACGAGGAGGTGATTGCAGACACTAATGGATATTTTTGCAGACTTGGACAAATCCTATTATTCGGAAGGGATCAACAAACTAGAACATCGTTGGACGAAGTGTATAAGCCTAAAAGGAGACTATGTCGAAAAATAAAAAAGGTTTACCCCAAACACATAAGTAGTTTTTATTTTTGCACGGACTTTTCAAAGCAGCCTCGTACTGGAGAATAGTAAGTGACTTGAAACTATGTTAGAAATACAGTCATGTTAAGTTTTGTATAGATGTAGTCCTTTAGATTTTTCCCAGAGCTATGCATATGAGAAATAGTCTAATTTTTCTATAACATTTTAGTTTATGCCTGACTTTCGACTACATACTTTAAAAAATATTCATAACTTTCTCCCTTCATGGAAACTTTTTGTACCCCACTTCATGTACGGCCACTTAATATTTATTAGTGGTTTCTTGATTTTTCGTATGAAGGCTAAAAAACCACTAAAAAAGATTTGCTTAGACACATCTTGAATTTTAAGCGCCGAAAGGGTATTAAAAAGGGAAATGGTTATACATTTTTTATTACTATCCTCGAAAGGATAAGAAAACAGGGCAGTTAAGGAGGATTTTAATGAAAAATTCAAGGAAATTGACGATATTTTCAGTGAAAGGATTAGGATGATGTCTCCTTTTGTTTAAGAAATAAAAATATAAAGTAATAAATTTTAGAGATTCTGTGGGAACACCTAAAAATGTTTTATAATATTATTAATTATTACTATACATAATTGGTAAAATTGTTGCTATTAATGAACTATACTCTATTTTTAAAAGATGTGGAGTAATAAATCACCCAATATAACAAATTCCATAGGCGTACCTACTATCAAATTGGTACTTTTACTTTATTTTTTTTTATGGGTCTAGCACACGTGCTGCAGGGAAGTCCCTAAAGCGCTACAGGAGCGACACGTGTGCGGAAAAAGCCATTCACGTTGTTCTTGAATCGCTGAAAATTATACTCGGTGAGAAACACAGTCCTGGGTAAGCCATTTTAAAAGGATGATGTTCTCCATATAAAAGACTGCTTGAAAAGCGTTGTACGAGAAGTAACAAGCTCAACCTCATACGGATGTGAAGCATCAGCGCGACGTGTACTTCTAACATGCACCGCTCTAGGAGGAATTAAGCGGGCTACATCCTTCGAACACTCTCCATGAAAATACTTGTAGAATAGACTCAAGTCGCCAACCGTTCTTCGATGTTCCAGTGAATCAAGGCCGCCGGTCAGTTCTGGGTCTGGGTCAATCAGACGAACAGCCCCTCACTGAACAGAATCCAACAAATGCAGTGTATGTTTGGGAGGGGAGCCCCAAACATGGGAGCAGTATTCCATAGTTGGTCGAATTTGAGCTTTGTAAAGAATTAACAGTTATTGTGGAGTGTAAAGCTTTCTGGTTCGAAATAATATTCCCAACTTTTGAGAAACTCTCCTTGCTATGCCTGCAACATGTTCATGCTAGGACATATTTGCTCCCAAATTAACGCCCACCAAATTGAGTGACGATGCTATGGGAACGGAGTGCCCCGACATAACTATGTCGGGTTCAGCAACGTTAACTTTTTTAGAAAAAACTGCCGCCTGGGTTTTCGTAGTGTTAGATTCCACTTGGTTACTGACACCCCAAGATAGATTATTACTTTTATTTAGTAAATATGCAAAAATAATAGGCATTAAGATTTATACCTGGGGTCAGGTAATTTAATTTATTTTGTTGAGGGTGATATGAGTTTCTAAGAAATTGTGATAATACATATAATATGTAGTAAATAAGCATAAATAATAGTCTGGGGTTAGGTAATTTCATTTAATCTATTAACGGTGATGTGGGTTATAATAAATTGTGATATTAAAAGTACATAGTTTGGTGTTGTCCAGAGAACAAGCATACGCAGTAAGATGCGCTGATGGAGAATTTGCAATCAATTTCCAAAAGACTTAAATTAGGACCATTATCAGTAAATGAAAAGACATTGATTCTTAATTGTTTTAAATCATGGAAACATGATCATTCCAGTGCGAGTGTTGACAACATAGTGAAACAGTGTACTATAATGCTGGGTGTTTGCAAAATCAACTGTATATAAAGTAATAAAAGAATCCAGAAACGGACTGCTAAAACCGCCGATGAAATCTCCAGTTCGATCAATATTTGAAATTGAAGGAGTTTTGAAGAAAAGAATAGGACGTAAAGTACATGAGTTCTTTTTTCGACAAGGAAATTCCAACATTAGATACAATTTTTGTTAGAGTCCAAAAAGAGCCGGATTAACCCAAAATGAGCCAAACACCCTGTGGAAAATTTTAAAACAACTTGGCTTCCAATGGAAAAAGCATTCTAGGAAATCTATTTTAATAGACAGAAATGATATTGTCTCTTGGAGGAGACATTACTTAAGAAACATCCGAAAAGCTAGACAAGAAGAGAAATGAATATATTATTTAGATGAAACTTGGTTGAACGAAGGATATACGGTAGCTAAATGTTGGCAAGATAAAAATATTTAAAGACGAGGACATCAAGATGAATGAATGGTCAACGGGTTTTTAATCCGCCCTCAGGAAAAGTACGTCGGCTTATTATAACACACATCGGAAATTTGGAAGGATTTGTTGAAGGTGGCCTGGTAACCTTCGAATCTAAACGCAGCGTAGATTATCATGAGGATATGGATGCTGACGTCCTTGAAGAATGGTGTTCTCAAATGTTAGATTTGATTCTAGTAATCCCGATTATTGTTATGGACAACGCGAGTTACCATTCCAGACTACAAGAAAAACTACCAACAAGTACTTGGCGCAAAATGGATGTATTGGAGTGAATATTGGAGTGAATATTCAAGAAATAACATAATTCCGGAGAATGCAGTGAAAAGAGAACTTCTAGATCTAGCCAGTATTAACAAAAAAAAATTTAAAAGGTACGTTGTAGATGAACTAGCAGTATAACTATATATATATATATATATATATATATATATATATATATATATATATATATATATATATATATATATATATATATATGTATATAAAAACAGTGGTAAAATTATAATATATAACAATTTCATTTTAACTTCCTTTGCTAACGGAGTTTGCTAAATGATCGAGATTCCTCGGTTGAAGAAGGTAGCTACAAAATTTCCAACATGTCGCCCTCGGATGAAATTAAAAATTGAAAAATTCTAAAGACTTATTGTAAATTCTTGTGTAAAACACAAGAAAACACATTTAATAATTTGGTGCAGGTACTCAAGGGACCCTAAGGAAGGTTGCCAATTAAATGAAACAAAAAATTACCAGCTGTTCAAATAATAACAAAAATGTACAATTATTTTTTTAATACCCCAGTTCGAATCTAAAAAGTGACATTTTCTATACACTAGCATCCTATTTTAATATTTTACACTCTAAGTGGTGCGATGGAAAAGTTTTGGGACTAATGCCATAAATCTAAAGTAAACAGTTTAGGCTGCGTGCCTTCGCCCGTTCAAAGAGATTCCCTGAACCAAAATGCACAGGTTCCACCGTTTCTTTCACTAACCAAGCATATTTTGGAAGCTTGATGCTGTCACAGCCTCCAGTCTTGCCTGCGATTCGCGTTGTATCTCTTTTAACTTCATCTTTATACGGAGGAACAGCGCGATAGCAAATTAGGCGAATAAATGGAATAGGTGGTGACAGTCATGGAATTCTTCGGCAAAAATGGTTGCATATAGAACGAACTGTGGGCGAGTATACTATCGCGATGCAGGAGGAAACTCTTCTCGTCCCGTTTTCTCGGAATATTCGCTGACATGTTCCATGACCAATAGAAAGTTCATCAGAGAAATTCAGAATTTTCCGATGACGGCCTTTACGAACGCTCGTTATCTTCCACCAAAGTTTATCCACTCTAAATTAGTGTAGAATATCGTCTTCAAATCATTTTATATATTTCAGTAGTACATTTCCTGAGTCTTCATCTTACATAACGCGCTGCTCTTGTCACGCAACGTTATTAGGAATGCATCTATCGCCACTTATTGGCGCGAATCTTTTTTTTTAATTGTTGTAAAGAGTGAACTTATATAAACGAGCTTTCACTGCAGTAAAATAATTTGACCATCTAGACATAAACATAAGCCTACACAGGATAAAATTCTAAAAATAATAACATCTTATTCAGACCAAAAAAAATATTTACGTATTTTAATGAAGCTAGACACCAAAAAAGCTTCTGGTGCTGACGGAATACCTGCCACAGTTCTCAAAAACTGTGAGAGGGAACTAACACCAGTTTTCTGTAGACTTTTCAACCTATCCTACAGAAAGGGAATATTTCCTTCCTGCTGGAAATGTGCCACAGTTCAGCCGATACCTAAAAAAGGCAAGAAGACCTTGTCAAATAACTACCGACCAATCGCACTGCTTTCAATAATATAGAAAGTCATGGAAAAGGCTATCAATCAGCATCTTCTAAAATATCTTGAAGGATTCAACATTATTAGCGATCATCAATATGGCTTTCGTAAAAATAGATCAACAGGAGATCTTCTGACTTATGTAACACACGTTTGGAACAACGCAATTGAACACTTTGGAGAATCTTGAGCGGTTGCTCTTGACATATCCAACGCATTCGACCGTGTTTGGCACGACGGGCTGTTGGCTAAGATACGCTCTTATGGTATGTCTGAAAAATTCTGTTTGTGGCTCTCATGTTTCCTCAGAGAGCGTTCTTTACGAGTGGAAGTCGACGGATTTCTTTCTAACACCTTCACTATCAACGCCGGTGTACCTCAAGGCTCCATACTGTCTCCTACTCTTATTCTCATTTACATTAACGATCTGCTGGAAAAGACCGAGAATCCAATCTACAACTTTGCAGGACAGTACGCTTATCTCTTCATTCACTTTGAACGCTCGGACATCGGCTACTCAGACGAATATCCGCAGACAGCAGGAAGTCATTCAACTTAACAAAGACCTGGAAGAAAATTTATCTTGGGGTGACAGTAACCAAGTGGAATTTAATGCTACAAAAACCCAGGCGGTAGTTTTTTCTAAAAAAGTTAACGTTGCTGAACCTGACATAGTTATGTCGGGGCACTCCATTCCCCTAACATCGTCACTCATTTGTTGGGCGTAATTTGGGAGCAAATATGTCCTGGCATGAACATGTTGCAGGCATAGCAAGGAGAGCTTCTCAAAAATTGGGAATATTAGTTCGAACCAGAAAGCTTTACACTCCACAACAACTGTTAATTCTTTACAAAGCTCAAATTCGACCAACTATGGAATACTGCTCCCATGTTTGGGGCTCCGCTCCCAAACATACACTGCATTTGTTGGATTCTATTCAGAGAAAGAGCTGTTCGTCTGATTGGAGACCCGGAACTGACCGGCTGCCTTGATTCGCTGGAACATTGAAAAGCGGTTGGCGACTTGAGCCTATTCTACAAGTATTTTCATGGAAAGTGTTCGAAGGATGTGGCCCGCTTAATTCCCCCCAGAATGGTGCATGTTAGAAGTACACGTCGCGCTAATACTTCACATCCGTATGAAGTTCAGCTTGTTACTCCTCGTACAACGCTTTTCAAGCAGTCTTTTATATGGAGAACATCATCCCTTTGGAATAATTTGCCCAGGGCTGTGTTTCTTACCGAGTACAATTTACAGCGATTCAAGAACAACGTGAATCCCTTTTTCCGCACAGGTGTCGCTCCTGTAGCGCTTTAGGGACTTCTTCCCTGCAGCACGTGTGCTAGACCCATAAAAAAAAAATTGGCAAATCATTAAAATTAATCTAAATATCAAATAAGTTACAATGAGTTCAACAAACACATATTGCAGTCAGAAAACTCTTGCAAAGAATAAAAGACATTTTTCACTAAAATTATTTTTAAAAAATTCTTAACTAATTACATATTTGCTATATGTTTTATCCATTATTTCATTATACAGGTTGAGAACCTCAAAAAGACTCACCTTATAGTAAGTATCAGCTATGAAATAGGTGAAGGTATATTATAAGAGTTTCTTGTTTAATATTAATGAACCACCAAGGCCCTTGAACTGTTTATGAATAAGAAATGCAGCCTCCAGTATTAGCAGGGAAGGTAAGATTAGAATTTTTTGTTGGTAAAATAATAGTCTACAATAGTCCCTACCTTTGCCTTACACTTGTAGCGAATTGCTTCTTTGTAACATAAATAAGGAATTAAACTGATTGGCTGCAAAACACCTAGTTTTGCCGCCAATCTAACCATTTTCTACCAAACTAATTTCTACCAAACTAACGTAAACATTTTTTGCCATGTCACTTCCCAGTTTATTTAAAACCACTCGGACTGCATATCAAACAGAGGCCAACTAGGTATTAAGAACCTGAATATAGTCATCATGTTAGAAATGAGTATGTGACTTGCAGTTATTTTAAATTTAAAAGTACTTATGTTATTTTTATTGATGTTGAAACTGGGCGAATTAGCCTTGCACCAGGACTCAACTTTTTGGATATCGGCAGACACGTTTCCATTAACGCATCGGTCTTCCTTCCCACCTAGCGAAGAGTGGTGTCATGCGCAAAAAAAAGAAACTGGCCTGAAATAACGATATTGGTCAAATCGTTAAGCGCGCCAGAACCCTCACTAGCTGTTTTCTATATTTCAAGTAGGACCAAAACTACTCCAGAGCAATTTCCTTAAAGCCGCATAAAGATGCTTTGCTCAGCAGTATTTCAATATTTACACAGTCGAAAGCTTTAGAAAAGTCGTAAAAGACCGCTACAGCTAGATCAGCCTCATTGAGCCCAATATATAAGCGATCCGAGAAATGAAACACAGCGTTAAGTTGTATTTTTGTATTATCTTTTGAAACTTAAACCGTAAGAAAAACTAGCTACGTATTCTCTTCTGAACAAGTTTTTTCAATAATTTTTGATAAAGTGACAGAAAGGAGATGAGGCGAGATTTCCTGGGTGGTCGAGATTACCTCTTTTGTGAATTGGTCGGACAATGTTTTTAAGCACCCAGGGGATAAACCGTGCTCAAAGGGCGAATTAACCTCGTCAACTGGAATATTCAGACAGTTATCACGCAGGCAAACGCAATTGAAATTCCAGCAGATTTTTTGTTTTTAATGATTTTTTTCTCCGTTTTTATTTCCGCTATATTAGTGTGATGGGGGTTAAATGAATTAGCGATAGAGGCCCTGACGAATGAGAGTGGTTCAATGTTGAATTTAAATTAGACTTTAATCTCTTGGCTAGAGAGCAATAGAATGAATTAAAAGTGTTAGCGTCTAAGTTAGTCTGCTCTGTTGAAGTACATGACTTAACTCTGGACCAGTGTTCTTTGGTTATTACAAGCATTATATAACCTATGATTATAATGTTTTTGTTTAGCAGCTCTTAAAACTTGTAGGAAAATAGTCCATCTACTGAAATACAATAAAATGATCCCTGATTTGTCGTATATTTATTAATAGTATGTAGTCAATGAAGATTGATTGCCGATTTTCTAAGACCAGAAGTTAACCAAGTCTTTTTAGTTTTTGATTTTAATTTGCGAATGGAAAAATTATCATTGAAATTAAATCGATTCTATTTCACGTTCTTGTTACATAACGTTAGTCTGGGAACATTGTGCCGCCTACACACGATCAAGTAAGTTGATCCAACCAGTTTGTCATGCAAGTTGGTCAAATAAGTTTGACGGTATAAGTTGAGCCCACACGTTCAAGTAAAATGGACAGACGGACAAACTTCACATCAGTGGGTTTCGGTTGCCAGTGAAGTGTGGACTACGCCGGACATGGTGATTTATCGTTGTATTGTTATTTGTTGTTTTAATTGCATTTTCATGATGGACATAAAGCACTTATCATATTTGTATGGACTGGTACTGAAAGAGAAGAAGGTTAAAAGGAAATCAAACAGATCAAAGTGGAGTAAAGTGGTTATTTAAAAGAGCACATTATTGCCACATTGATTTATTGAACCAATTGAGGTGTGAGCTCTAAAATTGGCATAACTATATGAGGATGGACGAAGGTACTTATTTATTGTTGCTCTTACATAGCGAAAACTACAAGTTGGTGACTAACTATGCTGCAGGATAAACGTATCAATCACACTATTAGCTGTGGAATAGATATATTATTTAAAGGTTTAAAAACTATTTTTGCATTCAAAAATGTGTTCTTTCGCCGCCATTATTTATTACTGGTTGGATAAACAAAAATAAACTTATTTTTTCCTCACGGAATAAATAATATCTGACATCAATTTTTGTTTTCGTTGCGAGGAGAAGAACCATCTTCGTGATAAAAATCATTCATCGAGATTTCTAAATGTTTAAGGGTCCTTAGATCACACTCAGTCTGTCCGTCTTCTTCCGACTTATAGTTAGGTAGTAACATATTGCCTGTTTTCTTTGTTCCCTGCCCTATAGATCCTCGCTCCATCTTTCTTGGACGTACCATTGATCTTCCATTCGGTGATTTGTCTCTTGCTATCCGTACTATCCGGTTGTTTGCCATTCTTCCTATGTGTTGATCCCATTCCACTTTTCTTCCTCTTATCCACTGGTTGATATTTTCAATATTACATGTGCGCCTTATATCTTCACTCATTTCTATGTCTCTTAGTATCTCGTTTGTATATATCCTAAATATTCTCATTTCGGTTGATTACAGCATCCTCTGTGTTATACTTGTATCGGGTCTTGTTTCAGATGTGCAAGTCATTACCGGTCGTATTACGCTCTTGCATATTCTTGTTTTGGTCTCCACGGAGAGGAATTTATTTCTAAATATGGTATCATTGAGGCATCCTGTTATACCATTAGCCTTATTTACTTGATGTTTTACTTCTTCCTCGATTTTTCCGATACTAGTTATTTTGATGCCCAGGTAATCGACATCCATCATCTGTTCTATTGGTTTATCTTCCGCCACCAGCTTGCAACTAATCGGCTCTTTCGCTATTACTATTGTCTTGGCTTTTTTAGTTCAAATTGACATATTATATTGTTTTGCTGCTATCTAGAATTCGTATAGCAGCCTTTGCAGATGGTTCTCGATCTCAGCTATTATTATCGGGTCATCTGAATAACATATAATTTTAAATTCTCTGTTACTCATTCTATATCCCTTCTTTCTTTTGACATTCTTTATAATTTCATCCATGACAATATTAAATAGAAGAGGACTTAAAGAGTCTCCCTGTCGGATTTCAGATTCATAGTTGATCGGTTCTGTCATTCCTCCTGCTAATCTTGCGACTACTTTATTGTCTTTATATATTCTCGATAGTATTAATTAAGTCTAATGGGATGTTCTTGTTATATAATAGATGAATAACGTCTTCTATTTGCACATTGTCGAAAGCTTTTTTTAAGTCTATCAGGCACAATTATGCTGGAATGTTGTATTCTATGGATTTTTCTTTTACTTGTCTCACAATGAATACGGCATCGGTGCATGAGTGCCTACTTCTGAATCCTTGCTGTTCTTCTTCCTGTTGTATTCTCGCGTTTATTTTTGTTGTAATGGTCTTTGTTATTAATTTCGGTGTACAGTTTAGTATATTTATACCTCTATAGTTATTTGGATCTTTTTTTTTCTCCCTTCTTGTGTATTAATATGACTGTCGCTGTTCTCTATTCATCTGAGATTCTATATGATCTCATAATCCTCTGTATAAGTGTCTGGAGTTGCTTAACCAGAGAGTGTTCCCCATATTTTAGTAATTCATTAGCTATTTGTTCTTCGCCGGGAGATTTACGATTTTTTAATTTTTCCAGTGCTTCTATTACGTCTTCTTCGTTTATCGTTATCTCTGGTGTTTGTGGCAGTATGATACTCTGTTCTCTTTTATATGATTGTGCAAGATATGTTTCCCACTTTCCTTTCTTCACGTGTGTATAATACTTGAGGTGGGAAAGAAACATAGCTTTTGAAAGAATTACTTCAGGAGAGGAAATTAGGTAGTCTCGTGGTTTTTTTTGTTGAATAATAGAAATATTTTAAGCCCATTTATTTATAGTCAAACATAAAGGAGGGGAAGTGATATTTCACATGGGTGACCCTGTCGTGCCACTAAGTGACGCACATCGTCGCTAGGAGTCGTCGTCCCATTTAAAATCTAGCCGGAAAACTTTCAGTCAGACCACCGTGTCGCTACATAATGACGCGACAGAGTGGTCGACTTCAAATACATGGTCTTTTCCAGATTTATCGAGTCGAGAAATCTGAAAATTACGTCATTAGTTAGTAGGGGCTATTGTCAGGTTTCCCTTGTAGATATTTCTAATACCGTTCAAGTTTTTTGTGATTAATATCTCACTATAAAATACAATTACATTTAGAAAATCGAATTGTAATATTTGCGTTAAATTTTTCTTCAGTCTGACAAATCAAATTTAGTATCTTTAGAAATGTGTGTTTGTAAGGGATGCAAGGAATAAACAATGCAATTGAATTGATTTCAAACACTCACGTCTTCGGACTGATACGAAATTAAGATTCTTGTCAAATTGTAGTGATTCTATAAAGTTTTTCTTATGATTGCACGAGACATCGACTTACTTTCCTTATAATTCAAAAACAAACATGATTTCTCAGCTAAATTGAAATTCTTTTCTTTCTTACATTTGTCCATTTACGCCTTAGTTTACCGTTAACGGTCATTGTATATCTTTTCGTTTGAGAATTATTTTCACCGGGAGGTCTCTGAAAATCGTAAAGAAAACCCAATTTTCCAGCTAAACATACGATAACCATTATTTCACGCCATTTTCTCGCTTGTATCGTCATTCCAGAGAAACGCCTTTGAAAGGATATAAAGCGTGCTTATACGAGGACAATTTCTCCTTATATTCCTTCAGCATTGTCCTGTAATACATCTTTCAAGAAGAGGTTTTCCGGGAACCAGGAACAACTACAAGGCGTAACTAATAAATAAATCAATCCCCTTATTTTGCCTTGTCTAGTGAAATGCCGGGAATTGTTATAGGGAAATAGAGTTGCAAGTTGCTAGGTTTCGGTTAGATTGGGTCTTGTTAACTATTTTAGACGTTATAAATTTGTATCGTGATTTAGTTTATTCGGTGATAAGTTGGTTGTGTTGTAATCTTTTATTTTGCGTATGTGTGTGTTATTGCATATATCAGTATGGTATAAATAAATTATAGTGCTCGTAAAGTTAACTAATAGCTTACTGATACGAGGCTTATTCGAAAACTACGAGCTATTTGCTTATATTTAAATATTGGCCGGTCTGAACAAAGTTGTATGCATACAACACCAAATTGTTTTCGAAGCCACTGAAGTTATTGTTTTGATTCAGTAGTCGTTTGTCTGTCGGTGAATGCAGACAACAATGTCCGCAAAAAACCTTGCTCCCGCCAGTTGCGAAGGGCGTGCTGTGATTCGATTTTTGTGTGCAAAAGGATCATCAGCTGCTCAAATTTATCGGGAGTTGTGCCTAGTTTATGGACCTATAGTAATGAGTGAAGTAAAGGTTTGACAATGATGTCGAGACTTCAAAAATGGCCGCAGAAATGTGTATGATAAAGAGCGGAGTGGCAGGCCCAATATCTAGACCAATGAAATCGTTCAACAAGTGGACCAAAAACTGTGATCTGGTCGACAATTTCACTTAAACTAGTGGCTTGGTGGACAATAGTTTAAAGACGACGAGGAACTCAAGACCGCCGTTGTTCACTGGTTCAATTCCCAGACGGAGAAGTTCAATAGAGAGGGATAAAAGAAGCTGATGCAGCGTTACGAAAAGTGTTTAGAAGTGAGCGGCGATTATGCGGAAAAGTGACGTAGATTTGTAGGAAACTAAAACCATCAATAAAAACTTCTTTCTAACGAATATATATATTTGTTTTTCGAATAAGCCTCATATTTTCACTAATAATGAATACAGCCCAGCATAAACTGGAAGAAGTAAGATCAGAAATAGTAATGAAGAGATGTGTAGGCTAACTAGGCTGCAACCTAACGTCTCCTTTTCTCTTGAGATACCCTAAGCTTCTTAAATTTATCACATTCAAGTTTGTCACTGCTATAAAGAAAATTTTTATTTTGCTCTAAAATAGCAGCAGTCCAATGTCATTTTACTGGCGGAAGCTGGTTATTTATATTATCATCTCAGCCGATTTCTCCCAAGCTAGGGAAAAGATAATGGAGAATCAAAGAATTGATTTCTTGCACGCAATTATGTAAGTACCTAATCAGGTTTTCGTTAAGGATATACATTGTTCCACGGGTTTTTCTTGTACGACTGATGTTATAAAATGCCTTGATAATAACAGCGCTGTTATTTTGATTCTACTGGATCTTACTAAGGCTTTTAATAGGTTTAATCATCAAATTGTATTGGCTATTTCCAATTACTTTGGCTTTAGTAATAATGCTTTAAACTTTATGTTATCTTTTTTAATAAATGGGGTTCATAAGTAAGTCGACAACACGCACATGTCCTTTTGATTCTTTTTAAACAGTTTAAGTTAATGATTGCACTTTACGATGTTGTAACGAGTATCTTTTTATTTATGAACATAGCACACGTGGTGCAGGCAAATCCCTAAAGCGCTACAGGAGCGATGCGTGTGTGGAAAAAGCGATTCGTGTTGGTCTTGAATCGCTGTAAATTGTACTTGGTGGGAAACACAATCCTGAGCAAATCATTTCAAAGGGATGAGGTTCTCCACATGAAAGACTGCTTAAAAAGGGTTGTACGAGGAGGGACAAGCTGAACTTTATAGGGATGTGAAGTAGTAACACGATATGTATTCCTTGCACGCACCGCTTTGGGGGGAATTAAACATGTTCCCTCCATCGAACACTTTCCATGAAAATACTTGGAAAATAGACTCAAGTCGCTAGCCGTTCATCAGTGTTTCAAGGGCGCTGGTCAGTTCTGAGTCTTCAATAAAGCAAATAGGTCTCTTCTAAATAGAATCCAACAAATGCAGTGTATGTTTGGAAGCAGAGTTGGTCGAATTTGAGCTTTATACGGAATTAACAGTAGTTGTTGCGTGTAAAGTTTTCTAGTTCGAAATAACATTCTCAGCGTTTGAGAAACTCTCTTTGCTATGCTTGCAATATGTCCCTGCCGAGATATATTTGCTCCCAAATTAACGCCCAGTAAATTAAGTGACGATGCTAGAGGAATGGAGTGCTACGACATAGCTACGTCGGATTCAGAAACATAACTTTTTTAGTAAATCTGCCACTTGGGTTTTGGTAGCGTTAGAGCCTACTTGGTTACTGTCACCCCAAGATAAACTTTCTTCCATGTCTTTGTTAACTTGAGCGACTTCCTGGTGTCTGCGGATATTTGCATGAGTAGCCGATGTTCGTGCGTACAAAGTGAATGAAGAAATAAGGATACTGTCATCTGCAAAGCTGTAGATTGAATTAATGGTCCTTGACAGCAAATAGTTCATGTAAATTGTGATCCCGCTTCACAAAGTAGGATCTACAGACCAGCCTCGGAACTACATGCCCATTGCTCTCATTAATAATGTTTCAAAGGTTGTGGAAGGGTGCATTAGAATGAGGCTGGGTAGCTTCTTGACAGTGAATAACCTTTTGGCGGCCAATCAGTATGGCTTTAGGCGGGGTTTCAGTACTGAGCATGCTCTCATTAGGGTGACAGATCGCATTGTCAATAGCTTTAACATGTGAAAAAAAATGTCTATCAATATTTTTAGACTGAGCAAAAGCTTTTGACACTGTGTCGCACCATATCTTGCTGGATCGTCTAGAGGAAAAAGGAATCAGAGGTTTGCCGGAACAACTTTTTCAGTCTTCCTTGGAAAACCGTTTACAGCAAGTTAAGATTGGCGAAACACTAAGTGGACCCCGGCCAGTGAGGTGTGGTGTGCCACAGGGTACGGTCCTTGGGTCAATATTTTTTACCATTTATATAGATGGAATATTTTCAGTCTTACCTAGAGACAGTTCTGTGTGTGTGTAATCTGTTACGCTGATGACACAGCTATTACCATATCACGAGATACCTGGAAGGAAGTCAGTGTTGAGGCCGAGAAAATTAAGATTACTGCCAAAATTTGGTTTGACAAAAGCTTATTGTTGCTTATTAAATATTGAGAAGTCTCATTTTATTTGCTAGTCTATGACCAGGGCGGGGATGGCTGATGTGGAGGCCATCAAAATGCATGATAATGATTGTAAGAATTATAGTAACTGTGACTGCCAACTAAAAATAAGTTTTATGGAAAAAGTGAAGTATCTTGGTTTTATTTTGACAGACATTTGAAGTGGGACTTTCACATAGATTATGTTTGTAATAAAATTAGAAAGTTAATGTATAAGTTAAGCATATTAAGGCAAAGTTTATCGCAGAAGTCTATCATAAATATCTATAAAGCTCTCGTGGAATTAATTATGGCGTGTGTATTTGGGGGGCTGCCTATGATACCATCTTAAATATTCTTGAGTTAACACAAAAGAAAATCTTAAAAATACCTTTATTCAAGTATAAACGGTTTCCTACAGAGACTTTATTTCAAGAAGCACGAGTTCTAAATGTTCCTAGGCTATATGTAAATATGTTGAATACTCAATAAACACAAGATATAAGGAAAACCTTTCCGTAAGTACAGCTAGGATAACATTTACTTCAGTACGGAAAAAACTTGCTTTTTATAGCTCCTAGAATATATAACGCCATGCCACGATCCTTTTAAAATAAACCATTTTCAAAAATAAAGAGACAAGTCATCACAGGGTTACTTCAATTAAGGGAAGACTTGTTCTTGACTTTAGAATAGTTGAATTGATTTGTTATCTGACTTGTTTGTAATTTGTTTCATATATTGTTGTGTATGTAAAACAATGTAAATTATAAATTATAAATTTTAAATTTCTTCAATAGGTGCACGCAGAAATTCTCGGAAATAATTGTGCACCTAGGTTCATTGTAATGATTGATTTTTTTCAAAAATAAAGCATGTTATTATTATTATTAAATGATAAAGAGAGTAGGCGATAGTATGGAGCCTTGGGGCACACCGGCGTTGGTGGCGGATAGTGAAGGTGTTTCAAAGATATCCGTCGACTGCCACTGGTAAAGGATGTTCTCTGAGGAAACAGGAGAGCCATAAATAGAACTTTTCAGATATACCATAAGAGCGTAGCTTAGCCAACAATCCATCGTATCAAACACGGTCGAATGCCTTGGATATATCAAGTGCAACCTCTCGATATTCCCCAAAGTGCTCAATTACGTTGTTCCAAATATATGTTACATAAGTTAAAAGATCTCCTGTTGATATTTGCTTACGGAAGCCATATTGATGGTCGCTAATAATATTCAATCCTTTAAGATATTTTAGGATATTCTGATTGATAGCATTTTCCATGACATTCAACATTATTTGTTTTGGCATTTCGTTTGGCAAGGTCTTCTTGCTTTTTTTGGGTATCAGCTGAAAGCTTTAGAGCATTTCCAGCAGGAAGAAACTATTCCCTCTCTGTAGGATAGGTTGAAAAGTCTACAGAAAACTGGTTTTAGTTCTCTCGCGAATTTTTTGAGTTCTACGGCAGGTATTCCGTCATCCCCAAGAACTTTTTTGCAACCGGATACGTAACTGCGCAGTTGCATCTGTTTGAAACTTTGAAGACAACCATTACAAAAACCATGCATACCAACAGTCATGCTCCTTAACAAAACTTCCCGCCATTTCATAGAAATTTACCAGACTTTTCGATCCGAACTCGTATTAAATTTTGATTTTGTTCTTATGTCAAAATTATTATTTCATTAAGAAACAGCTTTAAATTAAAAAAAATATATGAAGGATATCGAGAAATATGGGGTTATACTGTAAATCTTAAGAGCATAACATAGACGGTATTTTGTGAAACTAGAAGCTAATTAAAACTAAAATTCACCAAAAATTTGAAGTAATTTCTGGAAGTGAAAACAAGTTTGTTAGAAATCTGCTTCAAAGTGAGAATGTAAATAATATGTAGTATTACCATTACCTTTTTAAGGCCCTCCTTTTAAATAATTGCATTTTTTCTATGTGTTTGTCTGACACATATTTTTAGTTAAGCTCTAAATTTCAAACATTTTTTCAATTTTATAAACAAAAATGTAAAGATATTAGAAAAATTTGACGAAAAAACTATAAAAGAACAAATTTCACACACATTCAGTATACATTCGTGTTTCTTTTTTGTGAATATAGCCCTTTTGCTTCCGTAGTTTACACCAAAGAGCTTTCATAATTATCCAAATATTTACTTTCGAATTATGAGAACCCAGACCTTAGACAAGACAGACAAATCTATTGTATATTTTATAAAATATAAACAAATAAATTGTATTTTATCATCGCTCAAATCTTTAACAACTAATAAATAGTGTTTGGGATGACATGTCACATATTTCACATAATTTAATTCCTACCATTTTTTGACTGAAACAAACAAAAATTTTACGACTATACATAATTTATAAATTAATTATCTGTTAGTAATCTATTTGAAAAAGTCTGTTTAAAGTAAAAAGGCTAAATGTTAGCTTTTTAAAATAACATTATCCAACTAGGCTTTCTTTATTGCATCAACAAGTACTATTTCTAGACTATGATTTCAAACTTGTCATAATTGATACAATCACAGCAAAACTCATACCAGTCCTTATTCTAATAAGGCAACAGCTAATTTTTTTGCTGTTTCTCAAATATGTGCTATTTTAATTAATGAGTGGTGAACAGACAGTAAATCGGAGCTCAGTATCTACATGAGCTACTTGTTTTCACGATGTGCTACTCATTTTCATTATGGGCGAGTCAGCATAAACAATGACCTACGTTTTAAAAAGCCGAATACATCGATAAACGATTAAAGTGTGAAACTTGTAGAGACTTTCTTCAAAGAAGATTTTAGAGTAAGGTGCTAAGAAATATCACAAAGGTTGAATCAAAATTAGTATACCGTATATGTAGAAAAAAAAATTGTGCTTTATTGAAACCTCACTAGTTAACTGCTGAACATACTTTTTAAAGTTTCTTTAAAAAAATATTTAACGCTGCAGCTCAATCATTTTTTTCTTGAATTGTTACTATTGAAGAAACAGGGATTAGATACTTTGACACAGAGTTGAGAATGGATGGAAAAGTCCATCCAGTCATTCGTTCGGAATAATTACAATTAAGCAGTATTGCTTCACATGCCAGATGGTCCTAACGTGAGTCTAACATGCTTTGACTTGATCCTCATAGCCTAAATCCATGAGAATAAATAAAGTATAAAAAAAATCAGCCAAGTGCAAGTAGGACTTGAGACGAAAATTATTTTTAGTGTTCCGGAATACTTAAGGGGTCACTTCGGTGTCCGTCTGTTTGTTCGTCTGTTTATCACAAGGGTATTACGTTTGATAATTTATATGGTATAAAAAAAACTAATTGGCTTGACAGTATGGTGGAGGTTTTTTAATATACTTTTCAGTATACACACTGGTGGCCAACGGATAGGTAGAGACTAAATAAGTTGTTTTTATTTATTTATAATTAAACACATATTTAGGTAGTAAATATTTATTTTACACTTTTATTATTAGACTCTAAATTGAGCTAGTTTGATTTATTGGCTATTAGATAGCTAAGATGCTATAACTATTATACATACTAAGAGAAAACGTGATATTGGATCTTAAGATATATACATGGAAGGAACTTTTTGTCTTATTCGGTTTGGTCTGATGAGCCTGCTGAGTCAGTATCTGACTAGACATGTTTGTAATCTGGGTTCTTAATTCTTTTATTGAAAACTCATTTGGGATGTGTTTTGTAGAGTCGACGATCATTTTATACCTCTATAATGAAAATTTTTATTTTAAAGGCAATCACGGTACGGAACACTAATTGCGCAAGTACAACTTGAACTTGACCGGTTGTTTTTATTTAAGTTGTCTGATGAATTGTATACTAACCTAAAGCCAACATAGTTTTCGTCATAATCATTGATCGTAGCTATATTCTTAATAAGATTCTTTCATTTTTGAATCTGATTTTATTCAATGGGAAAGTAACTTACGGATGAACAAAAAAATGTAATGCGGCAAGCTTATGTTGTTTTTTTTATGGGTATAGCACACGCGCTGAAGGGAAGTCCCTGGAGCACGTGTGAAGCTCCAGGAGCGGCATGTGTGCGGAAAAAAAAAAAAAAAGCGAGTCACGTTGTTCGTGAATCGCTGTAAATTGTACTCGGTGGGAAACACAGCCCTGGGCAAATTATTCTCCATATAAAAAACTGCTTGAAAAGCGTTGTACGAGGAGTGATAAGCTGAACCTCATACGGATGTGAAGCATTAGCGCAACGTATATTTCTAACATGCACCGCTCTGGGAGGAATTAAGCGGGCTACATCCTTCGAACACTTTCCATGAAAATACTTGTAGAATAGACTCAAGTCGCCAACCGTTCTTCAATGTTCCAGCGAATCAAGGCCGCCGGTCAGTTTCGGGTCTCCAATCGGACGAACAGCTCTTCTCTGAACAGAATCCAACAAATGCAGTGTATGTTTGGAACCGGAGCCCCAAACATGGGAGCAGTATTCCATAGTTGGTAGAATTTGAGCTTTGTGAAGAATTAACAGTTGTTGTGAAGTGTAAAGCTTTCTGGTTCGAAATAATATTCCCAACTTTTGAGAAGCTCTCCTTGCTCTGCCTGCAACATGTTCATGCCAGGACATATTTGCTCCCAAATTAACGCCCAGCAGATTGCGTGACTATGCTAGGGGAATGGAGTGTCCCGACATAACTATGTTGGGTTCAGCAACGTTAACTTTTTTAGAAAAAACTGCCGGCTGGGTTTTTGTAGCGTTAAATTCCACTTGGATACTGGGACCACCAAGATAGAATTTCTTCCAGGTCTTTGTTAAGTTGAACGACCTCCTGCAACAGCTTCTTTTGCATTTTTGGTCAAACCAAGGCTTGCCGTTGGTGGGGCATTTTTTCAAAAAAGGGATGTAAGCTTCCATACCAGCCAAAATAATATCGGAGATCTCCCTGGCGCAGTCAGATGGGTTGTCGGATCGAAAGCAAACGTCCATCCAAGGGAAAGTTCGAAAATATTCCATGAGATCTTCCCATTTAGCAGATTTGTAGTGCTAAATCTTGCACGGCTTATGCGCCTCTCTGTCACTAATTGGTAGGATACTCGATGTCGAAAGCAGTTTATGATCGGAAGAACCTAGGATTTGCGGCGACGACCGTGTAAATCTCCGGATTGGTGGTTAAAAACAGATCAAGAGGACTGGCGAACTTATGTGGTTTCCGATGAAATGAATCATTAAGAATATATTTGTCTATTATGGTATCTTTCCAAAAAAAAACAATTGTTCATTGAAAAATTGAGGTGAGCCTTAAAGGTGGCTTGCAAAGTGAAAATTTAAATCTTATGGATTAAACTAACCATATTTGTAAATACAGATATGAGTATGCATGTATAATCGAAAAGTGTTCTTTAATACCATATATATATATATATATATATATATATATATATATATATATATATATATATATATATATATATATATATATATATATATATATATATATATATATATATATATATATATATATATATACATATATATATATATATATATATATATATATATATATATATATATATATATATATATATATATATATATATATATATATTTAATTTAGAGTATTATTATGAAATTATAGATACAAAATGTAAACAAAATCAAAGTAAACGGCAGAAGATTAATATTTATTAGCAAATGAACCAGGGCCAATAAAAATAGAGTTTCCTTTATTATCCTGACGACATAACGTGCTCAAGCGCTTTTCATAATAAAAAAACTAATAAAAATTACATAGGTCAACATTTTTCAAACCCTGAGACCAGACTATACTTTTTCGAAGGTTTTTGGTGCACTGAATCCAAATTCGCTTGCGCTGAGCGAATTACTCCATCACATCAGATTTTTGAGATATCCTAACCTTAGAATTAAAAACAAAAAACGATTTATCGCTATATTCGGGATTATATTATTTTTTCGCCACAAAATTCGTTGCGGCATCCCCTTCAAAATGCATTTTGAATTTTTGAGATATTTTATTTCTTTTCGGAAAAATCGTCCATTGAAATTAATTAGTTTAGCGTTTTTTATAACCATACCAATTTGGTTAACAGTTTATTACGTTTGCCTTTCTGTTCTGTTAAATTTTGATTCTTTTAGGATTTGAGAATGTAATATCTTTTATCAATTTTTACTCGATGCCTGAGAGATTATGTTAGGTTCATTTATGCCTGTTTGGGGATTAAGAATGTCTTTTATGAATGAAGTATTAAAGAATGGAGTACTATCGAGAAAAATTTTTCGAATGAAAGTTGTGTATTTTTTACTAGAAACATGATGCCGTCATAAAAAATATAGGTTCCCATTTAAAAAATCCAATTTGATCTTCAAATGACCTTCAAAATAATCTTCCAAGGTCATCAGGCCGCACACGTGTCGCTCCTGTAGCGCTTTAGGGAATTCCCTGCAGTACGTGTGCTAGACCCATAAAAAAAATCACAATTATATCATTTCATTGCCCCTTTAAAACCCTTCAACTTTTGTCTAAAACTTGTTTTACTAAAAGTTGATATAAAAAAAATTAAGAAACCTGGTACATTAAAATGGGACAGGACACCATGTGTGATAACAAATAAACAATGTTTCTACTAGAAATATGATCTCTCCGAGAAGAAATAAGATATCTGAAAAATCTAAAATGCATTTTGATGGGAAAGAGTAGTACTTTCATATACCTCAACGAGTTTTGCGGAAGAAAAATTAATTCGCGGTGAAATATAATCCCCAATATAGCGAAAAAAACTTTTTTGCATTTTTTGGTTAGAATATCTCGAAAAACCTGATGTGATGAAGCAATTCTGAGGTCGAATATAAACTAAGCTCACCAAAAACCTTTGGGAAAACATACTCTGGTGTCAGGGTCTGGAGTAATTTTGACGGCCTGTGGTATAAAACCACCTATGCAAGGAAAGCCGTGATTTTATAAAAATTTTACCACAATATAATTGGGCGGAAGTTTTGTTTCGCAAAAATGTATATTTACAGCAATAAAGAATATCGTTGAGAAATTTTAGAGAGTCGCCTCTTTCGTTGTTTCGCCCTAAACATCTAAACTATAATAGTACTTTATGGTAACAAGGTACCTCCCAGTCAAAAGTCCTAAATAGCCGCAATAAGTTCGATAATATAAATGTTACATTCATTATGTTGGACAACCATGAAATGAGTTAATTCATTAACTAATATGCTAAGTACACAAACATATTATAGAAAACATCCTTGTTTACACCTGTCAATGCTGTTTATATAGTTAAATATGATGGTTATTTAACTCAAAATAAATTATTGTGGTTACAGTTAGCTTCGTGAATAGCTTAAAATTTATAACTATTAATTAATACGCATTTAGAATGAGTACGTCAGTGCACTTGAGGCAGATTCAGTTATCTCTTTTCATTGCACTGACTTTGTATGCAAAGCACCATTGCAACTCATCATGTCGATAAAATGTAATTACATGGGCGATAGTCGATAGCTATATTGATAATTATCGATATATCGATAGTTATCGATACATCGGTAACGATCGATGATTATTGATATATCCATAATTAATATTTAAAACTTGATAACCAAGAAGCGGTGACTTGCGAAAAGGGAAGGGAGAAATAAGCGATGTCTATCGATATATTGATAACTATCAATATATCGATAAGTATCGATATATCGACAAGTATCGATATATCGATAACTATCAATATATAAATAACTATGGATATATCGAAAGTTATCGTCATAATAATAATTTTAAAATTCACCTATCGTAATTTGATATATCGAGAATTATTAATATAGGGAAAAAAATTCCCATCTCTAGATTCAAATTTCAATTATATACGATTCTGATTATGAGTTTCAAGGATACAGGGCAAAACATACCTTACCTCTTCTTCAAGTAACACTCAATGTTGGCTTATTCCAGATTATTCCAACCACTCCTTTAAGTCTCAATTTCATACTTTTGCGAGGGCTGCCTTTTAAGTTTTTATAAGCGACCACTAGATGGCGTTATTGAGATGTGACATTACCATTGTTCTAAAATTTGACATTTGTTATTGTTAAAACAGTGTCAGCTCAGAAATTGGCCGAGTAGTTTGTTTACAGTGAGTGTTTAAAAAATAGTTTTGTGAACCAATGGAAATTTCACATGAATGATTTTTTACGATTTTAGTAAAGACCTAACTACACAACAATGTCTCGAAATGCTTCGTTCAATTTTTGGTAACGAATCACAATCAGAAAAGACTGTTTACAATTGGTATACAGAATCTCGTCATGGTCGTGCTTCCGTCAGAGGTGAATTTCGTGGAGGTAGATCAAAATCGGTTGTTGTTTCATAAAACATCGATGCTTTGCGCAACATGATTGAAGACGATCGTGTGACTTACTGAGAGATAGAGGCATCCTTAGGCATATCGAACACTGCAGTAAATTCGATTTTTTTATGAACATTTAGCTGTGAAAAAATCAGTTCTCGATGGATTCCGCATACTTTGACTGAAACTCAAAAACAGGCTTGTATCGATTGGTGTAAGGAAATGCTCAAAAAATTCGACTGAGGTCATGCAAAATCCGTATACAACATCGTAACAGAAGACGATACTTGGATATATTCGTACGAGCCGGAAACTAAGCAACAATCAACTGCTTTTATGTTTCAAGATGAATCGAATCCAACAAATTGGTTCATTCGCGAAGCACTTCCAAGAAAATGATCGCTTGCTTCTTTAGTTACACTGGATATGTGGCAACCATTGCCTTAGAGTATCGAAGAACAGTTAATACTGAATGGTACACAACAATTCGACAGAAAAAACATTAACTTGTCTCATTGCCCGTATTCACCTGATTTATCGCCTGATAACTTCTTTTTGTTCCCGAATGTCAAAACAAAATCCGTGGACAGCGATTTTCATCACCTCAAGAAGCTGCTGAATCCTTCCAAAACCATGTTTTTGAGGTACCAGCTTTAGAGTGGAAAAAACGTTTCGAGAATTGGTTTAAACGCATGAAAAAGTGTATAAATCTTAAAGGTGAATATTTTGAGAAACTGTAAAATGATTTGTATCAAATTCTTTTTTGATGAAGGAATATTTCAGTATATGCTAACGATATATTTTTTGTCAAATTTCAGGTTAGTTCAGGTTAGATTCTGATTGTCACCTGAATACATGATATTTTTTTAAACTAATTTTCGGTATTTATTTTATATTTCGTGGGTGTTAAAAGTTGTTATTCATGATAAAGTTGTTTGCTAAATAAAGAACACCACATTTAGCGCCACGTAATAATAATTAATTAAACTATACAAGCGAGATCTGTTGCCTCTAGGGGTTTTATGTTTCTAAAATACAGTTTCATTTTTAAATAAAAGAACAAAGTTGGGTTGTTCTTTCCTTTATCTAGTTTATTTAACTAAATTAACAATGAGATTTTAGTACATCCCTACTATTATTAAATAGGGTGAGTTGTAGCATCTCATATTTTAAATTAAAAATAAACTGTGATGGAAAGAAAATACGTTTTGAACGGAACTAAAGTGTTCGAAATAACTCGAATTAATGCCTCTTGTGTCGCAGTCGCATTTGAAATATTTATCGTTTTTTTTCCCTTGCTAAAGAAAAATACTGTGAAAAAATCACTCTCTACGATTTTTGAATTTCTTCACTCTTCAGGGTTCCAAGATCACGACAAACATAATCTTTCATATTGATCGATAACTCTCGAACGAAATGAGATATCGATTTCAAATTTAATAAAAATATAATGCTTGAAGTAGAAATGGAACTTATAGTTTTTGGGCGATATATCTTAAAGGAAAAAAGGGTGAAGGACATGAAGATCGATAAATCCTGTTTATTTTCAATATTATTACGAGAATCTTTCTTGTTTTTAATTTGAGATAACGGACAAGTCTTAAGTATTTATAGTTCAATATATAAGGAATTAGAGGCGTGAAGCAGAGGATTTTAGAGTCGATGATTAGAAAATAGTGTGCTTTCTTATTATTTTCAATTATTTCTAATCAAACATATAAGGGATTATATGTTTGATCAGTGAGGTAAAGTCTTGTTTAGGAATGTTGGAGTCGATAAATCTGAAAATTGTAATATTTTTTTCATCACTTTCAAATTTCAGAGAAATAGTATGTGCAAGTAAAACCTAGGTTTCAGTTGTAAATATCTTTGAAGTGCTGCTTTTGCTTCACATTTTTCTTTGGTATTAATAGAGTACCTATCATGTAAAAATATAACTTGTACTGCTTAGATTGAGTTATTCTTTGAGAACGTCAAATTTAGTACTTATTTTAGGACTACGCGTTTGCAAGAGAAATTTTTTAACTCACATGTCTTTTTAGTGTTCCGTACGGAACACTTATGGGATCATTCCGGTGTTTGTCTGTCCGTCTGTCACACCCGATTTTCTCTGGGATCTTTTGATATAGAAAATTGAAATTCGGCAAAAATATAGGAATTGATGGCAGGCAATGAGAGCCGTATAGTTTTGAAAGTTACATTTTGACTTAAGGGGTTAGTTTTGGGGGTAAAATCGGAAGGAAAATCATGTCATCGAGTAGGATGTCAAATGAAATCTTGTGAAAACACGAGTTTAATAATACCAGGTGTACAAGTATGAAATGCGGATTTCAGACAACAGATTGTGCACCAATGCAGTTTGTGTTATAAAGATTTGCCACTGCGCCATTTTGTTGTGTCATCAACAAGTGTCAGATGCGCATGAGCAATAAATTGGAAAAGTGTGTGCATAGTGTTGTGTTCAATATGTCGAAATTTATACCGAACAAAGAGCATTCGAGGACAGCATTAATTTTTTATTTTCATTTGAAGAAACTGCTGTTGAATCATACCGATTACTTCGAGAAGCTTATGGTGAACATGCTCCATCGCAAGATTCGTGTGAACGATGGTTTTGGCGTTTCAAAAGTGGTGACTTCGATGTTGCAGACAAGGAACGTGGAAAACCGCCAAAAAAATACGAAGATGTGGAATTGCAAGCATTGTTGAACGAAGATGAATCGCAAACACAAAAACAACTTGCCGAGCAATTGGGCGTTTAGTCAACAAGCTGTTTCCAATCGACTACGAGAGATGGGAAAGATTCAGAAGACCGGTAGATGAGTACCATATGAGTTGAACGACAGGCGAATGGAAAAGCGCAAAAACACGTGTGACATTTTGCCCGCTCGGTACAAAAGGAAGTCGTTTTTGCATCATATAGTTAGAGGGGATGAAAAGGGAATTTATTTTGAAAATCCCAAGCGCAAAAAACATGTTTAGACCCAGGCGCACCATCCACATCGACCGCAAGACCGAATCGCTTTGGCAGAAAGACGATGCTCTGTGTTTGGTGGGACCGGAGGGCGTGGTCTATTATGAGCTGTTAAAACCTGGAGAAACGGTTAATACTAAACGTTACCAACAACAATTGACCGATTCGAACCGTTCGCTGCTTGAAAAAAGGCCAGAATACCGAAAGAGGCATGACAAAGTCATTTTTCTTCATGACAATGCTCCATTACATACGGCAAAACCAGTTCGCGACACGTTGGAAGCATTCAGCTGGGAAGTTCTACCCCATGCGACTTACTCACGAGACTTGGCTCCTTCCGATTACCATCGATGGGTCAGGCGTTTGCTGAGCAGCGATTTAGTTCGTACGAAGATGTGAAAAAATGGCTCGATGAAAGGTTCACAGTAAAAGGGGAAGATTTTTGCTGGCGTGGTATTCACAAATTGCCCGAAAGATGGAAAAAATGTATAACAAGCGATGGAGCATACTTTGAATAAAGCACTTTTTATCATTCTTCCGAATTTAAAACATGTTTTTTTAGAAAAAAAATCCGCATTTCATACTTGTACACATGTGTATATATAACGAAATACTTGCGCACACTTTTCTTCGTATTATTTAAAAAAAAACAGCCAAAAATCCCTGTCCCCCCTATCTCGAAAGGTACTAATCAAAAAATTTTTAAAAAATTCTGGAATATTCTTCATAAAGTGGAGATTGAGCGAAAATTATAACGAATCCATTATGTTTGATAATTTATCTGGTATAAAAAAAAACTATGAAAACTACGGACTTGACAGTATGGTGGAGGTTTTGTTGATATAGTTTTGAGCTGCTAGCGGACCGCTCCTGTAGGGAGAATTTTATTTTATTTATTTATAGTTAAACAAATATTTAGGTAGTAAGTATTTGTTTTCCCCCTTTTATTACTGGATTTTAGATTAGGTAGCTAAGATGCTGTAGATACTGTATATTATTGACTAAGCAAAAACGTGAAAATACATATTGGATCTTAAGATACCTGTATACATGTCCTGGGCCTAATTAACTTAGTCTAGGTAAGGATGATTAAGGTGACCTTACGATACACTAATTGTGCAAGTTCGACTTGCACTTAGCCGGTTTTTTAATTTGGCACTGAGGCAGGAAGTTACGTTTCTCCTGCATTTGTTCAAATGTAAGTACCAACAAATTTCCATATGCGACTGGTTTTTTACGTTTTCTATAAAATCATAAAAAATATAAAGAGATCTTCATATTTTTATGATTTTTAAAGCGGTTTCCAAGCTTCCAAACTATTATGGTGAATTTCAAGACGGATTTTTTTTACAATGAAATGAAAAACGTTACTCAAGACAAATTGAAAGTCTAGAAGCTACTCAAAGAATTACTATGAATACGCGCCTTGGACTAAATAAATTGAATATTTTGGAAGATATTAGTTACAAGATTACCTCTGTTCACATTTCAAATATTGTTCTAACTAGGGATAAGATTTGAAAATTTTAATGAGCCATATTAGTGGTGACGTCAGGATGGGTAATCAATAATACAAAGGTTTTATAACCATGTAACTAAAGCGAAATTTGATATATCTTCTGTCACTGGAAAGGTACTTTCCAGGCTTGCAGAGCATGTTATTGTTTTGGCTATAAACACAAAGTTAGTAATGCACGTGCTTAATTGAATTAACTTTTGTTGTTTTTCACGAAAAAAACAAAAAAAAAATAGGTATCAAAGGGCAGTGAATTCTTTTATCTTTTGTTGATGTCTACTCTCCAATCAAAATTTGTAAGGTTTGTTAATATAATTGATTGGCAGGTGCCTATTTGCCAATCGGTTGTAAAAAAGTATTTTAATTAATGCTATTATTGAATCGAAATTAAAATATACAATGAGAGTTATTTAGCCTCCATTTTAAACGCAGCCTCTTAGTTTTTTTTTGTTACGTCATAGTGGACATTTACGTTGGGCTGAGAGAACTACAAGAACAGATAAGTCAGTTACGTATGCATATGACCATTAAGAAGGCAGTGGGCAACTCTAACTTAATTATAAACACAAATATTAGATGTACACTTAAAATAAAAAATCATTACAATAATAATTTGGAGGTTAAGATTAAGAGTTATGTGGCTTTTAGATATTATATCTGGGGGCAAGTCGAGCAGAACGCACAGCCGTACCATCCATTTCTCGAAGCCACTCACGGCACTTGCGACCCTCCTGTAACTTCGTTGTGGATAAAGCTAGAAGCCTGAATTTTCAGTGACCAAGAGGACATAATATACTAGCTATATTCCTAAATTACCTACTATTTATATCTTATAGTTTACGAACTATCGCCAGTCGAAGTTCTTTAATTTTGTCACTAACACACTCACCGATCATCAAAATTCTAAGGTACTTCTAGCAGACACACAAACTTCAAATTTTGAATTTAGTTAGTGTTTAGCCTATAAAGGAAGGAAAAACTAAAACATCCTGAAATTTCAGTCCCGTTTTCTAAACTGTACAGTCATTTAAGCCAAAAAAAGAGGGTCAACCTCGGACTGAGAGATAATAAGCTGTAAACTTGTATAAATCTTTATTTTGGCATTCTGAAAGTTGTCTCAAAAGTCTCATAAAATCTCGTGTCCGCGTCTTAAGATATTCAAGGTCAAAGGTCACAAAAATCGGTTTTTTCACAAATATCTCGCTTTTTATGGTTTCAATGATATTTGCATTTATTATGAAAATTGTAGAGCATAAAATTCTCTACAAATTTTGTTCTAACCATTTTTTTATACGCTTAACTATTTTTGAGATAAAGCGCGGAGAGCGCGCAGCACTCAGCCATACATAGCATAATGCAAGGTCAACCGCGAGTCCCGGTAAATAATACGTCGTATAAAGTTAATTAATCACTAAAAAATTCGTAATTATGAATAATTTGTATTATTTATTAATTAATATATTATATTTAATAATATTTTTCATTTATCAAATATATTCATTTAATAATACTTACCTAGTTTGTGTAATTAAAAAATTGTTAAGTAAAATACTTTAAGTATATTTTAATTATAAAAAAATATGAAGATGATGGTTCCAAGTCAGTAGGGCTAGAAGAGAATATAGTTATTAAATAGGAGCAAAAGTCATGTTAAGACGAAATATTGACGTGAATCTTGGCTTAGTCAACGGTTCTATCGGTATAGTACAAGGAGTAAAGGTTGAGCCTGAAATACAAATAAAATAAAAAAAAACCGGTCAAGTGCAAGTTGAACTTGTTCCGTACGATTGTTTTTAAAATAGAAAATTTTGTTAGGGTGGTATAAAATGATCAGTGACTTCACAAAATACACCCCAAATGAGTTTTCAATAAAGTTTGCTTCCAATCTTTACTGAAAACTGGTGACCTTGAAATTTTGGTTTTTTTCTATACCAGATAAATTATTAAAGGTAATGATAATTTTTCGTTCAATCTATACCCCGTGGAGAATATTCCAGAATTTTTTCAAAATTTTTTGATCAGTACTTTTCGAGATAAGGTAGGGGACAGCGATTTTTCACGATTTTTTAAAAGTAATACGAAGAAACGTGTGCGCAAGTATTATATTACATATATATTTTTTACTCGTGTTTTCACAAGCTTTCATTTGACACCACACTCGATGACCTAGTAAAAAAATTTTTTTTCACTTCTGATTTCACCCCTCAAAACGAATCCCTTAAGTCAAAATTTATATTACGGTGATATAAAATGATCAGTGACTTCACAAAACATACCCCAAATAAGTTTTCAACAAAGTTTATTTCCAATTTTTGCTGAAAATTGATGACCTTGAATTTTCTGTTTTTTTTTTATATACCAGATAAATTATTACAGATAATGCACTCGTGATAATTTTCGTTCAATCTACACCCCGTGGAGAATATTCCAGAATTTTTTTCAAAATTTTTTGATAAGTACTTTCCGAGATAAGGCGGGTGGACAGCGATTTTTCGCGATTTTTTTAAAAATAATACAAAGAAAAGTGCGTGCAAGTATTACATCATATATACATTTTTTACTCGTGTTTTTACAAGCTTTCATTTGACACCACACTCGATTACCTAGTAAAAAAATTTTTTTTTCACTTCCGATTTCACCCCCCAAAACTAACCCCTTAAGTCAAAATTTAACTTTCAAAACTACATGGCTCTGATGAGGCCTTCAATTCCTATATTACTACCAAAATTTCAACTTTCTATGACAAATAGTTTCATAGAAAATCAGGTGTGACAGACG
Organism: Pachyrhynchus sulphureomaculatus; assembly: GCA_019049505.1. Classification (NCBI taxonomy): domain Eukaryota; kingdom Metazoa; phylum Arthropoda; class Insecta; order Coleoptera; family Curculionidae; genus Pachyrhynchus; species Pachyrhynchus sulphureomaculatus. Next base: position 105,924,905 of record CM032455.1, on the reverse strand, counting down.
GACAGACAGACGGACAGACGGACAGACAGACGGACAGATACCGAAGTGATCTTATAAGTGTTCCGTACGGAACATTAAAAATACATATTATATTTAATAACGAACATCTTTACGAGCTTGGTCCAGCCAAAACTAAATTTGTTAATAGAGCTTATGTTCATCGCGAACAGTTTCCGATATGTATAGCCTATGCTATTACCATACACAAAAGTCGGGGGCTAAGTCTAAACAGTGCACACTTTATTAGTAGATTATTCTTATGTGATTATGTTGCCGGGCGATTGCCAAGTCATTATATTTATTATAGAAGTGATAGATGTCTAATATTGATACGGTCACTATAAATATTGTTAGGTAACTAAATAGATAACAATTTATGACAAAGTTGTTGAATAGGTGCTTCCATAGATACTAACTAAAATAACTGACTTAGTTTTACATGAGATCTCAAAACTTTTTGTGGTAGAAGGACTGCGTTGCGAGACTTGGCATTTTTTTACCTTTTAGGTTTTTCATGGGATTACACTTACTTAGTCCTTAGGCTATATTTATGATTCACTAAATTTGAAAACGAGATTAGAACAGCTGTACGTTTTTTGCGGTTTCTTTATTTCTGTATAATAGCAAAAATTAAAATTTCACGCCGTATTAGGCCAAAATGCAGAAAGGCAGGATTCAGATCCCCAGGGGCTTAAACACTTCAACCACCTTCAAAAACGCCGACGACTATATCCCTGTCAGAATGAGTTGTAGTGTCATACACGCCCATGGGCGTACGAAAAAATTAAAAGATATTTAATAGTAGAGTAGATTTGTGAAACACGATATCTACCATAAAGGTGTAACGACACAATAACCTCGAATTCTATTTTTGTGATATTAGGTAATTTTGGAACATTGGTTTTAGAGTTAATGTGGTTGTGCAAATTAAACTTTCTTGTAAAAAATCGATTAATTTTCTCTGTGTAAATTTTATTTCGTTTAAAACCTTCCTAAAATAAAAAAATTTTCAATTACTAGTAATATTTTTTATTTTGCATTCCCTTCATTCACTACCAACCAGTATTTGACATCATAACTCTTCTTTTAGATTATATAAAAAATAAATAAATAAGACTTCTTGCCTACATGAATAATATTTATGTTTATAGAGGAAAAAAAAAGATGTATACCTGCTTTAGCGAACGAAAATCATTTTCTTCGTTCTAGCATCAAAAGTACAGGCGTCTAAATGTATGGGCGCACCATCTATGAATCACTAAATTAGGACATGCATGTTTTCCTCCATATCAAAGCTCGTCACCCACTATTTATTAATAGTGGTGTTAGTACCCTATTCGCTTATAATAACAAAGGTACTAAATCTTATTTCATCTATGCGTTTTGCTCTTGAACTAGCAGTTTTGGTGGCGCTGAGGTTTGTTGGTTACTGACACATTTTTGGGTGTATACCTTTTAAACCTCTTCTGGTGATACTGGGTGTTTGCGTGTTACCTCTTCACCTAGGCTGATTGTTGAGCTCTGATATGAAGCGAAACATGCATGGCACACCAGGGTAGTACAGAGTTTTGGCCGCCCGTACTTTTGATGCAAGAGCGAAGAGCAGAGTTTTCTGCTGCTGAAGTTGATATATAACTTTCTTTTCTTTATATTTTTACGGACTATAGATATTTACCCTGTTTGTAAAAATTTAATAATTTTTAAAGTGCTGTGTGATATGGTAAAAAATAACATAAATTTCTTTAGGTCTAATAATGGTGATCCAATGATTTAACGTCGAATTTAGGAACTTTACACCCATAAATTAAGCCACTCATCAACGTTACTCTTTTCCTGAAAATATTCGTACTTGATACTAATGGTAAAAACGTCATTTCATAACTGTCAGTGTATCCCTTGAAAACCTTTAGACTGGTTATCAAGCTGTATACTGTTAACTTAATCATAGAAAATAGACACATAGAAAGCAAAAGCAAAAATAGGTAATTCTTAGTTTGGAAATGACGTAGTTGTGTTAGCAGATAGCAGAAAAATTGCGGAAAAATGTTAAGAAAGAAGATTGTCAAAAAATGCTGATAAGATAAAGATTTAAAGACTGTATATACTGTACATTAAATATTCACCAATGCCCGCCACAACATACTGGGTTGTTGAATAAATATTGAGCTTTTTTTCTCATTAGATTTAGCGCCACATATCTCAGGTAATATAAATCGGACCTGGTCATACTTGCGTCAGTTGAAAGCTAACCTTTGACAGTAGTAGACGTGCAAAAACTGTTGGAACTCGTTTACTCAGACTTAGTTTCGATAAAGGCACAAATGCTATGCAGGCTTATGAAGAAATTTGTACTGTTTATGGTCAATTACGTTACCACAGCCAAAAGATGGTTCAGTTGCTATTATTCTGGAGATTTGCATGTCAAAAAACGCTCCTCGCGCTGGTCGACTAATGACAAAAAGAGTTGATAGAATGTTGACAAAAGTTGAGTTAGACTAGAATATAAGATGGAGAAAACTGGCTACAAGAAGAAGCTCTATGTTTAGATGTAACATGATTTAACAGCGGTCGCATTTCCATCTGCGAATCTCTATAGAAAGGTAAAGAAATAGAGTCATTTCTGAAGTGGTTAAGCACGGCGATACAAACTGGATCACGTACGATAATAACGTGTGAAAAAGATCGTGGTTGAAAAAGGATGCAGCTCCACAAACGATGGCAAAGGCAGAATTGACGCCAAAAAAGGTGATGTGTGTTTGCTGGGATTAGAAGGGAATCGTGCATCATGAGCTGCTGCAACTGATTCCGTACTCTACTATCTGTAATTGACAAGATTGAACCACGCAATTAAACAAAACCGACAGGACCTGGTCAATAGAAAGAGTGTTGTCTTCCACCATGACAACATCAGACCCCACCCATCTGTGATGGCTCGGCAAAAATTGAAAGAGTCAGAGAGAGTCAGAGTTTATTTCGGTCTCTCCAGAACTCCCTGACGGATATTAAATTAGTTTCAAAAGAGGCATGCAAGAACAACTTGCCACAATATTTAGCCCAGAAACCACAGAAGCTCTACAGTGGCGGGATTATGGTAATGCCAGAAAAATGGTAGAAGGTATCGAATAAAATGGCACATTTTTTACGAAAGCTCCTTCAAAATATAAAAAACAATTCTCTAAATTTTGACTTTAAAAGGCTGAATACTTTTTCGAGAACCGTTGGTATCATAAAGGAGTCAACTTTTGTTAATTTTAAACCTGTAGTAACAATACTATGTCATGATTTTGGTGGATAAATATTGTTATGACATCTTTGGCGACAACTCACCATGTTGACTAATTACACAAGGGTAGCAACTGACATCATCTCTCGCCATCAAAATTGTAACTTTTTAATAGATTTTTAAAGAGTCTCTCGCCGACTTAAAAAATATTAGGCTGGCCGTTACAGAATACTCTTTCGTTTCAATGAAAATACTAGCCTGCAACACCACCAGCGTGAGCTTAACGATTTGCATCATCGAAGCAACAAAAGACACAAAAAAAAATCCAGGGGTACCCACCCACTTACTCTCTTTCTCTCTCTCTCTCTCTCTGGTCGGAACATCTTGTCGGAGACTGTCCCCTTGATCTTCTACCTTCTACCTTCCCTGTTACTACAAGCTTTTCCATGGTATCCACTTTCCTCATATTGTGACCAAAATATTTCAGGTACTGTCTATTAATTCTATTTGAAAATTGGTCATTTATACTCAGCTCTTCAAGAATAGACACATTAGTACGGTGTTCGGTATATGATAGTCTGAGGATTTTTCGATATGCCCACATCTCAAAACGCATTGATTCGTTTTTTGTCAGCTTGTTTAATGGTCCATGTTTCCGATGCGTAAGTTGCTATGGGGAATATAAGGCTGGATAGCAATCTTAACACTCTGTTTTTTGTGACAGCTGGATCTTTCTAGAACTTAGTGAGTTTGATCGTCGAATTTCTAGCCATAGCCAAACGTTTTCTTACTTCCGCTTCACAGCCACCAAGTTTAGTTACGAGGGATCTCAAATAGTTGAAATGATCTACAACAGTGAAACCAGCAATTTCATTTATATGTTGCGGATCTTCATTACGACTAACAATCATTACTTTGGTTTTCGCTCTATTAATTGCCAATCCATAGTTTTTGTCTTGAAGTTGCAAATGTAACAGTATCATCCGCATATCTAAGGTTATTTAACTTTTTTCCACCGATTGTAACACTCCTACTCCAGCTATCCAAAACAGACCTCATTATATGTTCACAGATTCACAGTCGAAAGCTATAGAATAGTCTATAAGTTGTTATTTGGAATTCCCTGAATTTTTCTATTATCTAAATTTTTTTTATGGGTCTAGCATACGTCCTACAGGGAAGTCCCTAAAGCGCTAAAGGAGAGAGAAAGTGATTCACGTTGTTTTTGAATCGCTGTCAATTGTACTTGGTGGGAAACACAGTCCTGGGCAAATTGTTCCAAAGGGATGATGTTCTCCATATAAAAGACTGATTAAAAAGCGTTGTACGAGGAGTAACAAGCTGCATCTCATACGGATGTGAAATATTAGCGCGACATGTACTTTTAACATGCACCGCTTTGGGAGGAATTAAGCGGGCCACATCCTTCGAACACTTTCCATGAAAATACTTGTAGAATAGGCCCAAGTCGCCAACCGTTCTTCGATGTTCCAGCGAATCAAGGCCGCCGCCGGTCAGTTCCAGGTCTCCAATCAGAAGAACAGCTCTTCTCTGAATAGAATCCAACAAATGCGGTGTATGTTTGGGAGCGGAGCTCTAAACATTGGGAGCAGTATTCCAGAGCTTTGTAAAGAATTAACAGTTGTTGTGGAGCGTAAAGCTTTCTGGTTCGAAATAATATTCCCAACTTTTGAGAAGCTCTCCTTGCTATGCCTGCAACATGTTCATGCCAGGACATAGTTGCTCCCAAATTAACGCCCAACAAATTGAGTGACGATGTTAGAGGAATGAAGTGCCCCGACATAACTATGTCGGGTTCAACAACGTTTTAGAAAAAACTGCCGCCTGGGTTTGTGTAGCGTTAAATTTCACTTGGTTACTGTCACCCAAGATAGAATTTCTTCCAGGTCTTTGTTAAGTTGAATGACTTCCTGTTGAGATTTTGTTCTCTAGTCCCTCTTCCTGAAATGAAGCCTGTTTGTTTGATAGCAAAAAAGTTTTGAGCCTTTTATTTAGGATCCAGAGAAATACCTTCGCAGCGTTGGATACCAGAGCGATTGTTCTATAGTTGCTGCAATCCAAAGGGGAACCCTTCTTATGCAAGAATATAAATGCCACTTCACACCAATCTTTTGGCCATCTTCCAGTCTTCCATAACAGATCACACAGTTGATGTAGCATAGTCACGGCGGTATCTCCCGTCATCTATATTATTTCCGCAGCTATCTCGTCAGTACCTGCTGCTTTTCTGTTCTTTAACCTTTGAATAGCCTTCCTGACTTCAGATTTAAGAAAAAATGGCTGTTGTTCTTCTGCGGCTTCATTAACGCCCACGAGCTGAGATACAAAAAATTCTTTACAGTAATCTGTCCAAACGTTAATGATTCCAGGCATGTCGGTGACTGTTCTACCTTTCTTATCTCTGATTATACCCACTTACAACTGAGCAAAATTAACTTTCTTGCACTTTACCATATACATACATATTTGCAATAAAATTTGCATAAGCAATTTTGTACAAACTGCGTCCAAACTGCTTGACATTACGCCATCCTTGAAATACTTGAATAAGTATGTACAAGATGTTATACATTTTAGAGAAAATAGAAGAAGTTTTAATGGCTTCGATATTATATTCCTATTATTTACGTTGTTTCTGAACCAATCCTAATCAAATGTAGTGGAAAATCTAGCAAGATCTGCATATACTTTAAAGAAAACTGCAGACAAATTGAATTATTTATATTGGTGTTATAAAAGGAAATACAGATTGATAAAATTGACTTTATTTGAAGCGGTCCAATCCTAAATATATTATCCCTTTTTGTTTTGAATTCTTGACAGAGTGGTAATTCGACGGAAGTATGGAATATATGAACTTAGCAAACAGTAAAAAAAGGCCACTTAATTTACACGCCACTGTCCTTTGTCATATCAAGCAACAGCAACACAGTTTGTCGAGTGCAGATGAAGCATTTAGAGCATCGGCCATTAAAAGCAGGGGAGAGAATTCCAAAAACATCCCTTGGAATTTAACAATTTAACACGTTTCAAGTGCCCCCACGACCCTCGCGCACTTTTACACACCGGCAGAAAATTTCGGAGTTGCCAGTCAGTCGCCGGAAATCGATTTTTCTGTCGGAAGTCAGGTGCTAATTGCACCGAATTTAATTTTTAATGAAAGCTGGGTGCAAACTTCAATATACTTCGGCAAATTGAGCACGAATATTATAATTTTGTTAAAATTTTTAGTATATATTTTCAGGATGATGCACTGATTGAAATTATCAATTAAGGGGATAAGCTTGACTTTTTTTTATGGGTCTAGCACACGTGCTGCAGGGAAATCCTCAAAACGCTACAGGAGTGACACGTGTGCGGAAAAAAAGCGATTAACGTTGGTCTTGAATCGCTGTAAATTTTACTCTGTGGGAAATACAGTCCTGAGCAAATTATTCCAAAGGGATGAGGTTCTCCATGTTTGAAAAGGGTTGTACAAAGAGTAACAAGCTGAACCTTATACGGATGTGAAGTATTAGCGTGACGTGTATTTCTAGCATATACCGCTCTGGAAGGTATTAAGTGGGCTGCAACACTTTCCATGAAAATACTTATAGAATGGACTCAAGTGACCAACCGTTTTTTTCGACGTTCCAACGAATCATGGCGGCCGGCCAGTTCCGGGTCTCCAATTAAACGAACAGTTCTTCTCTGAATAGAATCCAACAAATGCAGTGTATGTTTGGGAGCAGAGCCCCAAACTTGGGAGCAGTATTCTACAGCTGGTCGAATTTGAGTTTTGTACAGAATTAACAGTTGTTGTGGAGTGTAAAGCTTTCTAGTTCGAAATAATATTCCCAGCTTTTGAGAAGTTCTCTTTGCTATGCTTGCAACATGTTCATGCTAAGACATATTTGCTCCTAAATTAACGCCCAACAAATTGAGAGACGATGCTAAAGGTATGGAGTGCTCCCACATAACTCTGCCAGGTTCAGCAACGTTAACTTTTTTTTAGAAAAAACTGCCGCCTGGGTTCTTACAGCGTTAAATTCCTTTTGATTACTGTCACCCCAATATAGAATTTCTTCCAGATCTTTGTTAAGTTGAATGACTTCCTGCTGGCTGCGGATATTTGTCTGAGTAGCCGATGTTCGAGCGTTCAAAGTAAATAAAGAGATAAGCGTACTGTCATCTGAAAAGCAGTAGATTAAATTCCCGATCTTTTCCATCAGATCGTTAATGTAAATGAGAAAGAGAGTAGCAGACAGTGTGGAGCCCTGGGACACACTGGCGTTGATAGTGAAGAAATTCGTCGACTGCCACTCGTAAAGAACGCTCGTTAAGGAAACATGAGAGCCACAAACAGAACTTTGCAGTCATATCAGAAGAGCGTAGCTTAGCCAACAATCCATCGTGCTAAACACGGATATATCGAGAGCAACCGCTCGAGTCTTGAACTGTATTGTTCCAAACATGTGTTATATAAGTTAGCCATATTTATAGTCGCTAATAATGTTGAATCCTCCAAGATTCTATCAGCATTTCTTGTAATTCTTCTTTTGTGTTGGCGATTAGAGTGATATCATCTGCGAAACTTAAGTGATTTAATTATTCGCCGTCTATAAGTATGAATATTACTAATAAGATAATAAGCAGTAGCTAGAAGTTATGCTGCTTTATCACTTGTCACACAACCTTATCGGAAAATAGTGGCTAAATTCTGCCATTTGTCAATATTTAAAAAAAAATGGGTGTTAATTTTAAACTTAAATAACAACAAAACATACTTAAAATTCCATTAATGTTATATAAAGTGTTTACATAAAAAATATAAAAATTGACTTATTTTCACCCGCCTAAATGTATGGCAGGATTATCTACCTGAGAGCATTAATTACCAATACTGGGGACAATGAAGATGAAATCCGCAAAAGTATACAACTAGGGAGAACAACAATGATAAGGTTATCGAAAATTTGGAAGAGTAAAGATATCACGAGAAACATGAAAATAAATCTAGTGCAAAACCTTGTATTCCCTGTACAGAAATATGCGTCCGAAAGTTGGATAATTCGAACAGCAGATTGAAAACGAATAGACGCGTTTGAAATGTCTCCTGGACGGGACACTGAACGAACGTGTCCATCCTGAATAAAATTAAGCCCACTCAACGGCTACTCACTACAGTGCTTACTGGAATATTGCGGTTCTTTGGTCGCTTGACTAAAAGTGAGCACATCTCCCATGTTTTGGATAGATACCTTGGAGAGCATTTTGCATCCTAACGTGGAACTTGCGGTAATCGATTAGAGTGGCAGAACACCATGTTATGAAGGAGTTGGAAATCTAGGCTAAATCATGATATTCATGGTTATTTGATCGCTTTACGTCTGTAGAGATGATGGATTAAATTAAATTAAAGAAAAAATGTACTTACGTTTTGGAACCAAATATTCGGAAATATAAAAATAAGATAATACGTCCATGGTAATAGATGTAATAGAAAGAGTATGTACATTAAAGTGGAACTGGGTGGAATATAATCGGTTAGTTATAAAATGGAGACCATGAGCAAATAAAAAAAACAGAGGAAGACCACAAACTAGGTGGTCAGATGACAAAAAGATTATTGAGGCACGACAGGTTGAAAGAACACACGACATAGAACAATGGCAGCAGTTTATTTAGGGAAGCTGAAGAAGAAAAAGATGTACATACATACATATGACTTGATGAAAATAAATATGATCTCTCTGCCATTGCAGGTTCTTATCAAGTTCTTTATTCTTCTCGTATATAGGAGAAACTGGAAATTAAAATCCATTCTTTGTAGGTTAGGGAAGCGGCAGATGCAGGCCATCCTGTATTATTTTACTACTTTCATATTATTTTTGCAAAAAAAGAACACGTATAACCGGTCACTCATTCAAATGAGAACGTTATCAAAATGACCATTTTACGGACACAATCCCATGATAATTTATCAGATGGCTTTTAAAATTAAGGTTGTTACTAAAATAGGTACAATTTTAAATTGAACGTATTATCATGGTTGCGTTAAAGTATGTCCACTTTTTACAACTATTCTATGTTATTTTTATAACAAAATAAATGTTTTATATTATTTGTTCACTGTTATGAAATGAACCAATGCTGCATCGTTTTTAAGAACCCCTTAAATTGTACCAAAGTAGACACTATCGTCCATTTAGGAAAATTCCTGACAGAAAAATCGTACCTTGTGCAGTTCAGAAAAGTTTATATTTTAAGCCGTTTACTAGCTTTTCTTTCCTCTTTTGAATCGTAAAAGAGCCAAAATAAAAGATGAAGATGAGCAACTAAATCTTTGAAATGTAAAAAAAGTCTAAAAATATTACCATAAATAAAATGGAAGTTGTTTGTAACGTTAAGTACACTTTCTAAACGTGTTCAAGCGCGTATTTGTACTGTTTGTGCCAATCGGTTTCAGCCTCCTCACTAATTCCAACAAAATGGCTATAAATTCTTGACTTGTGCCTTTTCAGCCTCATTCATTGTTCTAATCTTGAAGAGTAAAGATTTCCGAGGATGCCTTGTAAAATTGTAGGCGTACAGTCGAAAATTAACTACAATTTCAAACAGTTTTATTTCAAAAGCTATGATTTCTGATTTACTGTGGTATTTTTTTAGAAAACCCCTATTTACTGTTTGCTAATCTTATTTCCAACACTTACCAAAGGACGCAATCCTGTTAGTTGCGGACGTGCTAAAGTGCAGATTAAAGTGTTTACCTGTAAGAGAAAAATACCATTAATACTGAATCTTTGACCAATTATTTTCGATTTTTCGTAGACATATAAAATAACCAAGTTGATGTTAATATCGGCAGTACATACTGGTCGAACACTCTGGTTTTTATTGTATTTGGAATATCTAGTTTAAATGTAGATTGTAACCTTCCGAACGCAGACCAAGCTAACGAGACTCATCTGCGACTCTTAAAAGATTTAATCGTTGGCCGTCCATTAATATTTCTTTATTTTCCCCCTTTAGCGTCAACGTGAACAGCCTTGGAGATATTGAGTCGCCTTTATTTGTTTTTTCTTCAAGTATTATTTGTGATATGGCATTGTTATATATGTGTTCAAGAAGAGTTGTCTATCTTTCATGGACTCTAGTATAGCTTAAGGGGTTAAGAACTGCTCATATCTCCACCGAATCAAATGTTTTCCCGTAGTCAACCATTGCTATCCACAAGGTGACCATATATTAATTTGCTTTTTTCACTTGTATTATAATCGTTTGAAGATGGGTCTGTAATATACACTCATCTAAATGCGAATGAAATTTACGTTCTTGGACTCTTTTAAAAGAGTAAATTATTGATCCTTGCTTAGCAAGCTCATTCCGTGTTCGCTGCAATTTTATATGAGATATATTTTTTAAATGCATCAGGAAAATCTTACAGCTGATTTTATTTGATTCCAATAATGGTCATTCTGTTTATTGAAGTGATCTTTAAATCGCTTCTTTATCGCTTTGCTAGAGGTATACTTAAAGTCGAATCAGTTTTTTCAAATTCATGCACCAATTTATTAATCAGGTAAATAAAAATTTTGCCGCGCGATAATTGCGACGTTATCGTTTTTGTAAGACTTTTGAACACAAAGGAATACTCTGCTACGGTGAAACGCTCCATAACAACTAAATTTCCACAAATGGAGGTTATGCTCTGTCCCTCCCGCCCGTTGTGTTTGTACAATAAGCAAAATAAATTTAAATTTATTTTTGTGACCCATGTATTATATCAAATTAGTATTTAGAACATCAAGCAGTGAATTTCATGAAAAAAAAGGTTTTTATGCATCTATCGATTTCTGTCTCAATGTCTTCCGTCTTAACGCAAATTTTTCAAGCGGAAAATTGCGCTTATTCAATTACGTCTATCAACATATTATTTTTGAAGTATTTCTTATATGCGCACTTTTGCTGACTGTTTTAATTCTCTTGCTAGAAGGAAGGATTTGTGGAATCTTTTCGAGATTGTTGCAACTCTTCATATTCGAGATTTCTAGATCACGAAAAACAGAGTCAGCAATTCAAACGACACAAGATGTCAATTTCAAATTTCATACACACATAATGCTTGAAGTAGGAACAAAACCTATAATTATTTAACGGTATCTCTTTAGGGAACGGGGGTAATAGGGGTGAGGATATTTCCTAGTTTTGGTTGCGATAATGAACAACTTTTAAGTAAAATTATGTATAGTCAGCCACATAAAAGGTTAAATAGGTTGGGAAATATGGCATGTTAAAAATCTTTGGGAGGCTCTTGGTAGAAATCTGATAATTATAATATTTTTTCATTATTTCCAATCTTGACAGTAATAGCATCTAAAGCAATATGATTATTGATTTTGTGATATATAGGCCAACGATGAAAAAACTTTTTTAATAATTTTACCTGATTCCTATGTTTTTTTGGTGTGCTGAGTGCAAAAATAATAATAAAGAAGTCGTATCACCCACCAATTTTTCACATTTTAATATTCAAAATAAACTCAGAATTTTATAAGCTTGGCAATAAATTAAATGTTATTAGGTTGGCAGTTCCGATAAATGTCACAGCTGTTTGTTTTCTTCCAGTTAATATAACCTCGCATTGCAGTGTTCAACCCATGTGCTTCAATGCAGGTAAAAACTCTCCCAACACTTTTTGTTATATATATGCTGAGTTTGTAGTTAAAAGACATCAAAGAAACATTACTGACTTTGTAAAAAAGTATGCTTTGCATATTTTGGTGTAGAAATCGGTAATCAAGAAAAATGTTGGGCTCCTCACAAAGTATGTTATGTTTGTGTCGAGGATCTTAGGAATTGGTATAAGAAAAGAAAGCTTTTAGATTTGCAGTACCCATGGTATGGAGAGAGCAAGAAAATCATTCAAATGATTGTTATTTTTACAGCGTTGATGTTTCTGGATATAACTCCAAAAAATAAGAAAGTAATTGTCTATCCTAACTTTACTTCAGCTAATCAGCCGGTAGGACATGGACTGAGACTTCCTGTCCCTGAGCCACCTCAGTCTATTGATGACGTTTTACAGTCCAGTTCCGAATTTAATGAAAGTCGACCGGATGATGATGAGTTTCAATGTTCCCTAGAAGATTTAAAACCACAGTTGTTTACAAAAGCTGAGTTAAACGATTTAGTGAGAGATTTGGGTTTGACTAAGGAAAAAGCAAAATTGCTTGGTTCTAGGCTGAAAGAAAAACATTTATTGGAATCTGGAACATCTATTTACCATTATAGAACAAGAGATTGACAGTTTGCTCAGTTTTTCAAGCAGGAAGAGGATTTTTTTTTTCTCTATTTTGAAATTTAATCGATGTCATATTGTGAAAGAACTGTGGGTGATACAAAAAAACTGATACGAGATACGGTTTCAGCACCCAAAAATACATAACACTTGGACATATTGGTTAAAAAAGTTTTTACAAATATTTTTTTGTTGGCCTGTGTTATCCATGTGCACCTAGGAACCTCCTTTGCTATGATAAAGTCGTGCATAGACAGGTAGGATTCATTAGCTTGATGAGATTTTTGTGAGTGTGCAGAGGTTAATAAAATTGCAGCAACTAACTGTAGGTTGCATTATTCTCCGGAAATATTTTAGGATACTAGCGAATATTCCTATCCTTGTAAAATTCTCGCATTCGAAGGCACGAAATTAAATTGCTAAGGATCGGGGTTACACTCAATTTCCCCACTTTCCTTTTCCCGCTTGTTGCGTTCGCGTAATAAACCAAACAAATCTTAGCTTCTTTACGAGACATCAGTGAAAATGTTTTATACGTTTTATACATTTTATACGTCTCTGGTAGTTTCTATCTTCTAAATTCCAACTGAACTTGCTTTATTGACACTTCGGATTATTTCGTTACGCTCTAATAGCCTAATTTGCAAATTTTTATCGTGTTTTTTTCTCACTGGAAATAAAAATCCGTTTTCCACTCTCTGTTTGTTTTCCCGACCATCGAGAAAATCCTTGGGCAAACAGGGATTCAATTTTTCATTGTTTGCTTGGATTAAACAGTACTAAAAGGGTTTAATTTGGATTTTTTTACTGGAAGTTCTTGATTTTGCGTAAATTTTCATCGGAAAGCGAAGATTAGTTTGTCTAGGGTAAATATTATTAAAAAGCAAATTCATTAAGAGCATTGGATCACCAGCAAAATTTGACCATTTCGAGCGCATTTTGTCCAGCAAATTCCATAAAACTGAAACGAAAACTTAACATTTTTTAGTCTCTCGTAGAAGGTATTATGTCCATAAAAAAAACACCCTCCGAGGTTTTTGAATTAGCCTGCGTTTTAAGGTCTCCAAATCGCGAAAAACAATCGGTCTGTCTGTCTTTCGATAGAAATTAGATATCGATCTCAAATTTTGTACACTTGTAAAACTTGAAGTAAGCAAATCTATAGCTTGGAGTCATATTGGTTCGAGGGTGAAAAGAATGAGGTCTATGAATTTTGTGTAGTTTTAATAGTACTTTGAAAATTCTTCCAGGTTTTTGGGTGGGATGATCAACAAATTTCATTTATAATTACTTATAGTCAACGATATAAGAGTATATTATGTTACTTTTTATTTTTTACAATTTCAACAGTTTTTCCCCCGCTTATCTTTTTTGTGACTAAATATCTTATTATAAAGTTCAAAAAATCATTTACAACATTGTCCCTAGATCACGAAAAACATATCGTCCCTATCCGCCGGTCTCTCTGTCTGTCGGTCTACCAGTCTGTGTGTTTGTCTATTGGCATGACAGCTTTCGAATGAAATCATATATTGCCCTACGATTTTCTGAATTAAAAAGGAACCTATAGCTTTTGCCAGATAGCTTTAAGAAGTTAGGTGAAAAGAGTGGAGGTCGATAAATAATGTATAATTGCACAATATTATCAGAATTGAATCGAATATATCATAAATAGGTCCCTCTTTAGAATCCAAGTCAAAAAATCGGAAAATTATACTGTTTTCTTCATTTTCAATTTTAATTCAAGCCTCTCCACTGATCAATACCAATTATCTAAAATATTAAGTTGTAATGCATGGAATGAGTTATCATTTAGTGTAAGCAACTCAAATTCATTATTTTAAACTTGTATTTTTAAACGAGCAACTTTTGACTCTTAATAATAATATCTTAACAGGTGCATAAGAGAAAAAACGTGTTGGTTTTAATCATGAAGCTGCAGCGATATATCCAACCTTAAGAAAATTTTCTTCTTAATTAAAAAAATATATTTATATGTTCTTAACCCTTAACAATCTGCAACATTTTTATGTTAGTAAAAATAATTTCCTCAACATCTTTATCGCCAATGTTAGAAATCTACTAGATAAGAACACCAAGGTTTATTTTCTCTAAACCAAAGCGTGTTTCTTACCTACCTTTCACCAACCCACTATAATTATTACTAATCTTTATCTCTATTTAAGAAAGTTAAGTTCACTTGATAAAGAATTGAAAAAAATTTGAGGGTTTAACGACAATAAATCATCTCATCACATTGGTACCACAGAAATCAAACATACAGGAAAATATTGTTAATAATAATCAGTCGTTTAAATTAAACACGGCCGTTTTCCAGTCATCTTAATAAAATCAGAATAATCAAAACATACACAATGAAATGTCAGTCACTTACTCGGGGAAAGTTAACCACCACTCAAATTGGCAAAGTATCAAACACAACATAATCCTACTTTTTTCAGAAGTGCTAGGAAGCAAATTTTTTAAAATATTTGTAATGTTTTTAAAAATAAAAAAATTGGTAGGCAAATATTAAGGGTACATATAATATTTATAACATCCACATCCTTGTTTACCCTTTTACGGGGTCTCTACTGCCCTGTCCGTAAAAAAGACTCCAGGGGTAGGAAACCAGATCCCTATATGTTATCCTATACTTTTGGCTAATAATTAAAGGATATATATATATATATATATATATATATATATATATATATATATATATATATATATATATATATATATATATATATATATATATGTATTTATAATATAATTTTAGGTTATTATTATAAGGTTGTCACCTCCGACATTAATTTTTGGGACAGTATAAACTTCTCAAGTTCTTTCATTAGTTCAGGCGCACAAATATTCTTCTAATATCAATGTAAAACACTAAAATTAGATAAGTCCATTTTTCAGCAGTTTTTGACTGTTCTTACATTTATCAATCCGTCTTGGGACACGTTTCGCGGTATCACGGCTCTTCAGCCGAAGTAGCTTCGACGGATGAAGAGAACAAAACTTTAAGTATTTTACTTATCGCATTATTAGCGTAAAGATAAATAAGATTTGCACCTATAGCTGGCCAACTTTGAAGGCATACCTGCCCTCTATCGGGGGCTGTTTAAGGCTACAGACCTATAGAGGAATTGTTCAGTGAGTTGTTGATAGTTCTTCTATCGATCTGTGGCTTTAAACACCCCTCGACACAGGGCAGGTACGCTTTCAAAAATAGGCTTACATTAGCCAAAGGTGAAAATCGTTGTCATTCACTTATTTTCCTAATAGATCCTAAAATTTGAAATTTCTATTCGACCGGCCTATTGTATAGTTTTTGTGTGTTTTAGAATATTATACCCTGTTTTTCTTGTGTCTGATAGTTAATTTCAGTTTCTTGTCAGCTACATATCTACTCAGACCTGCAGGCAGCAATCGGTTTTCCCTTGGTGGCATTTTAAAAAAGAAGTTTCAGACTGAACAATCGCACGAACATTTTGAAGCACAATACATTCAAAAGTCGCCACACTAGCTTTTGAATACTTGAATACAACAGCTAAGATCTTATTAAATGTGAAACTATTTTTTAAACTCATCGAATGCAAGCAAACAACTCGTTTTCGGATCCGGAAATGCAAAGATAATAAAATTAGTGTGCCGTCGGCAATTGACAAAAATAAAAAGTTCTAAGAAGCGTGAATAAAAACTTGTAATTACATCAGATGGCTAAGCTAATAAAGGTTTATTGCTAATTAATAGAGATTTATTGCAGGTAATTAGTTTTTAAATTCTTACAATAGATTTATTTTTCCATTAAAAATAGTCACTGCTTCCAAACTTTTGAACGGTAATGTACATTTATGCATGGCTGTTTTTTACTTTTGTTAATCGCTTCTAGTTATTATACATCCTAACGCATCATAATTCCGTAGCTAAACACTAAAATTAGGAGAACAATATTTGGAACAGGGTAAAATTTTCTATTAAGGACAAAATTAAGTTGTTCATGCTACTACGATGAGATTCTGGAATCTTTGACACAATAACACTACAGCAGTTATCGCTATCATAGTAAGCACTTTATTTTTGAACTGGATTTGTGTTTCGCCTACTACAAAGGGTACTAGGAAAGTTTTGCAATACAGCTGTGTTTATTTAATTTTTTCAAAGTAATTTCCTCTACATTCAATACACCTTTCCATCCTCCGAAACCAATCTTTAAACCAGTTCTGCCAAGTTTCACTAGGGAGTAAAACACACTCGTTGTCCCAAGCCCGCAGAAGGTCCTCATCACTGGAAAACCGCTCCCTTTTAGTTTCATTTTCACATGCGGGAACAGTGCAAAGTCGCAGGGAGCAACGTCTGGACTGTAGAGAGTGTGCTCGAGAAGTTTCAGTCCTGTCGTGGTCAAATATTCGGTGCAAGCTTTGGCGCAGTGTGCTGGAGCATTATCGTGATGGAGGAACCAGGTGTCCATTCTTGACTTTGGCCGCAGGTTCTTCATAGATCCAATGACTTTAGGCAGGCACTGTTCAGTATACCACTTAGTTGTGACTGTCTTCTGTGTGTCCAAAACGACACGTTCCACAATTCCACTCGATTTGAAAAATACAGCTATCATTTTCTTCTTTACAGATCGGGATTTTCTGAAAACTACGGGTGTGTCCTCATCATCAAAGACCCAAACTTTGTTTTGAGCCTTGGTCGGCACATCGTAATAGTACAGCCAAGTCTCGTCATCTGTCACGATGTTGTTCATATACCGAGATTGTCCCTTATCAAACTTTTTTAGCATCTCCCGGCACCAAGTCACACGTCATGTCATCTGCTCTTCAGTCAGTCGATGCGGCACCCGGAGAGAACAAAGTTTCTTCACGTGCAAATGATCATGCAGAATCGAACGAATTGCTGGTGCATTTAGGTCTAAAGTACCCTCTATCTGTTGGTAGGTCACTCGCCTGTCCTCGTCAAGCATTTTCCTCACAGCAGTAACGTTTTCCTCCGTAACTGACGTTCGTGGCCTTCCCGGCCTCTCAGCATCCTCCCGAGTGAAATTTCCCCTTTGGAATTCTCTATACCACTTGAATATCGTTGTACGATGTGGACAAACATCACCTAGTGCAAAAGTCATTTCTTCTAAGCACTGGTCTATGTTTAAATCACGCACGAAATTATAACGCAAAAGTGCCCTTAGCTCATTTTGTGACCACGATGCCATCGCAACCACTTTACACTCTCACTGCTAATGAATAACTGAGCCCATCGACTTGGCGCGGCGGCTACTATGCACTTATGAATATGTCTCAACATACAGCAACAAGCAGCTTCCTGCGATTCATTGTTGCGTCATATTGCAAAACTTTCCTAGTACCCTTTGTATGTCAGCATCGTCTGGAGCGAAGATTGACTAACTCTAAGATCAAAAACTGGGGTACTTATACGAAAATTACGATTTACTCAAGTGGATCCGACCAATCACTGTCGAAGGTATTTAATAATGTAATCCTCACGTTAGTCTCTAAGTCATAGAACAACTTATTTATCTTCTTCTTCTTGAAGTGCCATATCCGATACGGTCGCAGGCGACCCTCCCGCTTTTGCCTGTGTTTGATGCCTTTTTTAAAGTTTTTCCACAAACAAAGGGGACCTACAGTTTATTGTCGGCTCCAACTAGCTAAAGTTAGTGAGATTTCCTAGGCATGATACTACGGGTGGTTTGCCATTGCCTTCCCGAGAGAGGCGACCATCACGTGGTAAATTTATTATTATTTTACTTATACTCGTACTTTAGGAAATCCGAAAGATAAAATTCACGAAAAAAAAAGTGTGGAATATATAAGATTTTTTTTTTTTTTATGGGTCTAGCACACGTGCTGCAGGGAAATCCCTAAAGCGCTCCAGGAGCGGCATGAGTGCGGAAAAAAACGATTCATGTTGTTCTTGAATCGCTGTAAATTGTACTCGGTGGGAAACACAGCGCTGAGCAAATTATTCCAAAGGGATGACGTTCTCCATATAAAGATTGCTTGAAAAGCGTTGTACGCGGAGTAACAAGCTGAACCTCATACGGATGTGAAGCACCAGCGTGATGTGTATTTCTAACATGCACCGCTTTGGGAGGAATTAAGCGGGCTACATCCTTCGAACACTTTCCATGAAAATACTTGTAGAACAGACTCAAGTCGCCAACCGTTCTTCGATGTTCCAGCGAATCAAGGCCGCCGGTCAATTCCGGGTCCCCAATCAGACGGACCGTTCTTCTCTGAACAGAATCCAACAAATGCAGTGTATGTTTGGGAGCGGAGCCCCAAACGTGGGAGCAGTATTCCATAGTTGGTCGAATCTGGGCTTTGTAAAGAATTAATAGTTGTTGTGGGGTGTAAAGCTTTCTGGTTCTAAATAATATTCCCAACTTTTGAGAACTTCTCCTTACTATGCCTGCAAACATGTTCATGCCAGGACATATTTGCTCCCAAACTAACGCCCAACAAATTGAGCGACGATGCTAGGGGAATGGAGTGCCCCGACATAACTATGTCGGGTTCAGCAACGTTAACTTTTTTAGAAAAACTGCCGCCTGGGTTTTTGTAGCGTTAAATTCCACTTGGTTACTGTCACCCCAAAGTAGAATTTCTTCCAGGTCTTTGTTAAGTTGCACGACCTCCTGCTGTCTGCCGATATTCGCCTAAGCAGCCGATGTCCGAGCGTTCAAGGTGAATGAAGAGACAAGCGTACTGTCATCTGCAAAGCTGTAGATTGGATTACCGGTCTTTTCCAGCAGATCGTTAATGTAAATGAGAAAGAGAGTAGGAGACAGTATGGAGCCCTGGGGCACACCGGCGTTGATAGTGAGGGTGTTAGAAAGAAATCCGTCGACCGCTACTCGTAAAGAACGCTCTCTGAGGAAACATGAGAGCTACAAACAGAACCTTTCGGACATACCATAAGAGCGTAACATACCATAAGAGCGTAGTTCTAGATAAGTTATAATGATTGTAACAAGAAGTATATTAAGTAAATCAGAAGGTCCATTCAAACATTTCAAGAATATTTAGCTCATTTAAGGTAAGGTCATCATGATCATCATCATTAGCTTATTTCATCTATAGTCGGATGTGAGCCTCCCCAAGTTGTTTCCAATGAGCTTTGCTGTTTGCTTTTTGCATCCAATCGTGTCCTGCTAATCTTTTTATGTCGTCCGTCCATCTTGTCTGTGGTTTACCTCTACATCTTTTATGTTCTCTAGGCCTCCATTCAACTCTACGGCGTGTCCATCTATTATCATTCATCCTTGCAACATGCCCCGCCCAATCGTACTTTAATATACATATTCGTTGTATTACATCTGTAACTTTTGATCTTCTTCGTATCTCGATGTTAGAAATATGATTTTGGAGTCTAATATGTAGCATTCTTTTCTCCATTGCTCTTTGGGTTACCTGGAGTTTATTTATTATACTTGTATTTAAAGCTCACGTTTCAGTGCCATATGTTAATACCGGCAGTACATACTGAACGAATACTCTGGCTTTTATTGTATTTGGGATATCTAATTTAAATGTAGATTGTAGGTTTCCGAACGCAGATCAAGCTAACGAAACTTATTTGTTTTGTTGCAAGCATATATATATATATATATATATATATATATATATATATATATATATATATATATATATATATATATATATATATTCTAAAAGGGTTGTGTATCTTTCATCTACTGTGCTGTTACTTAAGGTGTTAAGGACTGTCCACATCTCTACGGAATCAAATGCTTTTTCGTAGTCGACCATTGCTACTCACAAGGTCACCATTCATTTGCTTTTTCCACTAGTAATCTAATTGTATGAAGATTGCCCAAAATGCTGTATCCCCGTCTAATCTCGCTTGTTCACGTGGTTCATAACTGTCTAATTTGTTCGTTAATCTATATGTTATGATTCTAGTGAGGATTTTGTGCAGTAACGATAACAGGCTGATGAATCTGTAATTTTCCAATTTAAATTTGTTCCCCTTTTTAAAAATAAGCACAATCAAGGCGTTTACTCAAGGTGTTGGTATTTTACTTTCTATTAGGTACCTGTTAAATACAGCTTAAAGAAATTATATTATCGATGCCCCTCCATACTTTATCATTTCTATAGTTATTTCATCGTTCCCTGGTTCTTTGTTGTTGTGCATATGTTGTAGGCCGTTCATTATTTCATTAGTTGTTCGAGAATTTCTTCAGATCCCACATTTCTTAGTATCACTCTATTTCCTTCTTCAGTTCCGGGCGGTGGTGATATTTTCGTGTCATATAGTGTTTGATAATATTTCTCTGTAGCCTCCTTTATCTCTTTGATATGTGCGATCTCTTGGTTATCGTTAGTTATAAATTTTATT
Organism: Pachyrhynchus sulphureomaculatus; assembly: GCA_019049505.1. Lineage (NCBI taxonomy): Eukaryota > Metazoa > Arthropoda > Insecta > Coleoptera > Curculionidae > Pachyrhynchus > Pachyrhynchus sulphureomaculatus. Next base: position 105,903,993 of record CM032455.1, on the reverse strand, counting down.
ATTTGATGTCTCCCTTCATTCATTTGTTTGTTTAGATGTTTCAAACTTCTTCCCTCTTTCAAAGTTTCTTCTATTTTCGAGTTTCTGTACTGCCTGACGTCTTTTCTGATATGAGGTAAGGTAGACTAGAACATAAAATATCTCCGAGCATGCTCTTGAAAATAATCATACAGTAACATTAGATAATTCAAGGTGGGGGATAAGGCGAGATTATTGGAGATAAGGCGACATAATGGGAGATAAGGCGAAATAATGATAGATAAGGCGATATAAGCCTCTATAAGGCGAAATAATGGGAGATAAGGCGAAATAATTATAAATAAGGCGATATAAGCCTCTATAATGGGGGATAAGGCGAGATTATGGAAGATAAGGCGAAATAATGGGAGATAAGGCGAAATAATGATAGATGACAATAAAAACCTATGGGATAGGAAATTAGTCTTAAAAAGGATCAAGAACCTGTACTTTACAGGTCTTCGTATGGCTTACCGGGCCCGAATTAAGCCTCCGTCTGTGATTGATCGGTTCCATTCAAACAAATTACAATTTTAGTAAAAATATTTTAGTTGTTATTCTTAGATGTTAGCATTATCGCTTCTGATGATACTAACATAGTTAGAGAAACACGCCTGGAGTTCAAAAATAAAATGTTTGGTATAGTTGGTAATAGCTATTGTGTGGAATTTGTTGACCTTGTTTCGTTTTTTATTTTCCATTCAGAGTTTCTGCATGACTGGACTAGACAGATCGAATAAGTGTTTCACTTGACTACGACGATTTTATATAGTTATAATTTAATTTTACAACATATTAAAAGTTTAACTACTACTACTTACATCAGTAATTACATAGACCTGACAGTTTTTAACTTCTTTCGAAACTTTAACCGACACCGAAAATTATCAAACTTTCCAAGTATGTTTTTTCTCGAACAAGTTAAATTTTCCACTAAGAGAGAAAACTAAATTTTTCCCTGTGGGGTTCCTCAAAACGGATTTACCGGCCTTGTCTCTGCTTTTTCTCGGTTCTGCCAGACTATTTATGTCCTGACTTATCGTCCAATAAATTTAATGGACCATAGGGCATGATTGCACTATACAGACTAAAACGAGGCCTTATTTATAGAACCTTTGTGTATCAACGGAGTTTCACTTCAGTTTATAAAGCTTGTAATTACAGATTTTACAGATGATTTTCAAGTTCTTATTGTTGAAAATAAAGTCCTATTTTTTGTGGGCTAAAAATAAAAAAAAAGTGAACAAAACTGTTTGAGCCGCTATTAAATGAGATATTGATTTCAAATTTGGCATACATAATATTTGAAGTAGTTCTAGAACCTATAATTTTTCAACGATATCGCTCAGGAGAAAGGGTTGAAAAGGGTAAGAGTAGATAAATTTTGTTTAGTTTCATAGTATTATTATTAGAATTTTTCCTAATTCTTGGTTACGATTATAAACAAATTGTAAGCATTATTATTTACAATCAAATATATGAAGGGTACCAGAGAGCTAGAGGGCTAGTTTCAAATATATCGTATTATACATGCTTTTTAAGTTTCTTTGACCTCTTGGTTCATGTGAAATACATAGAGACCTTGGTGTGCCAACCATAAAGGCACACATGAGGCAAGCTCAAATGAAGTTACTGGCCAAGGCATCCCAGCTTCACAATCCAATAATCAGGGACGCCTTCCTAACTCTCCTCCATGCCCGCAACCAATTCCCAAGACCTTCTGACCCTCTCTCGGACGAAGACGATGGCCCTTTCATCCCATCATGATAGAAGAATGTAAAACTATGTTAAGTTAGCATAGGCCCTAGATTAAGTCACTTTAGGTCATAATCATGTTAAAAAACACATTTCCTAGGTTACGTTTAGCTTAGGAACACTATTGTAAATATTTAGGTTAAGTTAGAACAACGTCCATTTAATAGAAGTAAGAGGCTATGCCTTTCTTGTAAGTCAATAAAGAAATTGAAATTAAAGTTTTTTTTTTGAGTCGAAAAATCTCAAAATTGTATTATTTTTTCAGTATTTTCAATCAACAAAAATTTATGTTAACATTTTTTACAATATAAACAATGAATTGTTTTAAAATATATAAGTATTCTTTTCACAAATATATTTTAGTTTAATTAACTTTCACCTTCCATGTAAGTTGGTGAATAATAACAGAAAATTATATTGAATATTGAATTGCAAGTCTGCAAACTAGTAGCTGTAGTGGTTATTATAGAAATATTATAACGCTTGAGCTCGTTGTCTTAAAAAGGCCGTGAGATACAAATCAGTCGCGGCACTTGGGCAACATTAACAGATAACATGACATTGGACGGAAGATAGGGAGGTAAAAATAAAGATAAGCTGGTTCACCCATAGATAGGCAGACATGCAAATATCTATTTAAGAATAACCGGGTATAACATGTAATAAGGGGATAGTAAATACCACACAAGAAACACTCTAGCGATTTTCTAAATTAGCTTGAAAATATGGATATCGAGGATATGGATATCAGACAGACAGATAGATATATAAACCTACAAACAAGCAAGCGAATTCTTATTAAAGTTATACACTTTTCCTCCTGCAATAAAATTTCGTTATTTTTTGTAGAAATTAGCGGGATATATCCAGATAGACAGCTAACAGAGAGTACGTTTGATATACGAGGACGGACTGGACAGTCTAAAAACCAAGATAAGTAACATTTTTTGGAAAAACTAAAATGTATTTCACAGCGAGATTCCAATTTTTTTATTCCCTCATAAAAAAAAGTTTCGAACTGTGCATAATACTTGTTCAAACCTCTTCACTCCACGACAAAGTCACTTGAGATCAAATCTGGTTAATAGGATGGGTAAGGAACGATTTCGAAGCCCATTGCAACGGCCGATGTATGATCAGGTGCATTGTTCTGGCGAAGAAGCACTTTTTTGTGTGCTAATCTTGGTCGCTTCTGCTTCAACTCACTATATAAATGATCCAATAATGTTGCGTAATAAGAGCCAGTTACTGCTTTAACCTTTTCCAGATAGTCAGTTATGATGATATCCTGTAGGACCTAAAAAACTGTTGTCAGTGCTTTTACCGCCGATAAAACTGTTTTCGCTTTTTTTATGCACTTTCACCTTCGCTAACCCATTATTTTGACTGTCGTTTTCTCACCGGTGAGTTATAGTGGATCCACGTTTCGTCTGCAGTCACAAAACGACGTCAGAAGTCCATCAGATTACGCTGCAACTTTTCCCAATACGATTTGGAAATGTCCTTCCTTGTGCGTTTTTTGTTTGGAGTTAGCAAACGCTACACTCGTCGCGCATTCCTTTAGGGCTTCATCCAGGATATTATGTACCCGTTCATATGAGATGCCTACCTTTTTAGTAATTTCACGAAACTTATGCGACGATCTTCCATCACGATAACACCAATTTTATGGACCACCTCTTTGGAAGAAACCTCAATCGGGAGTCCTAAACGTGCAACATATGCATTGCTCGTACTGCCACGTTAAAATTCATTTATCCAGGAATAAATGGTCTTGAATGCTGGTGCAAAAACTCCATGGACTTCCTTCAGTTCAGTTTCTATCTGGTTTACGGTCGACTTTTTTGAATAAAAATGTTTTATGACTGCACCATACTCGGGTTTATTCATTTTTACGAAACATACACCGATCACTTACGATATCTGCCAACAAACAACTGTGCGTTTTATCCATTTGATACTTTAAAGCCAATCGTAGCAAGAATCACGCTTACCAATAGTAATGCCGCTTTACAAAATTTTCCACCATTTCATCGAAATTTCCCAGACTTATCTATCCACTCCCGTCAGTATATAGGAATATACACACTAATGTGTTAGGTTAAAAAATTCGAGATATGTGGAATGTAATGAAATTTGCAGACGAGCTAAAAATTTGGTATTCAAATTCTTTAGGTCAGTTTCTTGGTTAAGTTTGCAAATGAGTCAAATCGACATTGGGGTTTCAGAATAGTTACGGTTACCGGTACCAAAAATTGAAATTTAAATTTTCAATCAAATGTGGGCGTATACACTGAATTGATTTCACTGGCGCAAAACTATCACCATAGATGGAATAATTATTTCCATTACATTACCTAACTTCCCGTTTACAACAACAGAGATGGTGATTCCGTATTTATTTTATTAATATATAGAATTCACCCTAAATTTATAATCTAGAATAATGTTATAAGAAAGAAGTAAAGTTTGTATGTTTGTTTTGTTTGTTCGAGGTAATGTCTGAAACTACCAATCACATTTTAAAAAAATCTTTTACTGGACTTTTAGGGTTAACATAGGTTAAATTTTATGAGGCTGCGACAGAAGGGAGCTGATGTGGTGGGGAAAGAGACGCCTGCAAGAGAGTCGACGCGCTCGCGTGGTGTTGTTTATTGTTCAGTTTTGTCACTTTCGAGTTAACTTTTTGGTTTATAAAATTTAGTTCGTTTGTTGTTTGTAAATAAGTATTGTCTCGTTTCTTATTCCTTGATGTTATGTTTTTGAAAACGAAAAGACTTGTTATAGTTTTTGTTATTCGTAATTTCAAGATTCTTTCATTCCTTTTGTAGGCACATTATAGGTACTTTGTTGGTGTCAGTAGGTACTTGTATTAGATTATTCCTATTAATGTATTTTTGGTTAATAAGTACCTAATAGTGTGAGATTCATTTAGGCAACAAATATTATTTTAGTAATTTTCTTTAATTTAGGTATATCTACTATTTCACTGTAACTTAGGTACCTATTTCATTTAGTTTTAGAATGTAGGGATTTTTATTTCTGGTTAATTAGATGCCATTTCTAAGTGTATTTCAACTTATTTCTCCATGATATTATCCACCTTATATGTAATTGTGAATAAATATTTTCAATCAGTTATAATAGTACAAATTATTTTGGGCTATTTACCGTGAAATTTCGTTTTTAGAGCGAAACCTTTCATCGGCCATGATGATGCGTTGTCAACATTTGGAAAGTTTTAAAAACTAGACTACATTTTTATATTTCCAGCTAAGTGAAAAATTTGACTTTAGAAAATTGTTTTCTAAAATATTATTGTTTGGAAATTTTTGTTTAGAATATTTTTAATTCAAAAATTTTATTTTCGGCTGTTATTTAGAGAACATTTTTTTAAATAAAAAAAGAAACTGACGCCTGTTTAGTTATTGGAATCTACCTCTTTAAATTCGTTGGCCTATTTTCCTACAGCCAGTTGATGTTGCATCAAGAAACTGCTTTAGAAAATGAACGAAACGAGAAAAAGATGAAAAGCAGTCTTTTAAAAAATACTCACTTTAGAAGGACATAGTATATTATGTAGCTTATACATACAGTAATACCCCGCTTTACGCGAGGGATACGTTCCGAAAAAAATCGCGTTAACTGAAATTCGCGTATATCGAGGTTTATGATTAAACATAGTCAAAATTTAATACAAAAAAAATACAAATCATTTTAATCAATCACTTTAATTCTAAGAACACTTTATGCAATACATACTCTTATTTTTTACGGAAAAATACATCTATTGTCTTTTGGGTAACGTTTTGTTTACGTTCTTGTAAAATACGTTCATAACACCCAACACTGTTTTTAATTGTTTGACACACGGTCAAGACACGGTCATCATTATTGTCTATACTCTGCAATATGTCCAAACCTGAATAAATTTTTGAAAGTGCATTTTGTATTTCCCCTGAAGATAAAACTTTCTCTTCTACTTGTTCTTCCTCATCGTAGATAGGATTATTCTGTAACTCGATCAGATCTTCATTGCTAATAGGATCGTCGTGCGTTGCTACAAGTTCTACGAGATCTTCTACCGTGACATCTTCAAGTTCAGACCCCTCAATCATTGCAGCAATGTCTTCAAGCACTTGTCTCTGCATCTGGACAATTCTTCTAGGTGCTTCCACTACATCTGGCCAAAGATTACGCCACACCCCATTCATACAACTCATTTTAACTTCCTTCCAAGCCTCTTCTATGTTGTGAATAGACTTCATAATGTTGTATGACTTCCACCACTCTCGCATAGACTGTCTTCCTTCCCCGTCAGTTTCATGAATTAGTTGGCTAAAAGTGCGGCGATGGTAATAAGCTTTGAAGTTTGCTATTGCTCCCTGGTCCATAGGTTGTAATATTGACGTAGTGTTTGGTGGAAGGAACTTTACGTACACTTTTAAGTCTCTGGGCGTATCAAGTGAGGTTGGATGTCCTGGGGCATTGTCTAAGAGTAATATAACTTTAGGTTCAAGCCCATTTCTGTCACAGTATGATTTGACTGATGGGCAAAAACTATTAGAATACCATTCTTGAAAAATTTCCCGTGTAACCCACGCCTTTCTGTTTGATCGCCACACAACTGGTAGACTTGTCTTGTCTGTGCCTCGCATTGCACGGGGTGTTTCTGAATGGTACACTAGTAAAGGTTTCAGTTTGAAATCACCAGTGGCATTACCACCCAGCAGAAGTGTTAGTCGATCTTTCGCAGCTTTGAAACCACTGGCTTGACATTCTTCCTTAGAAATGAATGTTCGAGATGGCATTTTTTTCCAGTAAAGTGCGGTCTCATCAACATTGAAGATGAGACAAGCAGGAATTTTCTCTCGTCTAACGAAGTCTTGAAACTTGTCTGGAAACTCAGCTGCAGCTTGAATGTCCGCGCTGGCCGCCTCGCCTGTTATGTGGATATTGTGAAGATTAGAACGCTGCTTGAACCGATGGAACCAGCCTCTGCTGGCAGCAAAAGTCGGAGTGGCACTCCCTTCTCCTTCTTTTGTTTTCAGCATCTCATACAAAGATTTTGCTTTTGTGCATATGAGATCTTGACTTAGTGGTGTGTTCTTCTTATTCAAATCTTCGATCCAGACTGACAGTAATTTCTCCATTCTTTCTAAGATAGATGATCTCGAACGAGAAAGTTTTTGTTGCACTTATAGGTGTTGAACCTTCGCTGGAGATTTTAATTTTTTCCCGATTTTTATAAATCGTTCTCACAGTCGATTCTGAGAGTCCAAAATCTCTCCCAACAATTGTTGCTTTGCCTCCATTTTCCATTCTTCTTAACACTTTCATCTTCAATTCCAAAGTGACGCTTTTACGCTCTTTTTTCTTTACAGGCGGCATTTTTAACGTAGGGTTAAATTATGTATGTATGTATCTCCAATAAATATTAAAACAAAACTGCCAGCCGACCGAACTAACATTACGGAACAAATGAACACACGAAACGAACGAGGAAATCCCCATAGAACAAAGTCGAAGGACAGGGAATTCCCAATTCTTCAAAGAGAAAAAGAGAATATTCAGAGAAAGCGGGGATCCCCCCGCGACCATAGAGAAGTTAATGACTACATGAGCGCGAAATTTGAAATTCGCGTTATAGTGAAACCGCGCGTAACGGGGTCGCGCTAAGCGGGGTATTACTGTATATACTAGCTTAGTGAATTATGATGGATATAAAGTTCTATAACAAATTTCATGCTTAAAACCTAAAGTGGCTTTTTTGTTAGCCAATCACACTGAAATATTAGTAAATATTAAAGTATCATCAAAGAAATATTACATTAAGTGCTGAAAAGTGTTGTATAACTGAAATAAACAAGAATTTATTTGTCCAACTTCATAATGAATAATATTAAATCTATAATATATATATATATATATATATATATATATATATATATATATATATATATATATATATATAAAATGCAACGTCTCTCTGTCTGTCTGTATGTCTGTCCGTTAGTGCGCCTATCACTGAAAAATCACTTATCCGATTTACGTACTTTTTTTTTTTAAACATACATATGTTCTCTGGCCAGGTTATAGGCTATATTTTATTACGATAGGTAGCATAAGGAATGAGCAGTGACGTAAAATAGTGAATGATGTCGGAAATAAGTTTGCCGCTAGCGCGTGCCTTTGCAATACACAGCCTAAACCATTAAATATGGAACAATATTATGTAGCAAAGAATATCTGTAATGTATAATCTATAATATATATAAAATGCAATGTCTCTCTGTCTGTCTGTCCATTAGTGCGTTTATCACGCGGGAACCACTTATCCGATTTACCTGTCTTTTTTTAAATTCATGCATATATTCTATGGCCAGGTTATATAATAATAATAATAATAATCTATATCTATAATATATATAAAATGCAATGTTTGTCTGTCTGTCTGTCTGTCCGTTAATGCGCTTATCCCTCGAGAACCACTTATCCGATTTACGTGATTTTTTAAATTCATACATATGTTCTCTGACCAGGTTATAGGTATATATTTTATTACATCTATAATATATATAAAATGCAACGTATTCTGTCTGTCTGTCTGTCCGTTAGTGCGCTTATCACTGGAGAACCACTTATCCGATTTTCGTACTTTTTTTTTTAAAACATACATATGTTCTCCGGTCAGGTTATAGGCTATATTTTATTACGATAGGTAGCATAAGGAATGAGCAGTGACAATAATAGTAAATGAAGCCGGACAAAGTTTGCCGCTAGCGCGTTCTCTTGCAATACACAGTCCAAACCATTAAATATGAAACAATATTATGTAGCAGAGAATATCTATAATATATATAAAATGCAATGTCTCTCTGTCCGTCTGTCTGTCTGTCTGTCCGTCCGTTAGTGTGCTTATCACTGGAGAACTACTTATCCGATTTACGTGCTTTTTTTTAACCATACGTATGTTCTCTGGTCAGGTTATAGGATATATTTTATTAGGTGACATAAGGAATAAGCAGTGACGATAATAGTGAATTAAGTCGGAGAAAAGTTTGCCGCTAGCGCGTTCTCTTGCAATACACTCCCTAAAGCATTAAATATGGAACAATATCATGTAGCAAAGAATACAATATATATAAAATGCAACGTCTCTCTGTCTGTCCGTTAGTGCGCTTATCACTCGAGAACCACTTATCCAATTTACGTGTTTTTATAAATTTATACATATGTTCTATATAATTCGATATAAGCCTAGATAATGGGAGATAAGGTGAGATAATGGGAGATAAGGAGAAATAATGGGAGATAAGGTGAGATAATGGGAGATAAGTATAAATAATGGGAGATAAGGAGAGATAATGGGAGATAAGGAGAAATAATGGGAGATAAGGAGAAATAATGGGAGATAAGTCGAGATAAACCTAGATAATGGGAAATAAGGTGAGATAATGGGAGATAAGGAGAAATAATGGGAGATAAGGAGAAATAATGGGAGATGAGCAGAGATAAGCCTAGATAATGGAAATTATGTAGAGATAATAGGAAATAAGGAGAAATATTAGGAGATAAGGAGAAATAATGGGAGATATTTTATTACGTTGGGTAACATAAGGAATAAGCAGTGACGATAGTAGTGAATCAAGTCCACGCGAGCGGAGCCGCGGGCCCGGCTAGTATTATATAAAATAAAAATATGTCATCATCATCATCATCAGCTATGCAGTCCATCGTCGGACATAAGCCTCCCCCAAGTACGTCCATCTCCTTCGGTTTTGGGCCTTGTTTATCCAGTTGTATTCCACTAGTCTTTTGATGTGGTCAGACCATCGAGTTTGCTGGCGTCCTCTACTTCTTTTCTTATTCTAGGTCCTCCAGTTGATTACCGTATGGGTCCATCGATTATTAGGGAGTGTTGCGATATGACTCGCCCCTCTCCACTTTAACCTGCTTACCCTCTCAGCTCCATCAGTTATCTTGGATCTTCCTCGAATTTCTTCATTAGTCAGCTTATTCCTAAACGATATTCCCAACATCCTTCTTTCCATCGCTTGTTGAGCTACTTGTAGGCGATTTATAATGTCTTGATTCAAAGCCCACGTTGCCGTTCCGTATGTCAATACTGGCAACACGCATTGATCAAATGTGTTCGCTTTTAGTGTATTTGGGATATTGGAAAGGAAAATGTTCCGCAATCTGCCAAATGCCGACCAAGTCAATAGATCTGCTTTCAAGTTTTCCGTTCTTGTGATTTTCGCGTTTTCAATGTTCAGTTCTGCTTCTATATCACAGTCGTCATTTGTCATGGACATTGTTTTGACGATGTTTATCTTTAGACCAACCCCTCTGGACTTGACAACAAGTCCAAAAATCTATGTACACATTACAAAAAAGGTTTTTTTCATATCAACAGGTTTTTTCAACATACCTGCAATTCTTTACTTCGATCGTCCACATTTTCATTTTTATTTTTTACTGTACGCACGTATTTCGTTGGCACCGAATATATATTTTGTTCGATGTGATTCTACAAGAGACCATTATAGTTCTTTAATCAATAAATGTATTTTTTGAATATTTAAAGAAGGTCAATTTTTACTTTGTTACTATATCTGGTTTACATTGCACAACATATTATTTATGTTTCAAACCTTATGTTTTCAACCTGTCGATAATACTTTGGATTTCTGAATTAAAATTATTTTCATGTATCATTTAAATAGTTTACTTTATTTACCGAACATCTATATCTATATAATACATAAAATGTAACGTTTCTCTGTCTGTCTGTCTGTCTGTCCGTTAGTGCGCCTATCACTGAAGAACCACTTATCCGATTTACGTACTTTTTTTTTTAAAAACATACATATGTTCTCTGGCCAGGTTATAGGCTATATTTTATTACGATAGGTAGCATAAGGAATGAGCAGTGACGTAAAATAGTGAATGATGTCGGAAATAAGTTTGCCGCTAGCGCGTGTCTTTGCAATACACAGCCTAAACCATTAAATATGGAACAATATTATGTAGCAAAGAATATCTGTAATGTATAATCTATAATATATATAAAATACAATGTCTCTCTGTCTGTCTGTCTGTCCATTAGTGCGTTTATCACGCGGGAACCACTTATCCGATTTACCTGTCTTTTTTTAAATTCATACATATATTCTTTGGCCAGGTTATATAATAATAATAATAATCTATATCTATAATATATATATAAAATGCAATGTTTGTCTGTCTGTCTATCTGTCCGTTAATGCGCTTATCCCTCGAGAACCACTTATCCGATTTACGTGATTTTTTAAATTCATACATATATTCTCTGACCAGGTTATAGGTATATATTTTATTACATCTATAATATATATAAAATGCAACGTATCTCTGTCTGCCTGTCTGTCCGTTAGTGCGCTTATCACTGGAGAACCACTTATCCAATTTTCGTACTTTTTTTTTTAAAACATACATATGTTCTTTGGTCAGGTTATAGGCTATATTTTATTACGATAGGTAGCATAAGGAATGAGCAGTGACAATAATAGTAAATGAAGTCGGACAAAGTTTGCCGCTAGCGCGTTCTCTTGCAATACACAGTCCAAACCATTAAATATGGAACAATATTATGGAGCAGAGAATATCTATAATATATATAAAATGCAATGTCTCTCTGTCCGTCTGTCTGTCTGTCTGTCTGTTCGTCCGTTAATGTGCTTTTTTTTTAAACATACGTATGTTCTCTGGCCAGGTTATAGGATATATTTTATTAGATGACATAAGGAATAAGCAGTGACGATAATAGTGAATTAAGTCGGAGAAAAGTTTGCCGCTAGCGCGTTCTCTTGCAATACACCCCCTAAAGCATTAAATATGGAACAATATCATGTAGCAAAGAATACAATATATATAAAATGCAACGTCTCTCTGTCTGTCCGTTAGTGCGCTTATCACTCGAGAACCACTTATCTGATTTACGTGTTTTTATAAATTTATACATATGTTCTATATAATCCGATATAAGCCTAGATAATGGGAGATTAGGTGAGATAAGGAGAAATAATGGGAGATAAGTCGAGATAAGCCTCGATAATGGGAGATAAGGTGAGATAATGGAGATAAGTATAAATAATGGGAGATAATGGGAGATAAGCAGAGATAAGTAGGTAATGGGAGTTATGGTGAGATAATGGGAGATAAGGAGAAATAATGGGAGATAAGGAGAAATAATGGGAGATAAGTCGAGATAAGCCTAGATAATGGAAAATAAGGTGAGATAATGGCAGATAAGGAGAAATAATGGGAGATAAGGAGAAGTAATGGGAGATGAGCAGAGATAAGCCTAGATAATGGAAATTATGTAGAAATAATGGGAAATAAGGAGAAATATTGGGAGATAAGGAGAAATAATGGGAGATATTTTATTATGTTGGGTAACAAGCAATAAGCAGTGACGATAGTGGTGAATCAAGTCCACGCGACCGGAGCCGCGGGCCCGGCTAGTAAATAAATATAATAGAGAAATTTTGCAACGCTTATTTTGGCGTTCTCTTTATGTCGAGCATGCGCAAAAATTAAAGAAAAGAAATTAAATATAAAAACTCTGTTAACATCGTTATCTGAAGCATGCTCAGTCGTAAAATGATGGAATTGTTTCTCTATTTACTATAATGAATGTTGTAATTTAAAAGATAACTTCGACATTAAGTTGGAACCCACCATGTGAAGAATTCCTTTATTATGAATAACAATCTCCCTTATTATTGAAGTTATAAGAAAGCTTATTTAAAAGGTTTGTTATTCTTGTCGCTATTATGGTAGGACATATTTCTTTTGCTACTTATGTACAGAAAGTACTAAGAAAATACACTAAAAGTTAAATTATAATGTTTTATTACAAATAACACTACCAATAATCGATTCGTGTTAGGGTTGTGTTGAGATTTTGGAATCTTTAGCACAATATTTTATTTTTGTACTCGACACGCGTCTTTCTAATCACGTTGGTCTAAGCAAAAGTTCGGTTTCTCTTTGGACAAAGGGTGTATATCTTCGTTCGGTACGTCTTAAATAAAACCATAAGTTCTGGGAATTAAAGTTATAAAATAATTAAAAACGACTTTATTAAACAACAATAATAACCGATCTGTCATTTGTATCTAATTGAAAACTAAGTTACACTATAATAAAAATACAGCTCACAACTCTCGTTTTATAATTTTTAATAGTCTATTCATTCAAGCAAGTGCACTAAATTTACAGGGTTTTTATCCTAATTACTTTTATAGAAACACTGTTTTAATCACGATTATATCGCCTCCCACTCACAATTTTCCCAGAAACAAAAGGCTAGCGCCGTTAGTCGGTTGGTTTTTTTTCCCCGCCATCTCCGCCGTTTTTCATCGCTCTTGCATTAAAAACATCGACCATTACGGCATTAAACGTCATCCATTAGCTGTTGGTGGTTAATTATCGCTAAAAAAAAAACGCTGCTTGATGCTGCTTGACGAGGCTTTTGGATAAACGAGAATACACCGAAAAACTAGAGTAGGCCATGTATGTCAGTGTTTTGTGTGGATAATATAGAAATGTTAGTGTAAACGATTGAACAATATTTATCGTACGGTTTAAGTCCACATTAGTTCGTTTTTTTTTGCTCGATTTCAGATAGGGAAATATTGTATTTGTGAAACAATCACAATCCGTATTTGTTCACGTTGCAGGGGACGTAGACTTTCAATTTCCAAAGGTCCGTCGGTCCGTTTCTTTGTCTGTGTGTCCGTAGTACACTAACTCTTAAACGAAATGAGCTATAAATTTCAAATTACACACACATAATAATTTAAGTAGGAAGGGAACCTATAGGTTTAGAGCGATACCGCTTCAGATAAGAGGAGTTGTATACTTTTAGAGAGAATATCATAAAACGTATCTTATTGAAGCTAGGCACCAAAAAAGCTTATGGCGCTGACGGTTTACCTGCCATAGTATTCAAAAAATGCGCGAGAGAGCTAACACCAGTTTTCTGTAGACTTTTCAACCTATCCTACAGAAAGAGAATATTTCCTTCCTGCTGGAAGTGCGCCACAGCTCAGCCGATACCCAAAAAAGGCAAGAAGACCTTGCCAAACAACTACCGACCAGTCGCACAGCTGTCATAATATCGAAAGTCATGGAAAAGACGGTCATCAGCAAAATATCTTGAAGAATTGAACATTATTAGCAACCATCAATATAGCTTTCGTAAGCAAAGATCAACAGGAGATCTTTTAAGTTATGTAACATATGTTTGGAACAACGCAATCGAACACTTTGGAGAATCTCGAGCGGGTGCACTTCATATATCTAAGGCATTCGACCGTGTTTGGCACGATGTATGTCTGAAAAGTTTATGGCTCTCGTGTTTCCTCAGAGAGTGTTCTGTACAAGTGGTAGTCGACAGATTTCGTTCTAACACCTTCAATATCAACGTCGGGGTGCCCCCAAGGCTCCATTACTGTCTCTTACTCTCTTTTTTATATACATCAACGATCTGCTGGAAAAGACCAGGAAACCAGTTTATAGCTTTGTAGATGACAGTACGCTTATTTTTTCATTCATTTTATAGTAGGTAGTCATCGGAAAACTTAAAAATTATCTTAGAAGGTCCGACGGAGAAAATCAACTGAAATAAAGAAGTTGAAAAGATTGTGATAAAAAGTATGTTGGGCAAACTAGAAGGGTAATTTAAACATTTACCCTCTTGACGTTCGGTAGATAAAAAAATCAAGCATCGGTGAACATTACCTTGAACATAAGGATAGAGTAACATTTAAGGTTAATTAATAATGTAGTTTTTACAAGATTATTAGAAGGGAAGGGAAGAATTGAAATTATAAAATATAAAAATAGTCTAATTAATCATAAACTAAATTAATGCAATAAAAAGTGTTTTAGGCGTTGTGTATAGACCTCCTGGCTTTAAGGGAATTAACGATTTCTTTGATGAATTCGAACATAATATGTCTAAATTTTTGTTGCAGTGCGAGAATTTGATTTGCATTGGCGATTTCAATATCAATGTGCTTAACCTTGACTGCGTGTACACTCGACAGTTTCTTGCATTACTGCATGCATACGGTTTGAAGCAGGTTATCGATGAACCTACCAGGCGTGGACTTACTAATCACTTTGGCCTGGCCTTATAATATGTTCTAATAGTGACGTAGTTTTGAACAGTAATGTTGACACATGCTTTGAAGTATCTGATCATTTCCTGGTTAGGTGCGAGCTGAGACAGCGAGTGACAAAGTTTGAGCCATTTTTGGTAGCATATAGAGACTTTAAAAATTTCGATGAAGGAAAATTCTACAGCAATCTTTTGGAGATACCTTTGGATAATATATTCTATATACAAAATACGAGTATAAACGAAAAACTATGCACATTTAATGCATATACTCGTATACTTAATTTATTCAATGTCCATGCTCCTTTGAGAAATGCACATATCACTAAGAAGAAAGCCCCGTGGCTAAATCAGGGCTTGAAGCATACCAAGCATCTTCGTAACAAGGCCTTAACAAAATATAAAAAAAATAAATCACTGGAGAATTGGGAAAGTTATAGACGACTTAGGAATTATGTTACACTAGCAACGGAAAATGAAAAGAAGTTGTATTTAAAAAGTAATTTTCGGTCTAGTAATTCAAAAAATAATTGGAAATTGTTGAGAGATTTGGATATTTCTTCTAAAGTATCTAGTTGTGTTCCTGAACATTTGGGGAATGTAGAGGAAGGTGTTAATAACCTTAAACTTTTATTTACAAAATAAAAAACAGGCCACAAGTACATTTCATTTTAGAGTGGCAACAACTGGTGAGACTGAGCAGACACTTTTTTCTACTGGCTCTAGGGCGGTGGGTACTGATGGAATTGGTATAACTATGTTGTTGAACTGCCGTCCACGCATAATTCCCTTTATTGTGCATTTAGTTAACTCATGTATTGAAACTAACTGTTTCCCCGACATTTGGAAAAGTTCCTTTATAATTCCGTTTTCAAAGGTGGCCTTCCCTAAGGATCTGAAGGATCTTAGGCCCATAAACATATTACGAACGCTGTCGAAGGTCATTGAGAGAGTGATGGAGCGACAAATGCGGGGGCTTATTGAGCAGTACGGGCTCCTACCAGATTTTTCAATCTGGTTTTCGCAGGGATCACAGTTGTGCTACTGCACTTCTCAAAGTTACGGACGATATTCTGTCGGCGGCGGACCGTGGTCATCATACTTTGCTTTTGGTCATTCTTGGTTTTCTTGATTTTGGGGGAGATGCTTGTGGGCTTATTAAGAGCTATCTCGAGAATAGAAAACAGTGTGTAAAACTTAATCGTAAACAATCCAGTCAGGTAGTCGCTAAGTGTGGTGTGCCTCAGGAGTCAATCCTTGTGCCTCTACTTTTTACATTGTACACTTCTCAACTTACTGTCAACCTGAAGAACGTCTCAACGCACCTATATGCAGATGACACACAGATTTACATGTCGTTTCGATCCGAACAAATGCTGGAGGAAAATGATAAACTTTCGAATGAGCTTGACATTGTCTTGAATTGAATCCTAAAAAAAGTCAGTTTTATTTGGACGAGAGAAATGTAGGGATCAATATCAGGATCTGATACATGTCAGTATAAATAATGACACAATACAGGTTTCCAATGTTGCCAGGAACTTGGGATTATTGCTGGACGTTAAATTGAGATTCTCAGAACATATTAGCCGCTGTATCAGGAAAGCATTTGCAAATTTAATAAACATGTGACAGATCAGGAAAATTCCACATTAACTACTGTGGAACCAAAGAGCATGATGAGGCGCCTGGATGCAAGAAGTTCCGGAGGTGGAATGGCCCCCCGTTCGGATCTCCGGGTGGGGGCTGGTTCGGAGGCGTCGACTTGCAGACATTATAATTTTAAGATAGATTTTTGCAACATACGAGGTATAAACTCGAACATAAATTCAGTGCATCAACACCTGCAATCAGATAAACCTCATGTACTCGCTCTATGTGAAACCAAGGTCAGTCCATCGACCAGCACGGTCAACTATCTTTATCCTGGGTACGACTTCTATTCCCGTTTTAGGCGTAACTTTGGAATCTGTCTTTTTGTCAGAAGCGACCTCTCTTGTCAACGAGAAGAAGCTCTGGAGCCCCCAAACTTTGATGTTATGTGGTTAAAAATAACGACTCAACAAACCACAAGGTTTATCTGTATTCTGTATCGACCACCAAGTGATACCAATTTTCGAACACTTTTCGCTTCTCTTGCAGACACCATCGATCATTTACAAAGTAACTATCCAAGTGCCGAAATTGCCATCCTGGTCGACTTTAATGTCCACAATATCAACTGGCTCAAATACTCAAATACTACCGACGAACAAGGTCGTGAAGCTGAATCATTTTCAATCAGTTGTGGCTTAACTCAGCTTATTGACGAACCAACACGGATCCCTGATCGAGACGGGGAGTTAGCCAGTCTTCTTGATCTGTTTTTAACCACCAATCCGGAGATTTACACGGTCACCGTAAATCCGCCGTTAGGTTCTTCCGACCATAAACTGCTTTCGACATCAAGTATCCTGCCAATCAGTGACAGAGAGGTGCCTAGGCCGCGCAAGATTTGGCACTACAAATCTGCTAAATGGGAAGAGCTCATGGAATATTTTCGAACTTTCCCTTGGATGGACGTTTGTTTTCGATCCGATAACCCATCTGACTGCGCCAGGGAGGTCTCCGATGTTATTTTGGCTGGTATGGAAGCTTACATCCCTTTTTCAAAGAAATGCTCCTCCAACGGCAAGCCTTGGTTCGACCGAAAATGCAAAGAAGCGGTTGCTTCTAAACATATTGCCTACCGACAATGGCGTGAAAATCCTAACACCGTAAATCGAAACATCTTTGTTCATGCCCGGAACAGATGCAAGGGAATTATCGACGAAACCAAGGAGGCACACAATCAACGAATTAAAAACAAACTTCTCGCTGGTCCCAACAATTCCAGGTCCTTTTGGGCAGTCGCTAAGGCAGTTAGCCAAAATTTTACCAAATCCACCATACCACCACTCACACGGCCAGATAATTCCATTGCAACCACACCTGTTGAGAGAGCGAACTTGTTGGCTGAACTCTTTGCTCCACATTCTACTGTCGATTTCCAAGGAAAAACACCACCTACTATTTCCATATTGCAGTCAAGGATGCCCGATGTTGTCTTCAGACAGCGCATCATAAAGCGTATTTTAATGAAGCTAGACACCAAGAAGGCTTCTGGCGCTGACGGAATACCTGCCATAGTTCTCAAAAACTGTGCAAGGGAACTAACACCAGTTTTCTGTAGACTTTTTAACCTATCCTACAGAAAGGGAATATTTCCGTCCTGCTGGAAATGTGCCACGGTTCAGCCGATACCTAAAAAAGGTAAGAAGACCTTGCCAAATAACTACCGACCAGTTGCACTGCTTTCAATAATATCGAAAGTCATGGAAAAGGTTATCAATGAGCATCTTCTAAAATATCTTGAACGATTCAATATTATTAGCGATCACCAATATGGTTTTCGTAAACATAGATCAACAGGAGATCTTCTGGCTTATGTAACACATGTTTGGAACAACGCAATTGAACACTTTGGAGAATCTCGAGCGGTTGCTCTTGACATATCCAAGGCATTCGACCGTGTTTGGCACGATGGACTGTTGGCTAAGTTGCGCTCTTATGGTATGTCTAAAAGGTTCTGTTTGTGGCTCTCATGTTTCCTCAGAGAGCGTTCTTTACGAGTGGTGGTCGACGGATTTCTTTCTAACACCCTCACTATCAACGCTGGTGTGCCCCAGGGCTCCATACTGTCTCCTACTATCTTTCTCATTTACATTAACGATCTGCTGGAAAAGACCGGGAATCCGATCTATAGCTTTGCAGATGACAGTACGCTCGTCTCTTCATTCACCTTGAACGCTCGGACATCGGCTGCTCAGGCGAATATCCGCAGACAGCAGGAGGTCGTTCAACTTAACAAAGACCTGGAAGAAATTCTATCTTGGGGTGACAGTAACCAAGTGGAATTTAACGCTACAAAAACCCAGGCAGCAGTTTTTTATAAAAAAGTTAACGTTGTTGAACCCGACATAGTTATGTCGGGGCACTCCATTCCCCTAGCATCGTCGCTCAATTTGTTGGGCGTTAGTTTGGGAGCAAATATGTCTTGGCATGAACATGTTGCAGGCATAGCAAGGAGAGCTTCTCAAAAGTTGGGAATATTATTTAGAACCAGAAAGCTTTACACCCCACAACAACTGTTAATTCTTTACAAAGCCCAAATTCGACCAACTATGGAATACTGCTCCCACGTTTGGGGCTCCGCTCCCAAACATACACTGCATTTGTTGGATTCTGTTCAGAGAAGAGCGGTCCGTCTGATTGGGGACCCGGAATTGACCGGCGGCCTTGATTCGCTGGAACATCGAAGAACGGTTGGCGACTTGAGTCTGTCCTACAAGTATTTTCATGGAAAGTGTTCGAAGGATGTAGCCCGCTTAATTCCTCCCAAAGCGGTGCATGTTAGAAATACACGTCGCGCTGGTGCTTCGCATCCGTATGAGGTTCAGCTTGTTACTCCGCGTACAACGCTTTTCAAGCAATCTTTTATATGGAGAACGTCATCCCTTTGGAATAATTTGCCCAGCGCTGTGTTTCCCACCGAGTACAATTTGCAGCGATTCAAGAGCGGCGTGAATCGCTTTTTTCCGCACTCGTGCCGCTCCTGGAGCGCTTTAGGGACTTCCCTGTAGCACGTGTGCTAGACCAATAAAAAAAAAAAAAAAAAAAAATTAAAACTTATTTTTAACCAACGACACCTTTTGAATGCCGCTCTGAAAGAATCCTTGTGCGAATCATTGGTGCTGTCGCACTTTGCTTTCTGCGACACTGTGTATGGACCCTGTCTTGTGGAGCGGGATGTCAGACGTATACAGCGTATGCAGAACTGTTGTGTGCGTCTAATTGGTGGCATAAGAAAGTATGAGAGGGAACTGAGCGCTGGAATGAAAGAGATTGGGTGGCTAATTATGAGCGAAAGAAGGCATTTACATAGTTTGATTCTATTTAATAAAATAATTTTCAAAAAATTCCCAATTATTTGTATCAGAAAATTAAATTTAGATATGATGCTCATGCCTTAGATTTGAGGCATAAATTTACCATCACTCCTCCTTATCACAGAACAGCTTTATTTGAACGATCATTTAGCTATCAGATATCAATGTCTTACAATAAATTGCCTGCAGACTTAAGACAACTAGAATCCACCGCGTTTAAACATAGGGCACGCAACATGTTGATAACATTGCCGTCCCATGCATGATTTGCCTTCTGTTTTGATCCGGTCTCTTATGTCACCGTTGCGTCGAAATGTAGTATTATTGTGTTTTTACCATGTCTCAAACAACATTTGTGTCACAGTTATATTTATGTATTAGGTTTTGGTTCATATATAAAAATTTAGTTATTATTACTGAATCAACTGTATAGGTTAAATGAGGAAGCCTGGCTTCAATTTCGCCTTTTGTAATATTACCTTGTAAATTACAATAAAGACATTATTATTATTATTATTGTTAAATCAGGACAGAAGATCTATTTCTTAGAGTCCTTTATACTGGTTACTTAATTGAAACGAAACAGACGCATCTAAATGGTCGGCCAAATATTTGTATTATAATTTTTAATAAATTTTCAAAATTTATATTTGCCGCGTTTACAGCTTCAACCTTTTAAAGATTTTTTTGACTAGCCCACATCTTTTTTAAATACTATTTATATGCAATAAATTTCCACGAATGCAATGAAATTAACTTCCTCAACACAAAGGAGATTTTTTTATTTATTTATTATCAATAAACGGGAAACCCCATTATAAAAGTTATAATATTCAATATATAAAGTAATAACAACAGTACAGTAATGAGTATTTAGATAGAACAAAAAAAAAAGATATAACATCACAGTTCAAAACGCCCAATCTAATAAACCGGAAACATATCAGTGGTCACACACCACTTTAATGACTTGCCCTTTAAAGCCAGACAGTGAGCCTCCGAATGGATTGATGGAAGGATTATTATTTAGGAAGAGCAAGGATCTCGTCAATGGAGAGTGTACTCCATGTTAGTACTGTGATGACCGATGACAAATATCTCATTTCTTCTTAAGCAACGTTCTGAAACCTTCAACTATATCTGCCCTAAGAGGGGTGGACAATCAATAACACCATTCAGCAATTTAAATATCGTGGAAAGATCTGACACCCTTTTCCTGTCCTCTAATGTCCGCAGTCCAAGCATACTAGCCAGGGCTCCTCTATCACCAACCAATCCCAATCTATGAGAGCAATATCCAATAAATTTATTCTTGACACGTTCAATCCCTGCGCTGTGAACATTGTAGTAAGGTGACCACACCGTTGATTGCATATTCAAGATGAGATCATAGCAGAAAACAGTATAACTTCTTCATTGAGTCAATAGATAGATCTCTTCCGATTCTAAAAAGAAGTCCCAACATTTGGAATGCATTTCTTGTCATGCAAGAGTACTGTTCCCTAAACGACAACTAAGCATCCGTTATGACCTCCAAATCCTTCAAAGAACTGACCGGTAACAAGTCCTTATCACCAATCTTGTACTGAAAGGTTATTTTATTCTTTTTCCTACAAAAACTAATCATACTACACTTCCCAGGGTTTAAAGACAATCCATTATGATTGCACCAATGCACAAACAGATTCAAGCTCACTTGCAACTTCATGCAATCCGCCTCAGCCACAATTTCACGGTACAATTTCAAGTCATCGGCAAAAGCTACAGTCAGGAACAGTCTGACGAATGTCATTAATAAAGATGTTAAATAGTAATGGAGCACACAGGGCCCAACTTAAGGAATTCCTGAGGTCACCTCGCTACTATTGGATATAAACCCTCCCATCTTCACTCTCTGTGAGCGTCCCACCAACATACTCTCGAGCCACTTTACAGAGCGCTCATGAAACTCCATCGCTCTAAGTTTTGCTAACAGTTTTTGATGGCTAACCCTGTAAGGGTAAGGAGATATGACACTTCTTAAAATAATGCTGCTGATTTTCTTTAAACCAAAAACTCAGATTTTCAATATGTTTTATACCAACAAAAATATAAATTAGCGACTTGGAGGTGATTTTTGTAAATGAAAAATCACCTATACCACATGTAGAAACCTATATGTAAATATAACCAATAATTATGAGCTACGCATGTCTTAAATTACGTTAACAGCACGTTTTCCTCTTATTCTTATTTCTTCTTGTCCTAAAGCAATACAAACTATAATTTACTTATAATGTAACACTAAATGAATGAATAGTTTTGTTTATGGTTTATTACAGGTCGTTTGTTAGGGGCTCTGTTCTGATACATACACTACGTTTGTGGAATTCTATTCAGAAGATAGCTGTTCGCCTGATTGGAGACTCGCAATTGGCCAACAACCTGATGTTTAATTCCTTGGAGCAGCGAAGACAGGTGGGTGACTTGAGTCTATTCTACAAATATTTTCGTGGAAATTGTTCGATGGTTGTAGTCTGCTTAGATCCCCCCAAAGCGGTACATGCCAGAAATACACGTCGCACTAACATGTCACATGCGTATGAAGTTCAACGTGCCACTCCTTGTTTAACCCTTCAAGCAGTCTTTTATATAAAGAACCTCATCCGCCTCATTTCGCCAATGTATGTACGTATGTATGCTTGTCCTTAAATATCTCGAAGATAGTGGTAAGTTAGTAATATCGGTCATTAAACTAGGGTTAACAGTGTTTCCTTTTAAATCATTCTTATAGCTATCTTTAAATTGCTACTAACAGTATTTACGTATAGTACAAAGTTCTGCCTAAAGTTTCCGAGAATTTAAATATACCATCTGAATCAGCAGCGTTACATACTTCTGCTGCTAGATTCCACTTGGTGGGTATTTCAATTGTCAGTCTGTTAAAAGACATCTTCGTGACTTGTTTTCGTTACATCGTGTTCTTCTCTGTTTGCATATTCCGAAATAGTCAAAGTTAAACAACAACGGATCTGCATTAACTTTTATCCCAAACTCAACAAAACTGCTGCTGAAACATACCGAATGGTTGAGGGGGTGTTTCAAATGTGACAGGGAGTCTGTGTGGTTTTGGAAACCATAGGCAAACAATCCATGACGGTTATAATAGCATTTGGAATATGTCACCATATTCTAGTGAACATAAAACAAGCAAGCAACAGTACGAGGTGCAGGCAGCAATCTTCACAGTTGAAGAAGCCATCCTATACGAGATAAAAAAAGCAGCAACATCAAGTCAATGCTGATGATTTTTTTTAATACTATTGAAATTGTGTATAAAGCATTTGTTCTACCTGGTCAGATTGCCAAGGAAGTTTTACTGTCACGTTTTGAGACGATTGAAGGAAAATATTACGCGCAAATAGTCTAAGATGTAGAGGAAAACAGTTTGGTTGCTTTACCATGAGGACATATTTTTACACAACTCACTCGTGAGGTTCTTACTGACAAAAAACAAATTGACAACTGTCTCCTACCTATCCTATTAGCCTCAACTAGGCCCTTGTGATTTCTATCTCTTTCCTAAAATGAAACTTCTTTTGAACAGGCAACAATGGAAAAATCGTTGGGCTTTGCCCTTGGATTAAAAGTCTTTTCAGTTTCAAGTCAAATGCCCCAAAGTGTTGTTGGTTGTCGTGATTGTGTTTGAAAAAGCTAAAATTTGTTCTCTTTACCTAAGCTAAAGCTCTAAAATGGAACAAAAAAGCATGCCCTAATACGTATAAGGTACGCATGGATTGTCTAAAATTATTCAACTTGCTGTATTTTTAATGTATGGGCAAATTTTATTGAGTATTTTTGTCCAATAAATCATTATACATTTTTTACGCATTTTTCTCGGAAGCAAAACACATTTCGTATTTTTTTATGATATATACTCTGAATTGATTTCATTGGCACCAAACTATCACCATAGATGAAAGAATTATTCCTATTATATTATTTAACTTCGCCTCTTACAACGATAGAGACGGTGCCGGTGCTGACACAAGGTGGCATCCCGTATTTTATTAGTACATACAATTCACATTAAATGTGCTAAAATAAGCGTGTTTAATAATCTTACATCTTCTAGGTATTTTTATTTCCCATTAATTAGCTGCCATTTCATATTTTTTTTATGATATACATTTTCTTGTTAATTAGAAGCCGTGCAAACATCCGGTATATGCTGTGAAATTACGCACGAACCTGAAATAAAGTGTCTTCTCAAATTGAATTACCGACGTCACCGGCAAGCCGAGAAAAAATTTCCTGTGTTTTCTTAAATTGAGCTTAATTTGGTTATTTTTCCGGTAGGTTCTTTATTGGAAAAATGATGGGGCCCTTCCTCTATCTTAACTGTATTCTTTTTTTGATTAACTAAATGTGTTTTAGAGTGGTGTGTTTCGATTAATTTTGTTGTCGTGGAAATAAAACCTAATCCAAAATAAATGTGTTTTGGGCACATTTCCCATGAACCTCTTTCCTTTATACGATATTGTGTTTATTTCGTTCAGCTTAAGGAAATAATGGATTATTATTTTTAATGAAATTTGAGTTCTCTGTATACATTCGCTCTGGGTAAAATTGAAGTATTATTATAATAACTCATGTGTTAGGTGTCTCAAAAAGTTTAATTTTAAAATATGTACAGTAAAAAAATAATGAAACGAATAAACGAATTGCGTATCGAATTTTAATAATTAGAAAATTATTTTCCTGCACTCTTTCAAGGGAGAGGTTAAACTATTATTAGTACTCTAAGCATTGTATCAGTAATAGCTGTCATTTCTTGCTAAATATTTTCTATTAATCGTTCCAATTAATTAGAAATATATCCGGATAAGTTACAATAAATTTCACTTAAAAATAAAAATTATACTTGCCCTTAATTGGAGACCGTCTGCAGCTACAGGCTGACAGAAGAACGCCAGTAGCATTTGTCAACATTTACCGCAGGCAGCGCGTTTCGACAAGGGTTAGGACCCCATGTATATGTAGTAAAACCACTAAGCAGCAGTCTACCTACTTTTCTCTCATTTGTTAATGCATCTCGAGATATATTTCGTCGTATCTCGGTTCATCAGTCAAGTTAGGATCCACTACCTTCGAGTACTTATTCTCGTGTTAGCGTAGCCTAGTGGTAAGATACAACAAATTGTACTTAAAAGTAAAAAGTGTACCTACCCTCAATCGGAGGCAGTCTACAGCCACAGGCAAACAGAGGAATGGTTAGCAAATGCCGGGATACGACAAAACGTATTTCAAGACGAAATGACAAATGAAAGAACAGTAGGTCGACTGCCAAAATATGGACTTTGTCAGTTTTCAGTTGTTTTACATTGAATGACATATGCATGGGGTCGAACGCTTTCCGAATCGCGCTATCTACGGTGAATGTTGGCAATTTGATGACCATTGCTCTGTCGGTCTGTGACAGTAGATATGCTTTTTAGTTTTAGATAAAATTTGTATAATTTTGTTATAAGGGAGGGCTCTTTTTTCGGGAATGTTCTTCTCACCAATCTCTGGCAACTTTAGCTTTGAAACATCTTTACGAAAAGATACCTCACCGACATTATATCAGGATTATACTTAATGTAAGTAGGAGGTAACTGCTGTAACCCATTTTCAATTTACTTAGAAAAATTTGTTAATTGATTATGAAAGATGTGTTTTAAATTTGTAATGTCGTTCTATCCTGCAAAAACTAAACTCCCTAGTTATAACCATCAACATTGTTTAGTGGTCTCCACACATCGCCCCAATTTATTGCTTATTGGGTAGTCTCCATCATCTACAAAAAAATACGTGCCAATTATTTCAACTGTCGACATTGTGGCTCACTATAGAAGAATGTAAAAGCGTTCATCTTGATTTACAAAATTTAATTTATGCACTAACTCTTATTTGTAGAGGTTCAGACATATATTTTTACGCAGAATACGTTGCAGTGAACTTCTAGGCACATTTACACCACTTGATCATTTGCTTACTAAGAGGTCGGAATTCGAGAGAATTCTCTCGAATTGATATTCTACGCTTATATGGCAATATTGTAGGCCAGTAGATTTGTCGTACCAAAATACAAGTCGAAGTATATATAGTTAAGACAGGTTAAGTAGATGATTTAATTATATAATTAATTTGAATACAACGTGCTAGTTGTAACATATATGAATAAATAAATTTATTTTTTTAAAAATACATTTTTTTAATGTATAATATTTTCTGGAAAAAGGTATATTATAGGAACATCTGGGCTGTTGGCATTAGATGACAATTTTTGTCCGGATTTTTCGGTAAAATTGCGGGCTTACAGGAAAATAGTCATTTTCCTGTAAGCAACCTTAAACGATTTGACGAATCTGAATAACATTTGGCAAACAGATTTCAATTTTTTGATTGTTAGTTGAAGTTGGTTAGTAGGCAATTAAAATATATTTCTTTGATTTGAGGATAGATTTCGATCAAATTTGTACATGTAAAATTGGTCAAAATAAGTTTTTATTTAAAAAAAAAACGTTCAGATAATAACAGAATTTGTTTGTACAACAATTGGTAGCGTCATCACATCGCGATATTTGATCATCACCTGTAAATATTACCCAATACCATCATACCTTCATGTTCAAATTATGTCTATCAGTACATTAAGTCAAGTTGTGTCACTCTTCATTTTGCAACCTGCTAACTCTGTAAAGTATATAAGTTAGTTAGTTTAGGATAGCTAAATATTTATTATTAAAAATTTTATTTTAAAATATAATTTAGGATAAACATCATAAGGGAACCCTACCTTAATGAAGTTAATCTTCTATTTTTGCTCCATGTTGACAAAGGAGTTTAGAATTTTTTCCATGCGGTATTTATTACGTTTTATCACCCATAAATCAATAAACAACCCACAAATTATCTTGTGACTTTACCATGTTGTAACAAAATGGAAGCGTCAGTGTTTATTTTTAATTGTTTTCTAGGTGACAAATTGGCCGTTTCAGTTGTACATGTATATCAAGATATTTTCTAAAAATTATTTTGCAGTAATATTATCAAAAATATTTGAACATTTAATTGTTCTAAAAACGTGCAAAAATAACCCAAAGTGCCGAAGGTTAAGATTTTCTCACATAGTGACACAATTATTTTTTAATCTAAATTTTTCAAACGTATTTTTTTTTTCTGTTATTTTCTTTTATTGATGTATTTTTCTTGAATTTCTTGCCTTTAAAAATTAAATAAAAAAAAGGTTAAATGCAAGTCAGAGTTGCGCAATTAGTGTTTCGTATGGTGATTGTTTTTAAAATAAAATAAAATTCTTACCTAGGCTAAGTTAATCAGGTCTCTAACATGTATACCTGCATATTACAAGATCCAATATGTATTTTCATTTTTTTTTTTATGGGTCTAGCACATGTGCTGCAGGGAAGTCCCTAAAGCGCTACAGGAGCGACACGTGTGCGGAGAAAGCGATTCACGTTGTTCTTGAATCGCTGTAAATTGTACTCGGTGGGAAACACAGTCCTGGGCAAATTATTCCAAAGGAATGATGTTCTCCATATAAAAGACTGCTTGAAAAGCGTTGTACGAGAAGTGACAAGCTGAACCTCATACGAATGTGAAGTATTAGCGCGTGTACTTCTAACATGCACCGGGAGGAATTAAGCTGACCATATCCTTCGAACACTTTCCATGAAAATACTTGTAGAATATGCTCAAGTCGCCAACCGTTCTTCGATGTTCCAGCGAATCAAGGCCGCCGGTCAGTTCCGGGTCCCCAATCAGACGAACAGCTCTTCTCTGAATAGAATCCAACAAATGCAGTGTATGTTTAGGAGCGGGGCCCCAAACATGGGAGCAGTATTCCATAGTTGGTCGAATTTAAGCTTTGTAAAGAATTAACAGTTGTTGTGGAGTGTAAAGCTTTCTGGTTCGAAATAATATTCCCAACTTTTGAGAAGCTCTCGTTGCTGTGCCTGCAACATGTTCATGCCAGGACATATTTGCTCCCAAATTAACGTCCAACAAATTGAGTGACGATGTTAGAGGAATGGAGTGCCCCGAAATAACTATGTCAGGTTGAGCAACGTTAACTTTTTTAGAAAAAACTGCCGCCTGGGTTTTTGTAGCGTTAAATTCCACTTTGTTACTGTCACCCCAAGATAGAATTTCTTCCAGGTCTTTCTTAAGTTGAACGACTTCCCGCTGTCTGCGGATATTCGTCTCAGTAGCCGAGGTCTGAGCGTTCAAAGCAAAAGCATCTGCAAAGCTGTAATTTGGGTTCTCGGTCTTTTCCAGCAGATCGTTATTGTGAATGAGAAAGAGAGTAGGAGACAGTATGGAGCCTTGAGGTACACCGACGTTGATAGTGAAGGTGTTAGAAAGAAATCCGTGGACTGCCACTCGTAGAGGACGCTCTCTGAGGAAACATGAGAGCCACAAACAGAACTTTTCAGACATACCATAAGAGCGTAGCTTAGCCAACAGCCTATAGTGCCAAATACGGTCGAATGCCTTGGATATGTCAAGAGCAACCGCTCGAGATTCTCCAAAGTATTCAATTGCGTTGTTCCAAACATGTGTTACATAAGTCAAAAGATCTCCTGTTGATCTATTTTTACGAAAGCCATATTGGTGATCGCTAATAATGTTGAATCCTTCAAGATATTTTAGAAGATGCTGATTGATAGCCTTTTCCATGACTTTCGATATTATTGAAAGCAGTGCGATTGGTCGGTAGTTATTTGGCAAGGTCTTCTTGCCTTTTTTAGGTATCGGCTGAACTGTGGCACATTTCCAGCAGGAAGGAAATATTCCCTTTCTGTAGGATAGATTGAAAAGTCTACAGAAAACTGGTGTTAGTTCCTTCGCACAGTTTTTGAGATGTATGGCAGGTATTCCGTCAGCGCCAGAAGCTTTTTTGGTGTCTAGCTTCATTAAAATATGTTTTATGATACGCTGTCTGAAGACAATATCGGGCATCCTTGATTGCACTATGGGAATAGTAGGTGGTGTTTTTCCTTGGAAAACAAGTTCGCTTTCTCAACAGGTGTCGTTGCAATAGAATTATCTGGCCGTGTGAGTGGTGGTATGGTGGATTTGGTGAAATTTTGACTAACTGCCTTAGCGACTGACCAAAAGGACCTGCAATTATTGGGACAAGCGAGAAGTTTGTTTCTAATAATTCGTTGATGGTGTGCCTCCTTGGTTTCGTCGATAATTTCTTTGCATCTGTTCCTGGCACAGTAAAAGTTTAAAACAAATACTTACTACCTAAATATTTGTTTAATTATAAAGAAATAAAATAAAATTATTTCGTCTCTGATTGACCAAATGCAGTAATGTACTGAAACGTATACAAGTATATTACTGATTGCGCCGAATACGTAAAATTCATAATTTTCGATGAAAAAAACCTTCATTATATTGTCAAGCCAAATATTTTTTTTTAATATCAGATAAATTTTAAAACGTAATGCTCTCGTGATAATTTTCGCTCAATCTACACTTGGAGAATAATCCAGAAATTTTTCAATCTGTTTGATCAGTACTTTTCGAGATAGGGGGGGAGATAACCATTTTTGGCCATTTTTTAAAAATAATATGAAGATAAGTTTACGAGCGTATTACATCATATATATTTTTGAACTCGTATTTTCACAAGCTTGCAGTTGACACCCCACTCGATGGCCTTAGAATTTTTTTTCACTTCTCCCTGCAAGCTAACCATCAAGTCAACATTTGACATTCAAAACCAGGCGGCTCTAATTGGAGCATCAAATCCTATTTCTACTTTCCATGTCAAACAGTTTCGGAGAAAATCGGGTGTAACAGACGGACACCGAAATGGTCCCTTAAGTACTCCGTACGGAAAACTATAATTAAATTGACTGTTACAAAAATATTTTCATAGAGTTTGCGATTCTCTATCGATTTCTAAAAAAAAAAACATATGTCGATCCCTTAGAAGCTTTAAAAAGTTATCAAAAGTTTCGGAGGGGGGAGCAAAAGACGAGTAACCCGACATAAGCAATACTCATTTAATTTTAAATTACTTAAAATTCCTAGAAATATAAAAATAATGGCCCATTTGACCTGACTTATTATATATTTAACAATAAATCAATGTTTAGTACTCCTGTAAACATATCCATAAAATCAATTTTAATTTTAATTGATTGGTGAACTCTTGGAAATGTTATCGGAACATTTCTAAACAAGTTGTAAAACATACACATGAAAAATTTGTTATTGTTTTAGGTTATATTAAATTAGATCGAGCAATAATAGTTTGGATAATATTAATTATAATCGATAGATTGTTTGTGTAAGGGTATGATATAAGCGCTCGTTATTTATTTAATTTAACACAAATTAATTAACACATTTTACATTGCAGCTTACAAACTAGCATTCCTAGAATATAGTATATAGATGAAATTATGCGTCGCACAAACTTCTGTTAATGTTTAAGATGGGAAAATGACAGATGTTTATTAGCTTTTGGACTATTTCCAGATTACTTAGACCTAGACGCAAAAGTTATTACTTTTTGAATAAGTTCTTGTTTAAAAAGTATTATGCTTCGGCCTTGCTCGGAAAATACAAGTTTCTATTCGATTTTACTAGGTAGAAGCAAAGCCAAAGTGAAAGTCAAAGATCTCTTTATAATTGCAAAATTATTACAATGTACAGGGTGGTCCAAATTGGACACTTTTAAAGGTAAACCCCCTTATCTAAAGGAGAAAGACGAAAACTGATGTCGGTGTCTGAGGCTCAATTTTTATGATAAACTCAATGGTGAAAACCGCATATCGATATCTATTACCGTTTCAGATATACAGGGTGTTTTTCAAAAATCTGCATTTTGGAAAAAATGTTTGTAATTCTTTTCCTATTGAAAATTTTTGATTTCTGTAAAAACATTCTCAAAGCACTTTTTCACGTGGATTTTAATAGTGTAAGTTACATTTTTTTTACAACTAATATTTTAATAGTTATTAACGCAAAAATATATTTTTTTAAATAGGATACCCTGTATATTTTTTTTTTATCCGAATAGAGATTTTAAATGCCATTCTAAAAATATAGCATACTTTATATTTTGTTTAAGTCTACTTCAAAATATAAAGGTTTTTAGTTTTTACGCGAGTTTTGTGAAGTAGGCTTTGGACGGAGCGGCAATATCAATTGTTTACCGATAGCAGTCAAATAGTAAAAAAAAATCCCAGAAGTAACTCTAAGAGTCATAACTACAATGAAATTTACTAAATGCTATAGTACTTTAAACTATAAAACAAAATAACAATAAAACAACTTATTCCGAGTAGAGCAAACTAAAACAAAACAATTTTCTATAAGAGATGTTCGAAATGTCGACCAGTTTCAGTTACACATAGGCGGCACCTTTTCTGGACATTTCTTACCGAGTTGATTAGTCCAAGAGAAGTCAGAGCTGCAAAACTTTGTATCACTGCAACTTCTAACTCTGGCCTAGTGTTTGTCGACAATTTAAAAATTAGGTCTCTCAATCTTCCCCATAGATAGAAGTCCATGGGTGTTAAATCAGGTGACCAAGCCGGCCAACGGTTCGGACCTTGGTTGGCTATCCAGTTATTGTCGAAATTGACCGATAAAAAATTACTGATAACTGCAGCGTTATGAGGGGGTGCCCCGTCGTGTTGAAAAAATATATTTCTTTCAACAAAAAGAGGTTCTATTTGTTGCCTTAAAATTTCTAAATATCTCTGAGACGTGAGTGTTCCTCCTGGACCTATAACCCTGCCTCTAAAATTCATGTCAACACATTAAATCCAAATCTGCCTTGATTTCTTTGCTCCACAACTAAATGAGGATTTTCTTGTGCCCACGTATAAAAATTGTAACTCTTAAAAACACCTGCATTGCTTATATAAGCTTCGTCTGTCTAAATGCAATTTAATGAAAAATTCGGAACGTGGTTACAATTCTCCAGAAACCATTGGCAAAAATCCATACGCCATTGAAAATCTCCGTCTCTAAGGTGATGAACTTCTTCTTGTCTTATATGGCCCGAATTTCTTCTTCTTCTTCAAAGTACGACTTACGTTAGTTCTTGGTAGTCCAGTGGATTCTTTTAACTGTCGGGTTGAAGTGTTGGGATTATTTCCGATAGTTCCTAAAACTACTATTTCTTCTAACTATTTATCCCTGTTTGATGCATAATTTTTGGGTCGTTTCTTTTCAAACTGACCACTATTAACTAGGTTATGTTACAATCGAGCGAATATATTGAAGAGTTGACGCCTCTCTGGATACCCTTCGTGGTACAAATCACTTGCCGCTTCCGAATTTTCGGTTTGTATGAAACACACTATCATATCCCATTTTTCGTAATTTTCAAACTTTGCGATTATTTGACAATTTAATAACTGATGACTGAAGTAAAATTTGACAACTAGGAGTAAACAATTGAATTAAACTATATGGCCGCTTCGTCCAAAGCCTACTTCTAAAAATGTGCATTTAAAACTCGCGTAAAAACTCAAAACCTTTATATTTTGAAATAGGTTTAAGCAAAATATAAAGTGAGCTATATTTTTAGAATGGTAATTTAAAGCTCTATTCGGATAAGGAAAAATATACAGGAAATTCCATTTAAAAAATATATTTTTGCGTTAATAACTATTAAAATGTTAGTTGTAAAAAATGTAATTTACACTGCTGAAATCCACGTGAAAAAGTGCTTTGAGAATGTTCTTACATAAATTAAAAATTTTCAATAGGAAAAGAATTACAAACATTTTTCCAAAATGCAGATTTTTGAAAAACACCTTGTATATCTGAAACGGTACTAGATATCGATAGGCGGTGTTCACCATTGAGTTTATCATAAAAATTGAACCTCAGACACCGACATCAGTTTTCTCTCCTTTAGATAAAGGTGTTTACCTTTACTCAATGTACAGGGACCACCCTGTACATTGAGTTACAGTTTCTTTCAAGTCCTTCAAATACAATATGCTTAAAGACAGATTCATCTATATAGAAGCCTTACGGCTGGCCGATGGTCTGTCCTGTGGTAATTCGTTGTACTGTTTGTAGTTTTTAAAAGCATAATTTCCAAATAAGTTTTTAATGATGGAACAAAATTTGTTTTTAATTTGAAGATATTTTGTTGATTTAGTTTTTATTTGTCCATAGTTAACAAACAACTCTGCTTGAATTGGTCAGGTACAATCTAGTGCGTGCCATTGGCGTTATCATATTATCCAGTCTATGGTATCTCTCTCTCTCTCACACACACACACTCTCTCTCTTTCTTTCTTTGTTTTGTCGTTCATTCATCCATCTCATTCTCTCTTATGCATTTACAGTTTTTTACTACTAATTTCTAATAACGTGTACATACTTCCAATTTGGCAATCTAGGATTTCGTTTTATTACATATTGTTTATTTATTTACACTAATTTAGTTGTTTTTATTTATCTGCTTTACTTACTTGCCCTGTAAGAGTTTTTATTTTATTTTATTTATTTATACTGTAAATTGTAAAGCTAGTCTATTTACATAATAACATGAAACTATAAATGTAAAACTATAAAAATATAAAATTAATTTTGTTTATATTTATTAATTTAGTTGCATGAATTGTTTAAAATGTTTAGACAATTGCCTTCGTTGGTGCTCCACCACGCGTCGTCGGTCTAGCGTCAGCACGGTTTATATAAGCAAGCGACCGAGGAGGCGCCGCATTTCTGTACGTGCATATATACAGATACATACATACACATACACAGATACACACGTACATACATATACATACAGATACACATACACACACACACATATATATATATATATATATATATATATATATATATATATATATATATATATATATATATATATATATATATATATATATATATATATATATATATATATATATATATATATATATATGGGGCGTTTCGCATCAACGGAACCGCCTCAATACCCAAAACTAGAATTGAATAAAAAGTTTAAAGGTGTCAATTTTTCGTTGAAACAAAAAAATCATGATTTCTAAGCGGAGTTAATTGAACTTCAAAACTGAGACAAAATGCAATATTGATGTAATAGTTATGCAATAACAACAGGGTGGATTCAATATGGCATCTAAAACCACAAATTAGACGAAAAATGAGCAATTATGGAGATTTCGCAGTGAGATAGTACTTTTTCTGACCGGAGTAATTTTCGGCTTTAGGCGCCATATTGGCCATATTGGTATTACATAAAGTTATGTTGGTTACTCTAATTATTACATCAATATTGCATTTTGTCTCAATTTTGAAGTTCAGTTAACTTAATTCCCCTTAGAAATCATGATTTTTTTGTTTCTAGCCGCCATATTGAGCCGGTATCTTATCTCTCTTATCTATAAAGCCGAAATCGGATCAAAAAACAAAAAAACTATTTATTAAATACAGTGGTTTAGTTACTTATAAGGTGGTTCAGTTATTGACTGGTAAAAAATTTTAAGTTTAAAATATTACAATATATTACACTTAATTTACTGGAATCTGCCTTATAATTGACACAGTCCTTGTGTTTGTTTATGTGACACATCTCAAGAAAAAGCCGATCCTCATAATTATTTACTCTCTCCAAAACTTTTACATTGGCAAAATCGAACTAATGTTTCGTTTTTAAAACATGGTCAACTAAGGCACATGACCTCTTATTTATTCGACAATCGCTTTTGTATTGTGTTATTCTTTGTTTTATCCACTGTGATGTCTGTCCGATATAACATGAAACACAACCCAAACAGGACAACTTGTAAACTACATTGGTGTTATAAAGTAGAGGGGGTTTCTGCTTGAGTTGGGTACACAAGGTACGGCTACTGAGACTGTTATATTTAACTATTTTAACGTGTGGGAAACCTTTGAAGATGGAAACCACTGAATCTGTCAATCCAGGCACAAACGGTAACTTTTTATACCTGAGAACATTGTGAGTTACCTCTGTAGGGCCATCAAAATTGTTAGAATTGTAAATGAGTTTTTTGAAAATGTGTTTGGATACCCATTGTTGGAAAATTTTTTATTTAATTTGGTCAGATTGGCAGGCAGGTAACTCTCGTGGCTAATATGTGTTATTCTGTTCTTCATTGCTATCACTCTATTATATTTTTGGTTCATAGGGTGATTTGAAAAATAATTAATAAATATATTTATTATATATATATATATATATATATATATATATATATATATATATATATATATATATATATATATATATATATATATTCATATATTAATTGGACTGGTTTTAGTTTACCCAACTGAATTTTCAGACTAAATTGTTGGTCGTGCATATAAAGGCTTATGTTTCGGATCGTGTGCCTCACGCGTTGTTATTAGGTCGTGGGTTTAGTGTCGATGTTAGTCCAATAATTATGTCATGCAAGTCATCTATTCTAGTGCATCACCCTGTGGAGGCCATACATCTGAGAGTTTTATTTTGCATTCGTTGTATTCGTGCAACCTATGTATCTGATATGCTGCACCATACTGGCGCAGCATACATCAACGCAGGTTTTATAAATTGTTCGTTATAGATAGGAGCAAATGTTTATTAATATTTTGTCTCGCATGGAAATTTTATTAAACCAATTGATTTTTTATTTTTGATATTAATTTATACGTTATACGATTACATTAAACATTTAGTACGCCTCTTGTCTGGAGAGTAGTATTATTGTAACAGGACTCGTAAGCTTGCAGGAATCCATCTACAATATCATCCTGGACAATATCACATTCTGGACTTGATATGCAAATAACTATTCTTCTGCTGTTTTACAGATTACTTCCAGACATGATACTACATCACCGTAGCGCCTGGGTAATATGAACGTATGTTTCATCATACTCTCGTGGAGTCTAAACAACTGAATGGATGATAACTATGAACCTAAAAGATACATTGTCGAGTAACACTGGCTGTATACATAACATAAACATAAACCGTTTTAAAACTTTACTGAGAAGATTTAAAATATATACTTTTTCTATGCATGACTTATAATTACGGAGCGTTTTTTTTACTCAATTTTAGAAACTTAGTAAAACATAAAAAAAAAAGATAATAAACAGAGCATCGATAATTCCGTACAGAAAGCTATGTATGTAGTCTCTCGATGCTCACGACACTATTGACTGTAGATCTGAACTACCCTTGTTTAAAAGTTCGTAACTATAAATATCCGTTTTACCTACTGATTAGAACAGGCGGTTAATTTTTAAAGATAACCCATACCATAAATAACTTTTACAAGTACTCTTTTGAACACATTATTTTAAAAGCTATAAAAGATAGAAAGTACCTCTTACCGCTTTTTAAATATTTCATTTGAATAACAGTACCTGAAACCAATGTACAGTTATTTATAAAATGACTGATAGTCATTCTGCGATTTAAGGATATATCTTAAAAGAATTTAATAAAAACAAAAACTTTAAAACTATATATGTGTACATAGAAACTAAAATGCTCCAAAAAATAATTTTTTAAAATATACAGGAACACCTTAAGGTCTCTTTTACCAATATTCTGGCCGATGTTGTCATGTATGTTTTATTTTGTAAATATTCTTACTCGAAACTCATTTCTCTAACAAACATGTATAAAATTAAATTTTTGTGAATTCCTTCCAGAAAAATTATGGGCTGAAACTTTTCGGTATTATTCCTCTTATTAAGTAATTTTTTATGTTATAAGAATTAAAACGATTTTAACATCGACACCATATTAGGTTAAAGAAGGAAAGTGTTTAAGGTGTGTGGCAACGGTAGGACGACATAACGACAAAGACCACGAACAATTTCGTTTCCGCATACACATTATGCCGTTTTCCAGCAAAATTTTGACGTTTCGCATTTCTTTACTCTACTTCGTAAACGAAATTAGATGATAAAACCTATCATTGTAAACACCGTTTAGCTGTCACTTTGATTGTCAAATATAAAAAACAACTATTAGATTGCTTGCTTATAATTTTATAGGCAAGCAATAAAAGCAGTCTTCACTACTGATAAATTATTATTTTTGAGGCTAACAAACACAGTTAATACAGTAATTTGTACAGAATGCCAAGTTCAAGTTACATCTTGATTAGTTATTATCCTTCATGTTATCCAGCTTGTTTGTCTGTTTACGTATACCAAACACACGTCAGCCGTACACAAATTTAATCAAAATAAATATTCTTTAATTATACAAACAAACAAATTACATTTCTCCCTACGGAGCAAATACAGACAAACGTCTTAAGGGTGGAAAATTGCGTCCTTAACAAGGTTACCGCCGAAGAATTGGGGTGACAGATTGTCGCTACATTCATATCTGTCTTCTTCTTATTTAATTTGACCCGGTCAGTGCCTTTAGTTCTTAGGAAATCGAATTTTTGGAAGCAGTGGTGTGGCAAATTTCTATATTCGATAATATCCTATGGGCCAGCGTTCTTATGGTTTATTGATTTAAAAAGTCTCTAATCGAGTACAACTAGATCACGTAGTACACCTCCTTTACGAAAGACACGTATTGCACAACATCATCACTTCCATAGTAAATATTTACTGACGAATTATGTACTCATACAAGTAAGATACGATAATTTGGAACTTTAGTTTATGTCAGCCTAGTTTCGAAGCCATACCAGAGGTGAATTGACCGATGAGAGAACTGCTACAATATGGACTCTGTTCAATTTTATTAGTTTATACTAAAATTAAAGTACTTGAGGTAGAACCACAGATACAAGTAAATATACAATATATTACCACAGCTAATGAGCCTTCCAATTAAAAATGACCTCGGTATGCGATGTTGTGTAATACAGCAGATTTTGCGCAGTAACGCAAAAATCTAGTTCCTCCTTAGATTTGATTTGATAATAGTCACCAGACTCGGCGTTGGTGACTTTGGCCCCGCGCAATTGACCACTCGATAGAATTGTGGTTTTGCTCTGATTTTAGGTTTTGTTTGTGGTATGACAAAATACTAATTTAAACACCAGTGCCTTGTTTTTTTGTGTATTGTTAGTATCCTTATTATTTTCTAGTGAGTGGAAATAAGTATATGGTACCCTTTTGCAAAATTTGCGGCCAAATTCAACATATATTTATCTAATATATTGCCAGAGCTAATAGACTTTTTAATCAAAAATAACCTCAGTATACGATGTTGTGTAGTACAGCATCTTTTCGCGCTATAACGCAAAAATTTAGTGAAAGTTAGTTTCTCCCCAGATTTGTTCTCACAAAAGCGTCAGACTTTTATGAAAACAGTTGGTAATTTGAAGCTTCGCAACTATGGAATCTAAACTTAGAGCTGTCAAGTAGACTTTCGTTTATGACAGTGTCATTATATTGTAAATATCACAAAATAAACATTTTTATAAGAAAATTTTATATCATAATCCACACTTGTGGGCTTGGAATAAGTAGGAAATATAAGCTGTGGAAAGGAATGTTTTGGTGTTACACGGTACAGCCTCATAATTGTAGTTGACTTACTGGTGCTATTGTTACTTTAATCCCCTAAATTAGATCAGCCTTAAAATTAGATCCCCTTCATGAATTAGGCATTTCTTGACAAGATGGCGTCTACAGCCATTTAAAACAAACGAAATACTTTCGCGCGGATGACGCTTTGGGTAATTTTTAGTGTTCCATACGGAAAACTTATGAGATCACTTCGGTATCTATCTGTCTGTCTATTTGTCTGTCACACCCGATTTTCTTCGAAACTATTTTATATAGAAAGTTCAAATTTGTCACAAATATAGGAATTGATGAGCCAAACAGAGCCATGTACTTGAAAGTTAAATTTAGTTTTGGAGGGTGAAATTGGAAGTGAAAAGCAATACTTTTGCAAGGTCATTGAGTGGGCTTGTGAAAATACAAGTTCAAAAATATATATAGTATAAAACTCGCGCAATTTTTTCTTTATATTATTTTTAAAAAATTGACAAATATCGCTACCCCTTCTATCTCTAAGAGTATTTATCAAAAAATTTCGAAAAAATTCTAGAATATCTAGTATACCTCTGTAACAAAAATTTTTATTTCAAAAGGAATCACCGTACGGAACAGTAAGTCTTCGCCATTACACAATAAATTTGTAACCCATTTTTAGGTAATGCCATTCTGTTATTTATTCATAGTTAGGAAACGCTCTTTTTATTATTCACAATTCTGTTATTTATTTATTTGCTCACAGCTACGTAAAGAATTTAATGACTTACTAAAATTATTCCAAAACGGAGGCCCAACGCAGCAGAGCCTGTGCATCTAAGACATACAGGCTGCTACGCGGTATACCCAGCTAAATATTGTTATGTCTGATGTCCGTTTGATCAGCTATCGTTGACCAAATTAATCTGCCTAAGCAATTTAAGAAAACCAATAATAATTAGTGATATAGAATATAATAATAATAATATAATAAGAAACTACTTTATAAACTATATTAAAATTTAAAATTAATAAAAAAATAAAAATGATGAATGCATCGGTAAAGGACCGCTTTTAACTGTTTAATCTGTTACTCTCCTATGTACTAAATCACTATTAAGCTCCCAAAAGTAACATTCTATTAGTCAAAATTAAACTCGTTCGTAGTTTACAGCTTCAAACACCCTTCGATGATTTCATGTAATATTTGAATCTGTCCCTGTACAATCTCTACAAGGAGAAGAAAATTGTTCGCAATGCGCATTCTCCTTATCGGTACACAAAGCTGTATTCCGGAATCAAAACAATAGTATGCAAGGAGCAATATATATATATATATATATATATATATATATATATATATATATATATATATATAAATATATATATATATATATATATATATATATATATATATATATATATATATATATACCAGGTGTACAAGTATGAAAATGCGGATTTCAGACAACAGATGGTGCACCAATGCAGAGTGTGCTATAAAGATTTAACACTGCGCCATTTTGTTGTGTCATCAACAAGTGTCAGACGCGCACGAGTGATAAAGTGGAAAAGTGTGTGCATAGTGTTGTATTATTGTGTTCAATATGTCGAAATTTATACCAAACAAAGAACATTCGCGGGAGAGCATTAATTTTTTGTTTTCATTTGAACATGCTCTATCGCAAGATACGTGTGAACGATGGTTTCGGCGTTGCAAAAGTGGTGACTTCGATGTTGCAGACAAGGAACGTAGAAAAAACCGCCAAAAAAATACGAAGATGTGGAATTGCAAGCATTGTTGGACGAAGATGATTCGCAAACACAAAAATAACTTGCCGAGCAATTGGGCGTTAATCAACAAGCTGTTTCCAATCAGCTACGAGAGATGGGAAAGATTCGGAAGACCGGTAGATGGGTATCATATGAGTTGAACGACAGGCAAATGGAAAAGCGCAAAAACCCGTGTGACATTTTGCTCGCTCGGTATAAAAGGAAGCCGTTTTTGCATCGTATAGTTACAGGGGATGAAAAGTGGATTTATTTTGAGAATCCCAAGCGCAAAAAATCATGGGTAGACTCAGGCGCACCTTCCACATCGATCGAAAGACCGAATCGCTTTAGCAGAAAGACGATGCTCTGTGTTTGGTGGGAACAGAGGGGCGTGGTCTATTATGAGCTGTTAAAACCTGGGAAAACGGTTAATACTAAACGTTACCAACAACAATTGACCGATTTGAACCGTTCGCTGCTTGAAAAAAAGGCCAGAATACCGAAAGAGGCAACACAAAGTCATTTTTCTTCATGACAATGCTCCATCACATACGGCAAAACCAGTTCGCGACACGTTGGAAGCACTCAGCTGGGAAGTTCTACCCCATGCGGCTTACTCACCAGACTTGGCTCCTTCCGATTACCATTTGTTTGCATCGATGGGTCACGCACTTGCTGATCAGCGCTTTGGTTAGTACGAAGATGTGAAAAAATGGCTCGATGAATGGTTCGCAGCAAAAGGGAAAGATTTTTACTGACGTGGTATTCACAAATTGCCCGAAAGATGGGAAAAATGTATAACAAGCGATGGAGCATACTTTGAATAAAGCACTTTTTATCATTTTTCCGAATTGAATATGTTTTTTTTTTTAAAAAAAATTCGCATTTCATACTTGTACTAACCTGGTATTTATATATATATATATATATATATATATATATATATATATATATATATATATTATATATATATTATATATATATATATATAGCTGAAAGTTAGCTTCGAGCGGCAGCAGCAGCATGATCACAGTATCGAGTAGCAGCAACAGCGGGAGCACTTGAAAATGCCAAATGAGATTTTGGCGAAACGCCGTGCAAATTCATTGTTAGACGAACGGATTGAAACCCGGAATTTTAATATATTACATTCCACCATCCGTGAAAACCTCTATTGTAATATATATATAAATATATATATATATATATATATATATATATATATATATATATATATATATATATATATATATATATATATATATATATGTGTGTGTGTATGGGTAAAATCCTTACATAAGGAGCTGCCGAGCGGTAATTATTAGCAACTTGCTCTATTGCTTTGTGTCCTTGAACAGCCTCCACTACTGAAAAACTGCTGAAATTTGGACTTTGTTCAATTTTAGCAGTTTATATTTATTTTTATAAACTCGTATTTCGTTTCTGTTATAGGTTTCTTAAATTTAAGATACTACTTAATCTCTTATTGTGTAAAGCTATGACGCTCTCTCTAAAAGCTTTAGGAAGTATCGATAATAGACACTTGAAACACAATTTTTAATCACTTGAATTACTTTGCTAATTAACTTTTCAATCAGGTTTTAAATTATTCAGAACAAAAAAAATGATATTTTCTACGCAAACAAGCAGTTAGACAAAAAGTTTTCGACCTTCTAACAGTAAAAAATAAGTTATTTGAAGTATCACGGAACCCCATTGTCTATAATTCGTTGTATTGTGAGAAATTAAATATAACAAGAAGTTGAGTAGAGGACGGTCTTATGATAACATTAGAAATCATGAAAAAATAGTGTAACTTTCTGGTCCTGTTTTTTTTATCATTCACCTCCCCACCTGAGTAGGGATTTTACCTTTTTTTCATATGCTAAGGATATCGGCGAGGATGTCGTAATACCCGTCAACGTTGTATAAGTGCCGAAACATACATTTCTGTATTTTACAGCAACCTTTTTTTAGACAATGCTGCGTCAGACGTTACTGCATTTCTGCGAACAACTACTACCTATGTACGAGGCCAGGCCAAATAATTTAAATAAATAAGTATACCGACTTGCGAGATTGAACCCTCCTCTTTCTACACAGTAAGCAGCAAGGTACTACATCACTGGGCCACGGGCCGCCACCCTAAAAGGATATAACTCGACGTACTACGGGCAAGAACTATTTGCCACCCCTTTAGTCTCTTATATGTTTCATTATAAATAATAATTATTATATATTGATTAGGGCTTAAAGATATTGAACTAAACCGTCATCTCTCGGCAGGACCCATAATCATGTTTATGAATTAATTTTAGCGATTTTTTGTAATTTAGATTATGTAGGGAATGGGAGGGTGTACCTTTTTTTCCCTGCTTTAAAAAAAACTAGTAAAGTAATTTACCTAAGTTTTCTCTGAATCACCCAGCTTTAAAATAAATATTGAATTTGACAGTTTCTCCCTAAAAAGTAGTTTAATCCAAACATTATACAGGAAATGTATGGTAAGTAATTAAAAAATCTCCAAGAACTCGAAAAAGACACGCCTTTTTTTAAAAGTGGTTTTGAAGGGACGCCTCTGAAAGAAAAATAATTCCTTGAAAATAAGATTTTCGGCGCCACTACCAAAGATAAGGAACTTCACGTGTCTTTCCTAATTGAATAAGCGTGATTATTTCTTTAGTAGTTTTTTATGACTGGGTTGATGGGTTTTTTTACGAACCTCTGTGGTTAAAATCCAGTTTCATATTTTCGAAATGGCAAAGGAAGTTATTTTATGTCTCCACAATTACGCAGACTAGAAAAATTTTTTATTGCATAAAACGTTTTATGAATAAAACAAATGATATTAATAGTTCGGAAAAATGGAGTATAAGAACATTTG
Organism: Pachyrhynchus sulphureomaculatus; assembly: GCA_019049505.1. NCBI lineage: Eukaryota > Metazoa > Arthropoda > Insecta > Coleoptera > Curculionidae > Pachyrhynchus > Pachyrhynchus sulphureomaculatus. Next base: position 105,860,909 of record CM032455.1, on the reverse strand, counting down.
ATTTTATATTCCTAGTCAAGCTCAGATATTTGGAAGGGCAGATTTCTAACCAGTTATCGTACCTAAAAATTTAATATTGATACATGTTAAAATTTAACTTTGTCAGTAAGCGTCATTATATCAAAACTATTATTACATCAAAAATGGCTTTAAAAAAAATATATGTATGAGAGAAAAAATAAATGAACTATATAATTTAAAAATATAATACAGTCGAACCTAGCTTAGTGAGAACTGGATAAACGAGAAAACTCTATAACGGAGAATAACACAGGACCATAAAAAAAATTTATAGTTGAAAGGTGAGATACTATACTATATGTTTTTTGACGTGCTGAACACGAATCCGTCAGAACTGACTCATCACCTAAGGATTTTAAAATAACCTCAAAAAATTTCTCGAAAATTCCCAAAAATACTTTTACAAATAAATTAAAAATGTGAAGGAGCAAATCGCATCCAAGGTCAGAATTCACGCATCACGTCAGCATTTTGATATAACTTCAAAACATACCTCAAAAATGGTCAGAAATTCATCTGTAAGTAAATTAAATAATTAAATGTACAGACGGCCATATATATACGTATTTTGGGGTGCTTAAACCGAATATGCCAAAAGAATTAACCTTAAGTCAAGATCTTGAGATAACCTCAACAAGTCCAATTCTTTCATTCACAAATTGCTGGATTAAGGTGAGCCCCCTCACTTCTCGCCCACTGGATGCTTTATTAAAGTGATTCCCCTCGCACATCACCCTCACAATGCTGGATAATAGTGAGTTCCCTAACCTCTCATCCTAATGATAGAAGTTTACTGTATACCAAAAAGTCTAAACCTAACATAGCATAATGTAAAAAACTTACACCAGGAGCTTTACACCAAGAAATCTAAACCTAACATAGGATAATACAAGAAATTTACACCAAGAACGCTAAACTTAACATAGCTTAATGCAAGCAACTTACACTAGAATCTTTACACGAAGACCTCTAAATCAAATAGCCTAATGCAAAAAACTTACACCAAGAACTCTAAACCTAACATAACCTAATAGAAGAAACTTACATCAAGAACGTTAAACTATAACCATAACTTAATCTAATGCAAAAAGCATCCGTTCGTCTAACAATGAATTTGTATGACGTTTTGCCAAAATCTCATTTGGCATTTTCAAGTGCTCTTGCTGCTGCTGTTAATCGATACTGTGATCTTGTTGCTCCCGCTCGAAGCTAGCTCAGTTAGCTTTAACCATTGTAACTTGTAAACTAATCGTCGAAATGTGAAATTTTGACACGTATCGTTTGAAGGTTGGTCCTTCTTAAAAATCATACGGATTTTTTAAAACGGGCGACATCTATGTATCAGACCAATAACTTTTCAGCCTATACATACAAGGGACATTCAATAAGTAAAGACGCTTAAACCCATTCAACGAACCCACTCCATACTTCTAGGAGTGCCAGTTGGCAACCTTGTGATGAGTTTTAATCAGCTGTTCGATCATGTAATGTAAACATAACCTCAAAATATCCAGTTTACTATAGCGAGTCCATTGAAAGACTGCACTTTAGAAGAGCAGCGTTCTGTCATCAGATTTTTAGTAGTAGAAGATGTTAAGCCAACTGAAATACATTCTAGAATGTTATTACAATATGGATAAAGTTACATGAACCGTGTGAATGTTTGCAAGTGGCCGAACAAGGGTGTGTGACGAGCAGCGAAGTGGACGTTCAGTCGATGTTTCCGGTCTCTCGTTGGAATTAAGGATTGATGGACTTATTTGCGATAACAGAAGAATTACTGTTGAAATGACGGCTCCGGAGGTTGGAGTAAACGTATATAGCACAATATTATTCAGAATCATTTACAGTACCGAAAAAGTGTGCCAGAAGAGTTCTCAGGCAGCTTACAGAAGCTCATAAAGAATTGAGACTCAAGAACCCCGCATACAGCCCAGACCTGGCTCCGTGTGATTCTTACCTGTTCAGACCTCTCAAAAATGCCCTACGTGGAAAGAGGTTCACCGACAATGAAGAAGTGAAGGAAAAGTGCAGGAATTCCTTGCCTTAGGAATCAAGAAGCTAGCAGAAAGGTGGTCAAGGGTATTAACGTTGGAGAGGATTATGTCGAAAAGTAGGCCAAATTTTGTAGCAATCCAGTAAACCGTTCTTGAGCTAGAGCTATTTGTCTATTAAATGACCCTCGTTTATATATATATATATATATATTATATATATACAGTCCCTGGCCAAATTATTAGACGCACTGTATTTTTTTTAGTAATTTTATGTTTCTTAAGAGTTTTTTATGCAATAATGGTATATTTAAACTACAATATTATTGATTTTTATTTAAAAGAATTGTTGTAGACTACATATTTGTATTTATTTTTAACATATGGCAACACTGTGTTGACAAAGTAATACATGAACGTAAAGAAGTACAAACCTGTATCACTCGCGATCGGAATCGAGTCAGGTACGGACGTGTTTCTGTGGCTTTATGGACTGTGATTGTTTGTTTAACAGTTTTATACTACTCAGTTATTAGTTTATTTTGTATGCAGTGTTTTAAAAAAGTAATTGGACTATTTTCATTATGGGTAGAAAAGGCGATCTTTCACCACGTAAAAAAGCTGAAGTGAAGGCCCTTGTGATTGCGAAAACATTTACAAACCGAGAAATATCAGGAAGATTGGAGGTTTCTGAAGCTAGTGTACGACGCATAAAAAAGAAAATTGAGTCAGGGAAGGAATTAAGCCCGAAAAGAAAGAAAAGATGCGGTAGAAAACCAATTTTCACTCCACGGTCAGAGAGATGTTTGAAGAAAATTTGTGTAGAAAACAGATTTGCTACCACAAAGGTAATAAAATCACAACTCCAGGATGCTAGCGTAAATGCTTCTGAGCGCACTGTTCGAAGAAAATTGAAAGAATTAGATTTTAAGGCCTGTCGCCCCGCCAGGAAGCCCAAGTTAACAGCTGCAATGAAAGCAAAGCGCCTGAAGTGGGCCCAAACAATGGCAAGACAAAGATGTGGACTTCTGGAGATCGGTAAGATACAGCAATTTAATCAATAATTGATACATTATTATCATTTTCAGTTAAATAAAGCAAATAAATATGGAAGTTTATATATTTTTCCTATTTTTGACAGGTCTGCTTCAGTGACGAAAGCACATTCGAAATTTTGCAGAATAAAGCTCAGTATGTGCGTCGTCGTCATGGAGAAAAGTTTCATCCTGATTGTGTCGTCCCGACGGTTAAACATCCCACCAAAGTGATGATTTGGTCAGTCATCAGCGGCAAGGGCACTGGACGTCTGTACGTCGTCAAAGGAATAATGAGGCAAGATCAGTATAAAGAAGTATTACAAAATCGGTTGATTCCGCAGCTCAGAGAATGGTTTCCAAATGGGGAACCATTCACTTTCATGCAAGATGGAGCTCCCTGCCACACTGCTCGGTCTGTTAAAGCTTTTTTGGCAGAAAAAAATATCCCTCTGTTGGATTGGCCCCATTGAAAATGTGTGGGAGCTGATGAAAAGAGAAGTGGCTAAAGATGTTTACCAACAAAACCCAGCTCCTAGAAAAGATTATTCATGTGTGGAATCATCATCCTCAAATGCAGGAGACAGTACAATCTTGCATTGATAGCATGCCGCGCAGAATTAAAGCTTTGATAGCGGCTAAAGGTGGCTCAACTAAATATTGACTTTTACTAACATTAATTTCACTTTTCTTTAAAACTTAATAAACTTATGCTTTTCTAAGTTAATGCTGTTTTATTTATGTCAAATAAATAGGTAATTGATTGGATAATATAAAAAATAAAAAACATATCAATTTAAAATAATAAAACGGTACAATATAACTCGGTAATTAATATTTTACATGGAATCTTGCAGTGCGTCTAATAATTTGGCCAGGGACTGTATATATATATATATATATATATATATATATATATATATATATATATATATATATATATATATATATATACAAAGAAACCGCTGGGACTAAGACTAACAATAGCATTTCTTCCGATTTCATCTATAATATATATAAAATGCAACGTCTCTCTGTCTGTCTGTCTGTCTGTCCGTTAGTGCGCTTATCACTGGAGAACCACTTATCCGATTTACGTACTTTTTTTTTTAAAACATACATATGTTCTCTGGCCAGGTTATAGGTTATTACGATAGGTAGCATAAGGAATGAGCAGTGACGTAAAATAGTGAATGAAGTCGGAAAAAAGTTTGCCGCTAACACGTTCGTTTGCAATACACAGCCTAAACCATTAAATATGGAACAATATTATGTAGCAGAGAATATCTATAATCTATAATCTATAATATATATAAAGTGCAATGTCTCTCTGTCTGTCTGTCTGTCCCTTAGTACGTTTATCACGCGAGAACCATTTATCTGATTTACCTGTCTTTTTTTAAATTCATACATATATTCTTTGGCCAGGTTATATAATAATAATAATAATAATCTATATCTATAATATATAAAATGCACCGTCTCCCTGTCTGTCTGTCTGTCCGTTAGTGCGCTTATCCCTCGAGAACCACTTATTCGATTTTCGTACTTTTTTTTTTTAAACATGCATATGTTCTCCGGCCAGAATATAGGCTATATTTTATTACGATAGGTAGCATAAGGAATGAGCAGTGACGATAACAGCGAATGAAATCGGAAAAAAGTTTGCCGCTAACGCGTTCTCTTACAATACACTGCCTAAACCACTAAATATAGAACAATATCATGTAGCAAAGGATATCTATAATATATATAAAATGCAACGTCTTTCTGTCTGTCCGTTTGTGCGCTTATCACTGGAGAACCACTTATCCGATTTACGTGCTTTTTTTTTAAACATAGGTATGTTCTCTGGCCAGGTTATAGGATATATTTTATTACGTTAGGTGACATAAGGAATAAGCAGTGACGATAATAGTGAATTAAGTCGGAGAAAAGTTTGCCGCTAGCGCGTTCTCTTGCAATACACTGCCTAAAGCATTAAATATGGAACAATATCATTTAGCAAAGAATATAATATATAAAATGAAAGGTGTCTCTGTCTGACTGTCTGTCAGTTAGTGTGCTTATCACTCGAGAACCACTTATCTGATTTACCTGTTTTTATAAATTTATACATATATATAATTCGATATAAGCCTAGATAATGGGAGATAATGGGAGATAAGGAGAAATAATGGAAGATAAGTCGAGATAAGCCTCGATAATGGGATATAAGATGAGATAAGGCTAGATAATGGGAGTTATGGTGAGATAATGGGCGATAAGGAGAAATAATGGGAGATAAGGAGAAATATTGCGAGATAAGTCGAGATAAGCCTAAATAGTGGGAAATAACGTGAGATAATGGGAGATAAGGAGAAATATTGGGAGATAAGGAGAAATAATGGGAGATGAGCAGAGATAAGCCTAGATAATGGAAATTATGTAGAGATAATGGGAGATAAGGAGAAATATTGGGAGATAAGGGGAAATAATGGGAGATATTTTATTACGTTAGGTAACATAAGGAATAAGCAGTGACGATAGTAGTGAACCAAGCCCACGCGAGCAAAGCCGCGGGCCCGGCTAATAAGAAATAAAGAGAAATTAATATACCTTTGAAATTTTTTTAACGCAAAAACTTTGAAAAGAACACACAACTATTAGATCCTCCTTTACGCTTTATACGTACAATAGTAATCTATGTCTCTAATTAGCTTCTTTTTTTAACAAAAAACAATAAAAAAATATCATTGCCGTAAAATATCACAAAATGTATCGATCCTACACTCCTACACTTCGTTCCACTAGAGCTCAAATAATATTTTGCTTTCTTATGTTAGAAATGCATAATAAATTTGAAATATATATGCATGCATTGCCCGTAATTTATGTCTCTTGACACGTAAAGTAACGTCAAAACAGTGGTCTATTTTCAAAAATACAATTCTATTATCAGTAAAGAAGGTAAATCTTACCAAAAACCTATCCCGTCCATAAAATTTTTCATTTCTGTCATTGCAACTTCCAATCCCGTTCTCGTAAGTTATCTTTTAAGAATTCAAGGCCATAATTCAAAACTCGATTCATCCATTTCAATCCTAATCTGATTTCTATCGCGACAAAACCCGTGGCGCCTCTATAACTCTTTCCGAGAATTTCATGGAAAATATTAAAGATTGGATTTTTCGGAATGAAATGCCGATAGCTGTTAAAGGAATGCTTAACGGTTGTAACAAGAAATATGGTCAAGAGGATATTTAAAAAATCGTTTAAGGCATTTTAGCTAACGAAATGAACACTTTATGTCGAAAAAAATTAAAATAAGAGTCACTTTTGGTGAATAGGTGGACAATTTTAAAAAAATCTATATGTTTTATTTCCAGATAAGGGATTTGTAAAGTCCCAAAGGTAATAAGGGATATGGTACTAGTTTTGTATAGTTTGAGATGAAGTTCTGGAACTTTTTATTAAAACTTAACACGTAGGCTGAAAAGTTTTTTGGTCTAGCTACTTAAACACATTTTTTTGAAAAATTCGACTTTATTCATCAACACAGTCTCCTTCAAGAGCGATACAATCAGTCCAACGCTTTTCTAACATTTTTATACCTTTCTTGTAGAAGGATTTGTCTCAGGATAGGCCTCAGTTTCGGCGATAACTTCTTCATTGGAGCCAAATCTCTTTCCAACGAGCTTTTTTTGAGATCTGCGAATAGACAATAGTTGCTGGGGACCAAATCTGGAGAATACGGTGGCTGAGGAAGCAATTCGAATCTCAGTTCAATTTTGCCATTGTAACCATTGATTTGTAACACGGTGCATTGTCTTGATGGAAGACCACTTTTTTCTTGTTCATTTGGGACCGTTTTCTTTGCGATTTCTGCCTTTCAACGCACCAATAATTGATGTTTTTCTCTTCTCAGCATAGTCGATGGAAATTATTCCATGCGCATCCCAAAATACAGAGGCCAGAACCTTCCTAGCCGACTGTTGTGTCTTTGGTCGCTTCGGGCGGCTTTCACCGGCTGCTGTCCACTTAGCGGACTGCCGATTTGATTCCGGTGTGTAGTGGTGAATCCATGTTTCATCCATTGTCACACATCGCGTGAAAAAATTCTTTCTGTTGCGTTTTTAAACAGGTCCAAACAGTGCTCAGAATGATCAACACGTTGTTGTTTTTGGTCCACTGTGAGTAAACGCGGTACCCATTTCGAACAGAGCTTTCTCATGCCCAAATATTCATGCAAAATATGACCGCCACGTTCTTTTGATATCTTTAGTGTGTCGGTTATCTCACGCCATTTCATTTTCCGGTCACCAAAACCAATTTTGTGGATTTTTTTTATGTTTTCCGGGCGTCTAGAACGTTCAGCATCATTTGTGTGTCTGTTTGATCGTGTTTAAATTCAGCATACCAGTAAATGATGAGTGCTTTTCCAGGGGCAGAGTCCCCGTAACCCTTATCAAGCCATTGCTTTGTTTGAACGGTATTTTTTCCCATCAAAAAACAGTGTTTAATCAACACACGAAATTCGATTTTTTCCATTGTTGTTGAAAATATCAAAAGTAGCGTCACTAAAACCATGGTAACTTGTAAACTAATGGTCGAATTATCATGACATTTTGACACGTTTGAAGGTTGGTACTTTCTAAAAAATCATATGGATTTTTTTGAAAAGGGCAACATCTATGTGTCAGGCCAAAAACTTTTCACCCTAAGTGTTATTTAACCATTAGAGTCAATGAAATAATGAATTCGGTTTGGGATACTGAAACCATGAACAATTAGAAAAATAGTCAAAGGGTAAGACACAACCACAAGAGAATAAAAAAGTTTCTCGGAGCCAGTAAGGTTCAAACCGCACCTTAACAACTAAGACACTGCAGTACCTTGGCTTCCTAGTTGAAAATCTGTTTCGTAATTTCCCCCATCTCAGTCGATAACCAATTTTGACGTAAGGCGCATTGGCATCATTCATAAATAAACCTAACCTTGGACGCTATACACTGAGATCGTCGCGTCGCGTCGGTCGCGTCGATTCGAATCCCACCGTCTACAACAAACTTTTTTAATTCTCTCGTGGTTGTGTCTTTACCTGAAAGTATTCTCCTAATTGTTCTTGATATATTTGTATATATCTATAATATATATAAAATGCAACGTCTCTGTCTGTCTGTCTGTCCGTTAGTGTGCCTATCACTGAAAAACCAGTTATCCGATTTAGGTACTTTTTTTTTAAAACGTACATATGTTCTCTGGCCAGGTTATAGGCTATATTTTATTACGATAGGTAGCATAAGGAATGAGCAGTGACGTAAAATAGTGAATGATGTCGGAAATAAGTTTGCCGCTAGCGCGTGCCTTTGCAATACACAGCCTAAACCATTAAATATGGAACAATATTATGTAGCAAAGAATATCTGTAATGTATAATCTCTAATATATATAAAATGCATTATCTCTCTGTCTGTCTGTCTGTCCATTAGTGCGTTTATCACGCGGGAACCACTTATCCGATTTACCTGTCTTTTTTTAAATTCATGCATATATTCTTTGGCCAGGTTATATAACAATAATAATAATTTATATGTATAATATATATAAAATGCAATGTTTGTCTGTCTGTCTGTCTGTCTATCCGTTAATGCGCTTATCCCTCGAGAACCACTTATCCGATTTACGTGATTTTTTAAATTCATACATATGTTCTCTGACCAGGTTATAGGTATATATTTTATTACATCTATAATATATATAAAATGCAACGTATTCTGTCTGTCTGTCCGTTAGTGCGCTTATCACTGGAGAACCACTTATCCGATTTTCGTACTTTTTTTTTAAAACATATCTATGATCTCTGGCCAGGTTATAGGCTATATTTTATTACGATAGGTAGCATAAGGAATGAGCAGTGACAATAATAGTAAATGAAGTCAGACAAAGTTTGCCGCTAGCGCGTTCTCTTCCAATACACAGTCCAAACCATTAAATATGGAACAATATTATGTAGCAGAGAATATCTATAATATATATAAAATGCAATGTCTCTCTGTCTGTCTGTCTGTCTGTCTGTCCGTCCGTCCGTTAGTGTGCTTATCGCTGGAGAACTACTTATCCGATTTACGTGCTTTTTTTTTAACCATACGTATGTTCTCTGGCCAGGTTATAAGATATATTTTATTAGGTGACATAAGGAATAAGCAGTGAGGATAATAGTGAATTAAGTCGGAGAAAAGTTTGCCGCTAGCGCGTTCTCTTGCAATATACTCCCTAAAGCATTAAATATGGAACAATATCATGTAGCAAAGAATACTATATATATAAAATGCAACGTCTCTCTGTCTGTCAGTGCGCTTATCACTCGAGAACCACTTATCCGATTTACGTGTTTTTATGAATTTATACATATGTTCTATATAATTCGATATAAGCCTAGATAATGGGAGATAAGGTGAGATAATGGGAGATAAGGAGAAATAATGGAAGATAAGTCGAGATAAGCCCCGATAATGGGAGATAAGGTGAGATAATGGGGAGATAAGTATAAATAATGGGAGATAAGGAGAGATAATGGGAGATAAGCAGAGATAAGTCTAGATAATGGGGAGTTATGGTGAGATAATGGGAGATAAGGAGAAATAATGGGAGATAAGGAGAAATAATGGGAGATAAGTTGAGATAAGCCTAGATAATAGGAAATAAGGTGAGATAATGGGAGATAAGGAGAAATAATGGGAGATAAGGAGTAATAATGGGAGATGAGCAGAGATAAGCCTAGATAATGCAAATTATGTAGAGATAATGGGAAATAAGGAGAAATATTGGGAGATAAGGAGAAATAATGGGAGATATTATATTATGTTGGGTAACATAAGGAATAAGCAGTGACGATAGTAGTGAATCAAGTCCACGCGAGCGGAGCCGCGGGCCCGGCTAGTATATATATATATATATATATATATATATATATATATATATATATATATATATATATATATATATATATGTATATATATATATATATATATATATATATATATACATATATATATATATATATATATATATATATATATATATATATATATATATATATATATATATATATATATATATATATTTCTTAGTGGAAATCATTCTCTCATCTCTTCTTTTGTAATTAATCAAATAACCATAGCTTACAAATTATGCCTAATTACTACAATTTAATAGTTTAAAAATGAACGCAACTCCCAAAAGATAAGTATCTCAATATGAAAATGTTACGAAACTATTATATCCTCCAGCTGGTAATTAACTAAAAATAAAACAATTATACTCATGCTTAAGTCGCAAAGAATATTATTCGCATAAGCAGAAAATCTAATTACACACAAATTAGCGTCATCAGTTTCCGCTTTTAATGAATGCCTGCCCTTATTCCGCACATTTAAGGCAGAAAACGAAGGCAGGAAATAACCAGAAACGGAAGATTGATAGACTTTTAAGTCGTCCGTGAAATATTAAACGGCTCGAATAAATTTATAATAGTCATTATTAGCATTTATTGCCTTTACGTTTTTCTAAAGGAACGAATTAAATGGGTATTTTAAAAAAATAACTGCCGAAAATTGATAAATTACTAACTTCCAACCCTTACTTGTTGTTTTTAAAAGGAATTTCAACTTTAACTGATTATGTTTAAGAAGTTTCACAAGAGATCTGGAGGGAGTAAGACGGGTATTTATACTACATAATTTTGCTAGGACATCTAGAACACCGGAACTAGTCCACTAGCAACATGTGGCTCCGCACCTCAAATTGCTCATTGTGTATTTTGTCACTAGGGAACAATTGTTTTTTATTGAATAAAAATACAATAGGACAGATCAATACTATTTATTGTTGTGGAAAAAAATGCTAAACATCACTATTTCTTTGTATCTGGTATATAGCTGATATGATTCTTTCAATAAGTAAATTTTCATTTAGATTCGTGAAATCAACAATTTATTAAAATATAAGCATCTACAAGAAAATTAATATCTCCTAAACTGATGAACTGAAATGATGAACTAAGAATTAAATAAAATAACCGGCCAAGTGCATGTCGGGCTTGCGCAATTAGTGTCTGATTTACGTTGATTGCTTTTAAAATAAAAATTTTTGTTACGAAGGTATAAAATGATCAATGACTTCACAAAACACATCCCAAATGAGTTGTCAACAAAGTTTGTTTCCGATCTTTGTTGAAAACTGACGACCTTGAAATTTTTGTTTTTTTTATATTCCAGATAAATTATTAAAGCTAATGCACTCTTGATAATTTTCGTTTAATCTACACCTTGTGAAAAATATTCCACAATTTTTTTAAATTTTTCTAAATTGTTTTAAAATAATACAAAGAAAAGTGTGCCCAAGTATTACATTATACATATTTTTGAACTCGTGTTTTCACAAGCTTTCATTTGACACCCCATTCGATGACCTGGTAATTTTTTTTTGTTCGCTTCCGATTTTACCCCCCAAAATTAACCCTTTAAATCAAAATTTAACTTTCACAACTACACGTCTCTGATTAGGCCGTCAATTCCTATATTAGTGCCAAATTTTAACTTATTATATAATTAGTTTCGGGAGAAAATCGGGTAGGACAGACAGGCGGACAGATAGACAGACAGACATCAAAGTGATCTTATAAGTGTTTCATACGGAACACTAAAAAGTTCATGTATTTAAAGTTTCTTTGCTGCTGCTGACTCGTCGCCAAGAGAGACCTTAACAAAACGTCTGCAAAATTCAATTCGGAATATACCAATCGAATAGTACGCATTCCCGGATTAACATTTCTCCATCCGTAAACCACTAAGGCTCTATATATACTTATTATATATATATATATATATATATATATATATATATATATATATATATATATATATATATGTATATGTAAATATATATATATATATATATATATATATATATATATATATATATATATATATATATATATATATATATTATATATATATATATATATATATATATATATATATATATATATATATATATATATATATATATATATATATATATATATATATATATATATATGGTGTTATGGGAATCACTGCATATATTGAAACATAGGATTCGTGGGGTCATGTGGAACCACATTCAATACGTTTTTTTTTTCCAAATTCAAAAAATTGTTCAAAAAAAAGGCAAGACTGAATTTTACCTCCAAACCAACCCACATATGACAGGCCGCCGTTATACGAAATAGCTCATGCGCTTAAAACTTGCTACAAGAATTTTTTTTTTTTTCGTAAAATATTACAAATTGGTAATGCAAAAAGCAATCCTAGTGTTTCATTAATGTTACCATAGATTGGTGACAATAATGTTTTGTTACAGTTTCCTTAATTAAACAAAAACAGCGATCTTTTTATGATGTATTTGTCATATCTAATTTTTAACATATATCTGATGTTTTTAATGCAGCTTTTACGATGATATTTGTAATTGTTAAGAATAAACAAGTTGTTTGTTACTGATAATATTTTGAAGCATCAATAGGACGAAATAGTTAGCTAATTGTTTATTAAATAAATTATATAAAGGGTAAAATGGTTCTCGAGAAGCCAGGCAGGTAGGGGTGGTGATATTTTTGAATTAAAAATTTTAGACCTCTTTACGTCAGTTTTACGCGTTGTCTATGTTTTTCTTCAGTGGCTTTTGCTACAAATACGTATTAGTTTCAATATATTAAGTAATTTATATAGTACCCCGTATATGGGCATGGATATATTGAGTTTGGATGTTAACGACACAGACAAGAAAAATCAAGCCGCAAAGGTGATAAAAACAGCGACGTTCTTAAACAATGCAATATGAGAAAATAAACACTTCAAAATTGAAACGAAATCTTGAATACATAAAATCACAAATAGATCTTTACTGACATGTTCAGTGAAAACATGAACATAGATATTAAAAACACGTTATCGGAACATTAGCAATAAAAATAATCCCACTATAGAGTTGATAGAGGATTGGTGACGCTTTCACCAATGCTTGTTGAGGTAGTGGCATTCCCACTATAAATTTAAAATACCCCATTCCCATTAGGATATTGGTAATCTCATTATAAGGGTAAAAAAACTGATTGAAATCCTATTAGATCTGCGAAAGATAGTCTATGAGATTAAAAGAGGATTAGTGACGATCTCACTAATGCCTGTTGAGATAGTGGCAATCCCACTATAGAGTTGAGAGAGGATTGGTGACGATCTCACCAATGCATATGACATAGTGGCGATCCCACTATAAGAATAAAAATACTAATAGATTTTCCATCAGGATAGTGGCAATCCCACTAGAAGGATAAAATACTTCCCACTATAAGAAAAATAAAAAAAAATACTAATAGCAAACCAATTAGCATTCCCAGTATGAGGTTAAAAATACTAATGGCACTCCCATTAGAACTAAAAATAATATTTGTGGCAATCCCACTAAGTATAGCAAAGATACTGTTCGTTGATTTTTTTTAGGTGAAATAAAATGAAGAAGTCGCGGGGACGCTTGCTCGCAGGATGGCCGTTTAGCTGTCAGCATTTACTGGATGGAAACACCCTCGTTCCGGGCCTGGTTGAAAAAATTAGGATAGGCCGAACGATGCAATATGAGAAGGCGAATATAAATTATTGATAATTATTTTCAGGCAGGCTGGCTTGTTTACATTAGGTATATTAAATTATACTTAAGTTACTCTGATTGAAATGTCTAAAATTCCCAAACTAGTAACTTTATTTATTATCACAGATATGGCCATATCTTATAAAAGTGTTTATGCAACCGCAATGAGATTTAGGTAACAGAGATATTTTGGTACGCACTATGAATTATAGTTTAGAGAGCCGAAGAAGTCGGCCAGCTTTGTTAGATATCTGATTGCAATTGCTAAATAAAAGTAATTGTTGTTGAAATAGCCCAAAAGTGCCTAAACTAAAAGCTAAACACGATATTTATGCTAGTTTGCTCTTGAAATAACCCTCGTCAAAAAGTAGAGCAGTTTTCTGAATTTTGTAATCTTGAATATTTGATTTAACAATAAAACCTTTTGTTTAGTCTTGTGTATACTTGAATTTAACTTGTATAACCAGTAAAAGTACTGATGATCAGTTCTAATTTTTAAGGTGGTAACGACCCTAATGGATCTGCGACTTCTAATTTTTCGAATTACAATTTTAAGTATATTATTAGTGTCATAACCAGTTTTAAACGGTAAGAAAACGGCATATGGATACAACAGCAATTCAAGAACAATGTGAATTGCTTTTTCCGCACACGTGTCGCTCCTGTAGCGCTTTAGGGACCTCCTCCAACACGAGTGCTAGATCCATAAAAAAAAAACAAGCTTTAAGGAAAAAAAAGAGTACATTTAAGATGAATCTGCTTATAGAAGCAAGCACCAATCGACAAACGAAAGATAGTGCTAAACAATAACAGGGGGGAAGGAGAAGAAATTTTTCTTCCACCAGAATTCTAAAAGTTTTAGACCCATCCCAACACAGTAAATTTAAAATCGATGTTCGAGATGAGGGCAATTTTCTATAGAGTAGCCCTTTTAATCAAATCCCTGTTTTATCTATAGCTTATTTCAGTTTATACCGGAAACTACGTAACTGTCCATGCAAAATATTCCATATGATGTTCTCATGTATATCGTTTCCGTTTATTTTTAATGTATATGTAATAAATAACAAATTAAACAACTGATGAAACATTTTGTCACAAATATATGTATATGTATATATATATATATATATATATATATATATATATATATATATATATATATATATATATATGTATGTATATATATATATATATATATATATATATATATATATATATATATATATATATATATTATTATATATATATATATATATATATATATATATATATATATATATATATAAATATAATATAAATATATATATATATATATATATATATATATATATATATATATATATATATATATATACCGCAACGTGAAGTTCTTTAAAATATGAATAAAGCTGAAAAATTCTAAAAAAAAAACACCAATTTTTACGCTAGTTTACCCCTGAAATAACCCTCGTCAAAAAGTAGAGCAGTTTTCTGAATTTTGTAATTTTGAATATTACCCTTCGATTTAGCAAAAAAACCTTTTGTTTAGTCATGTGTATACTAAAAGGTTGATAGTTTATGACTTGCTTTTGCTGTATCCCAATAGCGTATATTGATTTTCACGTCGGGGTAACGTAAAATCGGGAATATAAGATGATGCATTGGTTTACATAGGCGTAGACTACTTAACGAGAGGAAAATTAAAAAATGGTAATTAATTAACAACTTGGCATTTTCTACCCAAAATTTTTAAAATTTAGTTATTCAGTTGCTCGATATCAATTAATCATTTGGTTTTAATAATTAAATATTTAAGTTTAATTTGAAAGCAATATCATTTTTACTTCCTTTGCTAAGCGCAGTATTGTATTTGTGGAAAAATCTCTCTCTTAAAGATTTTTGCACTGCTTCACATTTCAAGGTACCTACACCAGAAAAAACATAGTTTCCAATTTACGCCAGTCTATTGGTTTTGTTTACCTACCGGTCTGTCTGTATGTTAGTATGATATTTCTATTACGAAATAAGATATCGATTTCAAATTTGACATAAAATACTTATAGGAAGGAGAATAGGAAAGGTACAAACATTCATATATTTAAGATAAAAAATCGAAATATCAAAAAATAATTTAAAGGTTGTCTTGAATAGAAGAGTCTTGTTAGCTTGGTCTGCCTACGGAAGGTTACAATCCACATTTAAAATGGACATCCAAAATGCAATAAAAGTCAACGTGTTCGATCAATATGTATTGCCGGCATTAACATATGGCATTGAAACGTGGGCTTTAAATAAAAGTATAATATATAAACTTCAGGTAACCCAAACAGCAATGGAGAAGATAATGTTAAATATTAGACTATAATAACGTATTCCCAACATGGAGATACCAAGAAGTAATATAATACAACTAATATGTATATTATGGTGGAATTGGGTGGGGCATATCGCAAGGGTGAATGCCAACAGATGGACACGTCGTATGGTTGAATGGAGGCCTAGAGAACATAAAAAATGCAGAGGTAGATAAGATGGACGAACGACATAAAAAGATATGAGGAACACGATTGGATGCAAAAAGCAAACAACAGAAATGATTGAAGACAACTTGGGCATGCTTACATCCTACTATGGATGGAACAAGCTAATGATGAATATTCATAAGGTGTGCGTGAATCTGAAAAAACTAAAAAGTTAAATGATAATTTCTAATCAAACATATAAGGGTAAGGCGATGGGGTAGAGGTTGATGTGTATATATCGTGTCATATTTTAGGGTCTTTAAAATGGAAAAATCTGAATATTATGTTTTTCACTATAATTTTAACAGAAATAATATATAGAGGAAAATGTCAGGTTTCAGTTGTAAATACCTTTGAAGCCCCTTCTATGTTCACCTTTTATATCTCCCCATAAAGTACCTATTATCGGATTAAGTTATTATTTGGAAATCTAAATTCAGTATTTACTTTACAATAGCATATGTGCAAGGAAAACACCGGGTAAACGACTTTACGAATTTTTAAGTATCCGAACAATATTCTACTTTTCAAATGTCTCCATAATAGTATGTAAATATAGGTGTGTATGTGTATTTAAGAAAAAACACAAAAATATACTAGCTCTGTACATTTTATGTATTTTTCAAACTGATTTCGAAATTTGTTTTCACTTTTACAATTATTTCGGTGTAAACTATGACATAATATTTCTTCTTTCAGTGTCAGAAACAGATTATGTGTTAAATTCTATCTAATATTTTAACAAATAATTTATAGTTTCATTTATAACTTATGATGCTTAATGCTTAAAGAATGTGTTTCATGAACTTAATCTTCTTCTTCTTTTCATGCCTTCTCCTAATGGAGGTTGGCGACCATTTCTCTAAATTTTTCTCTATCCCTCGCAACATGAAACAATTCCCCACATTCAAGCCGGTCCATTCTCTGATGTTTCTGAGCCAAGGCTTCTTCTTTCTTCCGACACCCTTTCTACCGTCAACTCTTCCCTGCATGATTCTTTGCAACAGTGAATATTTGTATGTTTTTCGTACTTTTGTGATTGTTAAGAGTTTTCTGTCTTGGTCTATCCGTTGTTGAACTTCGTCATTAGTGGATAGTGGATAGAGCTACATTTCAAATGCTTCTAGCTTCTTAGTAGTGTATTGCTTTAACGTCTATATCTCGACTCCATGCAAAAGTTGGGACCACACGTAGCATTCCAGGAAACGTAATCTTAGAGCGAAGGATACGTTCTTGTTGCAGAACATTGTCCGGAATTTAAAAAATGTTTTTTTTTCCATCCTCTATTCTGATTTTAATTTCAGTGTCTTGGTCAATGTTGGATGTGATATAGGTGACTAAATATTTGTACTTTTCTACAGGTTTTATTTGTTTTGAACTTAATAGAATGTCGATAATTTGATTTCCTCGTTCAAGGAAATATTGTTTTCGTGAAAAAAATAATTTAAGACATTTTAGAACTTATTTACTACTTCCAATACAACATATTTTTTCTTTTTAACAGTCGAGGAATCTAAGCAACATGTTAGTTTTTCATTAGCCCCAATATTATGTCACCTCAAGAACAAATATTCAACAAAACTATTCGTCTTTCTCCTTTTGTTTGGATTAGAAAAAACACTAATTCTAAATGTAATTATTTTTAGACAAACATGTGTGGGATTTAAAAGGTCTGGAATGGGATAAGAGGGTATAGGGTTCGGGTATTTTCTAATATTATCTTGGCATCGAAGAATTTGAAAATTATGTTGATATTTGATTATATCCAGTCGAACCTGAAATAAGCCACAGAGAGAACAGGTATATGATTAAAAAGGTAGCTCTATAGAAAATTTCCCTCATCTATCTTGAGTTTAGTGTCTTGGGAAAAGTCTACCATAGACTTTAAGAGTTCGGGTGTGATAGAGGTTTTTTTTCTTTAAGAGGCTCCGTTCCCCGGTTATCGTCTTTCGTTTGTCGATTGTCGCCTCTCCTCTAGAAGCAGCTTCGTGTTTAGTGTACTTTTTTTTGAGGTTTGAAGTGGGCTACGACACCGCTAATATACTTAAAAACTTAATTTACAAAATTAGAAGTCGCAGAGCTATTAGGGTCTTTACCACCTTAGAAATTAGTATGAACCGATCATCAGTATTTTTACTCGTTATAAACATGGAAATTCGAGAAGTTCAT
The DNA here is from genome assembly GCA_019049505.1 of Pachyrhynchus sulphureomaculatus. Taxonomy (NCBI): domain Eukaryota; kingdom Metazoa; phylum Arthropoda; class Insecta; order Coleoptera; family Curculionidae; genus Pachyrhynchus; species Pachyrhynchus sulphureomaculatus. The sequence goes on along the minus strand of CM032455.1, from coordinate 105,842,519 downwards.
ATCGTCCATTTCTGAAATATTTCTTATGCTAAACTTGTGTTTGCTTACTTCACTAATTTTTTATGTATAAAAAGTTACTGTATTAATTATAGATAAAGACTGATGATGGGTTTCTATAAATTTCCAAGTTGAATCCGCGAATTTTAATTTTGTGGTTCTAGAAATTATTTACTTACTACTTTCCACACCTCCTAAAAGTCGTTTCTTACCTGAAATACAACAAAATTAAAATTAATATTCAGTAAAGAACATTGCTATATTGGTAAAATATTTTTAGACGAAAATTATCTCGTAGTTAGCTCTGAATCATCACTTGCATGACGTTAATTAACGAATTAATGACACCAGTCTCTGGTACCTGTGGCACCGACTTCTTATTATTTAATACGGATAATATTAATTGTAGATCAAAATATCGAAATTACAACTTAAAAAAAACACTTAGATAAGAAAGTGGGTTTCAGAACAGCCCTAGCAGATATAGGAATTAAAATCAAAATTGCATTATTTTTAGTTTATTTTTTATTTTTTAATTAATTGTTTGCTGAACTCCTTACGTTCAGATTTATTTTTTTAATTTCAACTGATAAAAAATCCCTAGAACATAATAATTTCGATAGTTAACAAAATGCATAAATAACGCCACTAGAAGATAAAAACACATATCGTTTAATACATGCACATTTAAGTAGCAGGCATAATTTTCCCACTATCTTGTTCATAAAATACAGGGTCCCCATATGTATGGAATAATGATTCCACGGCATTTATTAATCTGTGTATCAAAAAAATGTTTAAATAAAAGTTATAGGGTGTTATACGGCGCATATGCTGACGTTTAAAATGATTTAAACTATCAGTTCGAAGTGATTACGCCATCTAATTTTTTTTTATAGAGGAAAGCCCAGTATATTATTTTATTTTTGAGTCCTACTAAAAATTCTAGATATTATTTGTCTAACCATATGTCTAAATTGTTTTGGAATTATTGTCGTTTGAAATTTAAAATAAAAAAGACAAAAAAACTATTAATAAATACTCCAGGTTTATTTTTAAGGTAACAAGTGCTCATGATGCCTACCATTAGCAGCGGGGCATGAGCCAATCTGTCATAAATAGCCTGAACAGAGTTTTGGAGAGAATCCGGGGTGATCTGTGCTACCTCATATTGAATTCTTTGTAGTAAGTAAATCTTCTACAGTTTCAGGTCGATTTCGGTAAATTTTGGTTTACCGAAGTCAACCGATAAAAAAAAATCGAGTGGCTTAAGGTCGGGACTCCTTGCTATACATCGATTAGGAAAAATCGCATCCAAATATATACGAACATTGATTTCATAGGGAGGAGGTGCTCTGTCTTGTTAATACCACAGTTTCCTGTTAGGGATATCCAAATTATTTTCATCGGGAAAAAGACCCGCACAAGTTGGAATAATTTGCTCTTGGAGTATCTGTAAATACCGCTGTCCTGTAAGAGTTCCATCGATAAAAAAGGGAACAATGATATGACATCTACAAATCCCTACCCACACGTTTATCTTTTGTGGTCTTTGAGAATGACTGTCGATTATCCAGTGGGGATTCTCAGTAGACCAGTACTGGCAGTTATGCTTGTTAACTCTTTCGTTAAGACAAAATGTGGCCTCGTCAGAAAAAACAATATTATGAATTAGGTTAGGATCATTATTGATTCATTCTGTTATATATATAACTTTTATTTAAACATTTTTTTGACACACTGATTAATAAATGCTGTGGAATAATTATTCCATACATATGGGGCACCCTGTATATAAAATACATTGACCAGCATTAACATATATAATGGTATTTTATATATGTAGGTATGATAGCCTCAAAATCCGTTTATTACAGATATTCTTGACAAAAACAATTATATGCCTTAAAGAGCTTTCTAAATATTGGAAAATTTAACAAAAGTATTGTACAGTTTGTCAAGTAAGAACGTGTCCGCAATAATTCATTTGGGGTAGATGCGGTTCTAGCGATTCAACAAAAAATCGAAAGAATATCAATCGATTCCGAAGTTTCGTCAAAATCACGTAAAATCCAAAATGAGTCACTTCTTTGTGTGTGAATTCGAGGCAGTCCTTCTTTGCTTCCATCCAAAGGGGCATGAAATAACATATTCCGCGGCCATTAAATATATTAAGAAGTTGGTATCGTTTGTGAGGAAGTGGGTAAATCATTTTAACGAGACGAAAAATGTCGACGACTTGTGAAAACGTGGATCGGAAGGCAAAGTTACTCCGAAAGTCGAAAAACGAATAGTGCCTTTGTTTTCACGGGACCCGAAATTGATGCTGCGTCAAGGAGCGGCAAAATTAAGAAAATCGGGATTGAATGTATCCCATGAGACCATTTGACAATATCTTCCTGCTCATGATGTGAAATTTCGAAGCACATTGTAGAAACCTTTGCTGGGCGAAAATCACGTCACGAAGCGGCTCGCTTGGGCCCACGATAAGATACTAGAGTAGCCCTCACAATCGTCGGACGCCAACTCTATTGAAAACGCTTGGTCCATTGTCAAGAGAAAGCTCAGAGAAGAGACTCTCAGGACTTTGACTCAGTTTTCTCGCAAGATTTGAAAAATTTGCAGTGTATGCAGAAAATCTTGTCGACAGCATGCCTCGAAGATGCCAGGCGATTATTAATGCCGGAGGCAATTGAAAAACTTACTAAGATAATTGCGCCGTTGCTAGCACACCATAGAATACATTGATGGGAAAAATGATTCTCGAAACACATTTTTTCAAGAATACGAGCGGTCCCGTTCTTACTTGACAGACCGTATAGCAATATGTTTTAATGCTGCAGCATTTAGAGTGAGTTAGGAAACTGTCTTAAAAAAATTTGATATTTTATTTTCGAAATAACATAATCCTGAAAAACACTGCTCTAAATTACCTATTGTCTTGATGTAAAGAAGGATCATCTAATTTAATACAATTGAGTATTTAGTTATTCTCGATTTTAGTAGTTTTTCCTTGAATTGTCATAATAATCAAGTTTCTGCGAATATTCCTGATTTCTTTCAGTTTTAGTTTCACTTAAAGAAGATACTGGTTTTCTACAACTTCACATTGTACCTATTCTGTGGTGTACAAGGAATAAGGCTTTTATAACTTAAATTCTGTGTCTTACAAGCCCTGCGATGGTGGATGGCGAGGAAAATCTCGTTATATGAAAGAGGTAAATAAAGAACGAAAATGTGTAGAAAGTGATTAGTTTCTAAATAGGTGTTTATGTTCTTTGAAAGGATTACGACTAAATGGACTTAAGAGTTTTCTTACTAAAAATTAAAACTTTTTGTAGGCCAGATAAATTAAAGATAGTTATTTAAGAGAATTGTAATCTTAAATATAACCTTATGTCAATGATATGACGTCATATCATATTAAGATCAGTTTTAAACTGGTCTATGGATTTCTCACTATAATTTAGAATTTAATTATGTTTACGTTATGGAGGTGCCTTAATAAAGTCATCGGCTCTGGTGAAACGGACATTGAATACAAATGTATGAAGAAATTTTAGGACCTATTATGTATTGTTTTTTGTATTTCGCGCCGTATTTTAAATTTGAGTATGCACCACAGAAATTCCCATATTGACGTCGCCTACATCTTTTGGTAAAGTTATTTCATTAAAAATTAATAATAATAATAAATTTTTGTCATCATCAGTCGTTCATCCATAGTCGGATGTAGGCCTCCCCCAGGCTTCTCCAATGTTGTCTGTCTTAAGCTTGTCTCATCCAATCATTGCCAATACTTAATATCATCTGTCCAACGAATTTGTGGTCTTCCGATAGGTCTTCTGTGTCTTCGCGGTCTCCATTCCATAAGTGTCTTGGTCCACCGATTATCTGTCATGCGGGCCACATGCTCTGCCGAGTTCCATCTTAAGCTGCAAACCCGCTCGACCATGTTTGATACTTTGGATCTTGTTCTTATCTCTTCATTTCTTATGCGATCTCTTAGTTTTAATCCCACCATTTTTGTATTCCAACGAAATGGTTTATTTTTATTTTGATAATTTAAGTGCAAAATAAAAGATGATTTAAAAAGAATATTGTTGTCATGAAAACTAAAACAAGTAGATAACCAAAATAAGGCCGATATCCTTACAGCAAAGCTTAGCAATCTGGCATTACCGACCGATGACAAGTCACTACAACAGCGAACAGTAGCCGTAGTGAGTCAAACACAAAAAACTCCGTACAAGTGATAGAGAATATGGCCCTAAGAATGATCATTAACGTCCCTAGTTCGTTTGTAAAGACCACCAAAATTTGAACATTCAGACTATGTTATACTAAAATACAGCAGTAAATTCCAACAGCTGTTGGAATATAACAATCCAACATGCCAATCTAATGGTCAGAGAGTCACTCAGGATGAATCAAGACTGGAGATATTAGTACCTGTTACCTAGTGAGCCTATGCGAGATGCCCAGATGAGTGTAGTAGGCCCCAGCTTGTCGTAGAAAATATCTTAACTTAGACGTCCATAACAGATAAGGTAATATATTGAAAGAACAATGAACTAACTAGTAAGACAGAGGATGTGATAGATCAAAATATGCGGGTAACAATTACCGCCAGATAGCGCGATCGTTGGAGTCCGCATATAAAATCAGTGAAAACTACTAAAAATGAACAATGCTCATCAACACTATGGTCGACAAACAACAGAACAAAACTCGCAGTACTTATTGCAGTAATCGCGTAACATAACGGTAAGATACAACAAATTATATCTGGCTGGTAAAAGTAATACTTATCCTCCTACGGTACTTTTAAGACCACAGCTGATAGAGGATTGTTTGGCTAAGCTGGTAACAATTACCACCAGGCAGCGAGATCATTAGGACTCCACCCTACATATATAAAAATCAGTATCAACAACTAAAAATGAACATATTTTAGCAGTGACCCATTGAAATATAGACTTTTTTAATTTTTAGGAGTAGATACTGATTTTTATACACGTATGGTGGAATCCTTACAATCAGCCAGAGACACAATTTGTTGTATCTAATCGCGATGTTTCGCTAGTACTGTAGTAAGTGAGTTTTGTTCTCTTATTTGTCGATCCTCGTTCAGCTGATAAGCCCTGATGCGGCGAAAAGCGTCTCGAGATGGATTAATAAAGAAGGGAACAGGGGGTCATTGCTCAAATATGGGCTTCGTTCATTTTTATTGGTTGATGCTGATTATTATAAAGTATTCCTATTTAGGGAGTGGCGAGTGGATATTCTTAAATATAATATATTGATTTTAAAGAAAAGCAACATACTGATAACTTTCCTCATTTATATCACCTCTACACCAAACACTTTATTTTTGCACTCGACGCGCGTTTCGCTAACCATGTTAGCTTCATCAGGAGCGATGATTGACTAAAGCTGAACTACAAATCTACCCTATTTATACTTGGCCTAACACCTGAATTACTGAGGTGGAACTAATGGCATTGGCGAGGTCATCAGTTCCGGTCAAGTAACCAGTAGAGGGGACTATGAGGAATAGGCTTTCTTGTCTTTATTTAAACTAATTTTACATTTTATAATTTCCATACCTTCGTATGCGTTCAACAATCTCCTATCAGATACATTTTTAATTAATCTTAGATTATCTAATGTTACAGTATGATCAGCTTCAAGGGAATGTTCGGCAATGCTAGACTTTTCTGTTCTACTGTATTTTAAATGAGCTAAATGTTCTTTAAATCGTATTTTAAATGACCTTTTAGTTTGTCCAACATACTTTTTGTTGCAATCATTACAATTAATTTCATACATTCCACTTTTCTTACAATTAGCAATCTTGTCTTTGGGGTTTCCTAAGATATTCCTCAAATTGTCTGATAACTTATAGACTAAGATGAGGCCTACCTTATTAAATACCTTGTTGGGTCCCCTGCTATATTTCGGATTATATGGTATGGAGACATACTTGTTCTTATTTGCTTCACGTGTTAAAAAAGTGGAATTCTGAATATTTAACCTGAACTTAAGTCTATTTATTAACTTGTTTATTAAGTCATCGTCATAACCTTTAACTCTAGTTATATTCCTAATACGATTTCTTTCATTATTGAGGTTTACTCTATTTAAAGGAAAAAGTGACCAAATGATGAACTAAAAAATGTAATGCGGCTAATTTATTTATGTTCTTTGCAATGAAATGAATCATTAAGAATATATCTATCTCTTACTGTGTCTTTTCTATAGATATCAAATTCTAACCTATTATTATTTTTAATAATTATCTAGAATATCTAGAAACGGCAGTTGTCCTTTGTTCTCAATTTCGTAAGTAAATTTAATGGAATCATATCAGCTATTTAATTTGGAAATAAAATCATCTATATTTACTTTCTTTGTATCAAAAATCGCGAAAACATCATCATCCACATACCTATACCATATCCTTGCGAAATACTCAAAGTCTCGACTGGCTTCGGTTTCAAACTTACTCGTGAATAAATTTGCTATGAAGGGTGATAAGCAATTATCCATAGCTGTTCCTTCTTTCTGAATATAAAATTGACTGTCGTATTGAAAATAATTCTGTTCCATACAAAGTTTAGGATGTGCGAAGTATTCATAAATAATTTCATCCTCAGAGTCGTTTCATCCTAAGTAATTCTTGGAAATATTGTAAAGTTTGTAATACTGACACACTTGGAAACAAAGAACTGACATCAAAAGAGATTAAGATTTCACCTCCATTGAGAACTAGATCTTTTGTTTTGTTAACGAATTCTAAACAATCCTTTACTGTGAAAGTGGTGGTAAATTCTCAAGTTCTTTTGATAATCATTTGGATATTAAATATTTGGGTGATCCGACCGCTAAAACAATGGGTCGCGTTGCTTTTTCGGGTTTGTGAATTTTGGGTAAGCAATACAACTTTGGGATGGTCGGATTTCTAACATTTAATTTAAATTTGAAAGAATCGGAGATAAGGTTCTTACATTTTTTTAAAGAATTGTAAGAACTTTGCAAGTATTGCCGAACAGGCCTTTGAAGCTGATCATACTATAACATTAGATAATTAATTAAAGATGTATCTGATAGAAGATTGTTGAACGCATACGAAAGTTTGGAAATTATAAAATGTAAAATTAGTTTAAAAAAAGACGAGAAGGCCTAGCTTTAGTCAATCATCGCTCCTGAGGAAGTTAAAATGGTTAGCGAAACGCGCGTCGAGTGCAAAAATAAAATGTTTGGTGTAGTGGTAATATATGCTGAGTAGTATCATTGTGGCAAAGATTCCACATTGCCAACATAGATATTGATAACTTCAATCGTATTTTATTGAATTTCAAAAATTAAGTTTTACTGGTGTTAGGAGTGAGCTACATTACAGCTGAGTAAAGTAGGTTTGAACCCCCATTGTAAGAGATTTAGCTTTATATGTCCTTATAGAATTTTTCTCAGTCTCTTTATCACAGTTTTTAGTTCAACAATAGCATTGTAAACCATCAATTGTTGAATAAACCTAGTCATTATTATACATGCCCACATACAACATAATACCTTTAACATGAGACGAGATCGTAAAAATCTATCTGATTGACATTCAAGCTGCATGTTTTCTTGGAACTTCCAGTTTGTAAAACTCAAATCTCGATCTAGGGGATCGGCGAGAAAACTTCATTTCTATTCAATTGTTTCTTTGGATTCGTTTAGCTCCCGCGGGATATAGTCCCGGTAGTGTCTCAATGGTATTACTGTTTGAGCCGGGCGATGAATTTAAATTTTGTTATAGAGTTTTTGAATGAATTTTAAATGAATAGTCGGTAAGGTAACTAATCAATTAAACAATTTTTGGGGGAGACGTCGGTGATTGACCGAAATATTAAATACTCAATTTTCTGAGAAATAAAGTTACATTTTTATACATATGAGTGAATACTGACTTCAAGTAACACTATTTGTCAATTGTGTTGGTCTAGGAATCGTTTCTTTAAGGAGTAGAGAGGATCCATCCTGCAGAAACTTTTTTGATCCCTAAATCTTAGTGTACAATCTTAAAACCTGTAATTTCGGATTTTATAGTTTTTCTAACAAGTATCGCGATCCTGATTCATCAATTCATCATAGCAGATTTTCAACAAGGGTAATTGTTTCGTTGGTTCTTGCATCAACCGGTTTTTCTGATCTTAGGTCATCTTAAATTGAGTCTTCGCCCCCTCAAATCGATCTAAATCAAAATTTTACTTAAAAATAAGATGAGCTGTTATTGCCGTATACCTAGGGCATACTTTTGGTACATTACCTTTTGTAAGGAGAAACTTTATTGCTGCACGGTATTCTAAATTGTCTTAATTCGTATTTCGGAAGATAAAAAATCGAAAAACACAAAACGGCCGAACTTGCACAAAATTTCATCAAAGTACTTAGAACAGCAATTTTTTGCAAGACGTCATTTTCATGCATACTTGGATTGCTCAAAAAGAACACCATCGTATATGCCATTATTTAAAGGTGTTTGATATTAACTGGACAAGTGCTAAATTCAATTTTCCTTATTCAATGGTTTTACAAACCAAAACAGAATTGTATTTAGAGAGATCGTTTAGAATTTCCAAAATAAACAGAGTAAGAAATGACAGCGTAACAGAGAATGGATATTCAAAGACCAAGAAAGCAATCTAGGAACTTAGTGGGGAGCAAGAGTTAGATCGGCAATGATCGCAAGAAGCCTTCAAGAAGAAAAATGAGATAATAGTATAAAATGGGAATTGGGAATCGGAGAGGACGCAAGATGCTATGAATTGATAGATACGTTTGTTAGTTGTAGGCAGGGTAGATGAATGTGCCTGTTTGTGCACCGTAACCTCTTGGCATACTGTGCTGCTCTCCCTTGGTTACATGTGCGTCGTCCCTTTAAGAAGGTTTATAAGCTTCCTTCCAAGCCCTTCATGTGGTAATTTATTACCACGATGTAGATCTGTGAACAGTTTATGTTTGTTCCGAGTTAAAGTAGCACATTCATATAGGATGTGCATAGAAATTTCTTCTTCTTCACCACAAAGTCTACATGTTGTGAGACCATTATTGATTTCCATTTTCTGTAAATGTTTCATCAGATAACAGTGGTCGGAGATTAGTCACAACATTAGTTTGATTTTGTGTCCTTGTTAAACGAAGGAAGTCATTTGTTAGTTTCTTCGAAGAGCCACTAATTACCATCTAGATGTTGCTGAGATGACCATCTGTTGATTGCCGTTTTTACCACCTGTGTTGGTATACCAAACGCTGGCTCTGAACCCCTGTATAATTCTGTAGTTCCGAATCTTGCGTCCAGGAATCCACTTTTACACTCCACTGTAATCTTGGAGTTTGCCTGCTATGATATGCTTTTAGAGAAGCTTAGCTATTTGAGAGAATATATATTTCTTGGTTCCGGTAGTCCCGTCTAATAATCTCATGCACACATGCTTTTATTGCATAAATTTCTGTCTGGAATATTGTTGCACTTGTCCCTAGTGGAATGCTGAAGCTCTTCTTGAGCTTTTCTGCAAATATGCCAGCGACTACTCAGGTCAAAATTTTTTATCCATATGTGTAATAGATCAGACTCGTTGCCTTCATCGGCGTCTCCACACTCCATCCATCCAATCACATCCAATTCTATATGGTTTTTCAAAGTACTTAGAACAGCACATATAATCAGAATGAATATCTAACAGTTTGTCTTACTTGTCTATTCAAATTGTATAGGTTATTGTGCCCATTGCCTACTTGTTATGGATACATACGTACATACATACGTAGTATTTCCTATAATTTGTGAATTTTCAGCCTACAGTTTTTTTAATTTGAACATTGAGAGCTAGGAAATGTTACTATATCCATGTCAGTTCATATGGATTTATTGTTTATACTTATTATATATATATACTCGTATATATATATATATATAATATATATATATATATATATATATATATATATATATATATATATATATATATATATATATATATATAATTATAAAAGCACATAATTAAAATACTTAATAGGAACATTTATTCAACCCGCCATCGCTCTATGGGTTAAAAAAAAAAACTGAAAAAATTAATATTCAAAGCATTTCCCGATGAATATTGAAGCTGAAGATGTCATTTGAAAGGTAATTGAATGCAGATTATGAAGTATGACAAGAAAAGTCTGCACATTTAAACATTTTAACCCTAATTCTATAAAAAGAAATCGATTTGTAAGTGGAACTGCTTCTTTTTTTAACTTAAAATTCGCTGTATTATTTTTGATATTTTACGGTTATATGTGTAAACTTCTGGAACTTTCTCTGGTAACCAGATACCAAAAAAAACGATGTCAGCTGTTTCGAGGGGGATATTTTAATCCTTAGCATGATGAACTGGTCAACAGAAAAGAGGGTAAGGCCAGCTGTGGGAGCAAATTTTTGAGAGGAATCTATGTCAAGGACAATTGCAACTTGCAAATACACTTGGAATATCCCAGCACGTTACTTCCTATCATTTACAAAAACTGTGATGGATTTGCAAGGAGTCCCCGTGAATCCTTTTAGAGCTCACATGCAAGAGTACGAGCAGACACTACTATGCCGCCTTCTCATAGCAACAGTTCAATTTAGACGTATATTATGTTAGACAAATAATACTTAGAATTTTAAGTAGGACTCAAAAATAAAATAATATATAGGGTTTTCTAATTTAAAAAAATCAAAATGGCGTAATTTCTTCGAACTGGCAGTTCAAAACATTTTATTGTCAACGTCAACATGTGAGCCGTATAACACTCTATAACTTTTATTTAAACATTTTTTTGATAGTAAATTTAATCTTCAATTAATTAACCATTTTAATTTTTAAAACCACAAAAATGAATAATAGAAGACTTTTAACTTCATTTCTTGTTATTTTACATAGTTGCATGTATCATTTCTGCCATCCAACAACAAACTTTCAAAAGTGGTTACATACGATAATATAATTTAACCCTAATTTAACCGTTTTTTTTAACCCTAAAAACGGTAAAAAATGACTAATAGAACTGTTTAATTTAATCTCAGTCACTTCAAATATAATGAAGAAATTACTCATTTCAGCTATATAGGGGTTAAAATGGTTAAATGCTTAAATATACATACTTTTCTTGCCATACTTTTCATAATCTACATTCAATTACCTTGCAAATGACACCTTCTGCTTCAATATTCATCAGAAAAAGCTTTGAGTATTAATTTTTTCAGTTTTTTTTTAGCCCATAGTAAGTAATACATATTGTTGAATAATGTTAAATAATTTAATTTTTTGAACACTTTTAAACCAACCAGTTGGGTATTGTTGAAGAATTATTAGTGAGTGGAAAAAAAGCAAAAATTATGTGTAGTGAAGCTGTAAAAATAACTTGTACTCAAGCTCTGTTTTACTTTTAATTAAATTCATTATTTTTAGTATCTCTTATTACCATCTAAATAATTTATTTTCCTGATAAAAATGAACTTTATTCTATTTTTATAATTTTCTCCCCTAGTTAGACTTCTGTTCGCTGAATCCGCTCCTATAATGACGTTCCGACAAATGGCCCAGTTTATTTGACAAATCTTTCCTTTTAAAAAGTGCATCAAGTCTAGACAGATTATACATAAAACAGAAAAATAGACACGTGTATACGATGCTGTAAATCCAAAAAGGAAACTCAAGATTTAGGGGCTTGCACACGATGTTTTAGTTCCGAAAAGGAGCAGATTATCGAGCAACTGCCGCCTTGGGAGCGATTTTATTCACAACAACACATGTGAACGGATCTATCTTGTCTATCGTATAGTCCCTATTGTGTAATGGTTCAGTAATATGCGGCGGAGAACAAACATCCTTTACCTGATTTATTGAGTTTTCCTCACAGTATAGTGTCAATACAAGCGAGGATATGTGTTCTTATTTTATTTAGCGGAAATACAGTTGAAATTATACAGTGGACAGAAATTTACATATAAACCGGCAAAAATCACGTGGAGAACAAAATTGAATATTAAATATTTGTTTGTCCATAGAAAAATATCTTTTTCTTCTTCCTCCTTTGCCTACACATGATTGTCTGTTTCTGGTTGCAATCACCGATCTTACTTTGGAAAGGTTATGGCGTCAACATTCTCTGGATATACTCATCTTTCTCCTTCTTATTGGAAACCTGTCTCTTATGATTCTAACAATTCTTTTCTTTTTCACTCTATCTTTCTGGTTAACGCCTAATTATTTCTCTCTTCTCCCCTCCTCTCTCTCTGTATCCATTATGGCCATTATTTCCATGTCAAATGGTCCGATAATTTGTTTTGTTTTAATATGTTGGGTCATGTTTCCACTGTGTACGTCAGTCAGGCTTATTTTTTTTTTGTGTCCTCTAAGTTTGGAATGTGGAATCTTTGGCACAATGATACTACTCAGTATATATCACCACTACACCAAACACTTTATTTTTGCACTCGACGCGCGTTTCGTTAACCATGTTAGCTTCATCAGGAGCGATGATTGACTAAAGCTAAACTACAAATCTATCCTATTTATACTTAGCCTAACCCTTGAATTACTCAAGCGGAACTAATGACATAGGTAAGGCCATCAGTTCCGGTCAAGTAACCAGTAGAGGGGACTGTAAGGAATAGGCCCTCTGTCTTTATTTAAACTACTTTTACATTTTATGATTTCCATACTTTCATATGCGTTCAACAATCTCCTATCAGATACATTTTTTATTAATCTTAGATTATCTAATGTTACAGTATGATCAGCTTCAAGGGCATGTTCGGCAATGCTAGACTTTTCTGTTCAATTGTATCTTAAGTGTGCTAAATGTTCTTTAAATCGTGTTTTAAATGACCTTTTAGTTTGCCCAACATACTTTTTGTCACAATCATTACAACTAATTTCATAAATTCCACTTTTCTCACAATTAGGAATCTTATCTTTGGGATTTCCTAATCAAATCAATTTTATGTTCAGAAAGAAGGAACAGCTATGGGTAATTGCTTGTCACCTTTCATAGCCAATTTATTCATGAGTAAGTTTGAAATCGAAGCTAGTCAAGAATTCGAATATTTCCCAAGGGTACGGTTTAGGTATGTGGATGATATTTTCGCGATTTTTGATACAAAGAAAGCAAATATTGATGATTTTGTTTCTAAATTAAATAGCCGGTATGATTCCATTGAATTCACTTACGAAGTTGAGAACAAAAGACAATTGCTTTTTCTAGATATTTTAATTATTAAAAATAATAATAGATTAGAATTTGATATCTATAGGAAGGACACAGTAACAGATAGATATATTCCTAATGATTCGTTTCATTGCAAACAACATAAATTAGCCTCATTACATTTTCTAGTTCATCGTTTGGTCACTTTCCGTCTGAATAGAGTAAACTTTAATAAAGAAAGGAATCGTATTAGAAAATATAACTAGAGTTAATGCTTATGACGATGACTTAGTAAGTAAGCTAATAAATAGACATAAATTTAGGTTTAATATTCAGAATTCCACCTTTTTTAACACGCGAAGAAAATAACACCAAGTATGTCTCCATACCATATAATCCGAAATATAGCAAGGGACTCAATAAGGTATTTAATAAGGTAGGCCTCACCTTAGTCTATAAGTCATCAGACAGTCTGAGGAATATCTTAGGAAATCCCAAAGATAAGATTCCTAATTGTGAGAAAAGTGGAATTTATGAAATTAGTTGTAATGATTGTGACAAAAAGTATGTTGGGCAAACTAAAAGGTCAATTAAAACACGATTTAAAGAACATTTAGCACACTTAAGATACAATAGAACAGAAAAGTTTAGCATTGCCGAACATGCCCTTGAAGCCGATCATACTGTAACATTAGATAATCTAAGATTAATAAAGAAATGTATCTGATAGGAGATTGTTGAACGCATACGAAAGTATGGAAATTATAAAATGTAAAGGTAGTTTAAATAAAGACCTATTCCTTATAGTTCCCTCTACTGGTTACTTGACCGGAACTGATGGCCTTGCCTATGCCATTAGTTCCGCCTGAGTAATTCAAGGGTTATGCTAATTATAAATAGGGTAGATTTGTAGTTTAGCTTTAGTCAAACATCGCTCCTGATGAAGCTAGCATGGTTAGGGAAGCGCGCGTCGAGTGCAAAAATAAAGTGTTTGGTGTAGTGGTGATATATACTGAGTAGTATCATTGTGCCAAAGATTCCACATTCCCAACTTAGAAAACAATTGAAGAAAAAATTTAAATCAAAAATATTGGCACTCGTGTCTCTGGGACTGTAAATTAAAAACTATTTGCCGACACCTATTTTACTAATCGAATTAAATGAATATTTCAATATTTATATGCTTCATATTAAGTAACAAGCTTCTTAGCAATTACAGATTTCATAGTCAAAGACGTTAGATTAGATTAGATATGTTTAATTCATTTTTAAAACTCTCTCTGTCTCCCCTCTTTCTCGTTTGCAGATTCCATTGTTCATCTCAGCTCTGCGGCGAATTCCTTTGTAAAATTACGGTGCACGGTAATTTATAAAATTTTCAACTAACTCGAATTTAACAAAATTTCATATATTAAAATGTTTTTATAATACCATGTATTTTAAACTTCATTTTCTGTTCTATAATTGTTTTGTCAAAAACCAGCTTATGGTGTTTTGAGCACTGTCATGTACTGCTTCTACCAATATTACACTTTTTTTCCTGTGTTGTTTTTTCTTTTTCTTCTTCTTTTTCTTCTTCTATTAGGCTATGCCGTTGACATCCAGCTCTGTGTCCATCATTTTGGTGGTCTGCCTTGGGGTCTCCTGATGTTTGGCTTCCCGTCCCTAACGATTTTGGGAAGTCTGGTGGCGCTCATTCGTTCCACGTGATTGTTCCATTCTTTTCGTCGTGTTTTTGACGAATTTTATAATGTCCTGGATGTCGCACTCATTCCTTATTTGCTGGTTAGGTATTCTATCTCTCAGTGTTCTTTCTGTTATACACCGTAGGGTTCTCATCTCAGTTGTTCTAAGCAATTATTTAATTTTACTAGTCTCTGATCTAGTTGCCGCAGCGTATGTTAACACTGGTCTGTACATCTTTATCTTGTTTGCTATCGACATGTACCTGTTACGCGATATCACATCTCTTAGCTGACCGGATGCGGGTTGTGTTGTTTGATTTCTAAAAAAAAATGGGTCAAGTGCAAGTTAGACTTGCGTAATTAGTGTTCAGTACGGTGATTGGTTTTAAAATAAAATAAAATGCTTACCTAGGTTCAGTTAATAATGTCCCTGACATGTATATATCTTAAAATTCAATATGTACTTTTACGTTTTTTCTTAATCAGTAATGTCTAATAGCATGTTAGGTACCAAATAGCCAATAAATCAGTCTAGCTCAATCTAGAATCTAGTAATAAAAGTTTAACAAATATTTACTATCTAAATATTTGTCTAATTATAACCAAATAAAATTCTTTTGTCTCGGTACAGGAGCCACGCGCGACCAGTAATGTATTGAAAAGTGTATTAACAAAACCTCCATCATATTGTCAATGAACATAGTTTTCATAGTTATTTCTTTAGTTTCAGATAAATTATCAAACGCACTTCTGATAATTTCACTCAATCTTTAGGAAGACTATCCAAGAATCTTTTCAAAATTTTTGATTAGTACTCTTCGAGATAGGGTGGGGGGGGACAGCGATTTTTGGCCTTTTTTTTAAAATAATTCAAAGAAAAAGGTGCGCAAGTATTACATCATATATATTTTTTGACTCATGTTTTCACAAGCTTTCATTTGACACCTCACTCGATGACAAGGACTCCTGTCAGTCAGAAAATTTAACTTTCAAAACTATACGGCTCTGATTGGGCCATAAATTCCTATATTTGTGCCCCATTTCAACTTTCTATGAGAAAATCGGGTGTGAAGAAAACACCGAAATGATCCCATAAGTGTTTCGTACGGAACACTAAAAACATCTCCGTTTCTAGTGTTCCGTACGGAATACTTATAAGATCACTTCGGTGTCCATTCATCCGTCAGCCACACCCGATTTTCTCCGAAACTATTGGACATAGAAAAGTGAAACTAGGTACTAAGATAGGAATTAATGGCCTCATTAGAGCCGTGTAGTTTTGAAAGTTAAATTTCACTCAAGGGGTTAGTTTTGGGGGATGAAATCGGAAGTGAAAAAAAAAAATTATTAGGTCATCGAGTGGGGTGTCAAATGAAAGCTTGTAAAAACACGAGTTCACAAATATATATAATATAATACTTTTCCTTGTATTATTTTTAAAAAATCGTTGAAAAATCGCTGTCCCTCGAAAAGTACTGATCAAAAAATTTTGAAAAAATTCTGGAGTATTCTCCACGGGGTGTAGATTGAACGAAAATTATCACGAGTGCACCTTTAATAATCTATCTGGTATATGAAAAAAAAAATAAAAAAATTTCAATGTCATCAGTTTTCAGTAAAGATCGGAAACAAACTTTGTTGAAAACTTATTTCGGGTGTGTTTTGTGAAGTCATTGATCATGTTGTACCTCAGTAACAAAAAATTTTATTTTAAAAGCAATTAACTTACCGAATACTAATTGCGCAAGTTCAACTTGTACTTGCCGGTTATTTGTTATCAGAATGGCGCACCATTATCAAAGCTTAACAAAAATTGAAATTACTTAATTAAAAGACAATAAAGAGGATGCTGCTGATAGTATTTGATCATTTTTCCCACTTTTTCTGTAAATCTAATAGGCCAAGAAGGCGACTCGAAATTTTGACCTGTCGACTAACCGTCTGCCTAGTTGTTCATTCTATCGCACGAGTCTAATAAGAGCCTTTAACGTTGATTTTGCTGTTCCCGTGCTCTGGAATGCCCAAAATGCTACATCCAAAAACGGACTGTCGTTTAACCACCACCCAGTACCATAACATTTTGCACCCCTGCAGGAACAGTGACACATCTCGAAAATGCAGTATTTCTAAAATAACGCAAATAAGAAAACTATTTACTTTATACTTCTTTTACCTTTCAGATAAATATTTTTTTGAGTAAACTTCAATATATTTTATAAAATAATTCTATGAATCTGTAAAAACACTAAAGTGATATTATTCTTGCTGTGATGAATAAGAATTAGCCTAAAAGTAACACTGACACAACTGCCCCATGGTGGATAATTTATGAGTTACAGATGTGATATTTTTCGGGCAAGAAGAAACATACCATGCGCGTTTAAAACTGACATAACAATTTTTTGAGTTGTGTCACTGCTGGGTGCGATTGACACTAAAAAAGTCGAGGGCCCCAAAGGGCAGACGTCGCCGAGACCGGACCTAGCTGTAGGGCCCAAAAAAGGTCGATCCAAAAATGGTCTGTCATTTAACCATATAAAATCAATAAATTTAGTTTGTTCGTGATAAAATAAGAGGGAGCCTGCAAAAGGCAGACGCCGCCAATAGCGTGGACGAAGCTGGACCCGCTTTTTCCAGCTAAAAACGGTCGTTTTTCGAGTTTTTGGCTTTTTCATGCGATAATTATTATCGGCTTCATGGAAAAAAGTGAAACTATTATAGAAGAATATTGTTCTGGATCATTATAATGACTAAACACTGAAATCAAGAAAGAAGGTATACTTGTATAATAAGAAAATCTGCGAAAACGTGCTAGCACACAAATCAACAATTTAGATGACGTAATTCGACCCTTCATTCAACGTATACTCCAAATTTGACCTGCCTGTCTTTTTTCTCTTCTCAAATGTGAAACAAGTTGCAAGTTGAACTTGGGCAATTAGTGTTCCGTACGTTGACTGTTTTTAAAATAAAAAATTTTGTTACGGAGGTATAAAATTTGTTTCCAATCTTTACTGAAAACTGAAACTTGAAATTTTTGTTTTTTTTTATATACCAGATATAAATTATTACAAGTAATGCACTCGTGAAAATTTTCGTTCAATCTACACCCCGTGGAGAATATTCCAGAATTTTTTCAAAATTTTTTGATCGGTATTTTTCGAGATAAGGGGGAGGACAGCGATTTTTCGCGATTTTTTTAAAATAATAAGAAGAAAAGTGTGCGTAAGTATTACATTATATATACATTTTTTACTCGGCTTTTCACGAGCTTTCATTTGACACCACACTCAATGCCCTAGTAAATTTTTTTTTTCACCCCCAAAACTAACCCCTTGAGTCAAAATTTAACTTTCAAAACTACATGACTCTGATGAGGCCATCAATTCCTATATTATTACCAAATTTCAACTTTCTGTGACAAACAGTTTCGGAGAAAATTGGGTGTGGCAGACGAACAGACAGACATATAGACACCGAAGTCATCTTATAGATGTTCCGTTCGGAACACTAAAAAAATGTCTATCTGGGAGGAAATTTTTATTTGGATACTGAAGTGATACGTGCAGTTATGACTATTTTTTCTGATTTATATAAAATATTATTTTCAGAGGCTGAATGGATTTTGACAACTTTAGGGAAAAGTGTTTTGAGTTAAATAGAACCTCTGTTAAGAAATAAATGTCTTTCTTCACTTCGCCGGAAACTTTTTTAATAGACCCTCGTACAAATATTAATAAACATATAGTATATTTTCTTTCCATCACAGTTCAACCATCTTATTGCCTAATCATAGTTTCAAATTTTTTATGCAATTGACCTTTCTTAATTTAATTTTTATTCTACTTCTCTCCCTCCATCATGGACAATAATCCAAAGAAAATATAAAAATTTGCATACATAGAGCTGTTTTAAAATTGTTATTTTCATAGAACGACTTTATTTAAAGTTATAATTAATCGTTTAAAATAAACGTCCCCACTAAGTGAACAAGCCCTAAAAAACTAACAATTTTTGTTAGTAAATGCAGCCCTATTAATCATAACCTACAACACACTTGGAGACAGGCAAAATGGCTGGAAAAATGCTCACGAAATATACATTATTTTGTCATTCTTTTTGTTATTTTTCGTATAATCCCTTTTTATTAAGAGACCCAAAATAATACCGCTAAAAGTAATAAAACAAGTAATTATTTATAAAACAGTGTCAAATAAATATTTAAAGTACAAACTCTGAAATACATAAGAGTCTAAAAAAAACGGACAAGTGCAATTAGTTTTCCATACGTTGATTGCTTTTAAAATAAAAAAATTGTTACGGAGTTATAAAATAATCAATGACTTCACAAAACACACACAATGAGTTTTCAACAAAGTTTGTTTCCAATCTTTATTGAAAACTGATGACCTTGAATTTTTTATTATATACCAGTTAGATTATTAAAGGTAATGCACTCGTAATAATTTTAGTTCAATCTACACCCTGTAGAGAATATTCCAGAATTTTTTCAAAATTTTTTGATCAGTACTTTTCGAGATCAGGGCGGGTAGAGATTTTTCGCGATTTTTTAAAGATAGTACAAAGAAAAGTGTGCTCAAGTTGTATTGTATATATTTTTGAACTCGTGTTTTTACAAGCTTTCATTTGACACCCTAATCGATGTCCCAGTAAAAATTTTTGTTTCACTTCCGATTTCACCCCCCAAAACTAACCCCTTAAGTCAAACTTTAACTTTCAAAACTACACGGCTCTGATGAGGCCATCAATTTCTATATTAGTACCAAATTTCAACTTTCTATGTCAAAAAGAAAATCGGATGTGGCAGACAGACGCACGGAAAAAACGAATAGACGGACAGACACCGAAGTGAGCTTATAAGTATTCCGTACGGAATACTAAAAAAATGATCACGTACGAGTCGCACTCGCGTGATAAGTGCCTATATTTAGAAAATAAACGTACAATATTTACTTGTTATGGACTACTGGTATGTGCTCAAAAAGTCAGATTTTGACCGTATTAAACCAGGAAAATTTTATAAACTTTAATAAAGAATTATCAAAATAAAAACAAATTACACAATATTTTTTGTTGGGCTAGTCGCATTGGAAACGGATATTAGAAAAAATTGAAATATTTTAATAAAAATCAGCTTAATATTGCACCACTGACAATTTTATTTATTTAACTCATTTTAGAAGGATAATTGTAAAAAATAATACTAAATTAGCCTGTGATATCTATAGGAGAGATACGACCGTAACAGATCCTAATGATACATTTCATTACAAATAACATGAACTTATATCCTTTAGAGCTCCATTCGCTGCCAAATTTCAGATGTTGGATTTTGGTCGAGGATGCTTATTTCGTGGCCCAGATATATGTATTTGTCTATTTGGTCGATTTCTACATCGAAGATTTTACGGTTACTAGAGGGCACCAAATTAATCATGAATTTTGTTTTTCTAAAGTTAATCTTTAGATCCATGCATGTGCAGGCAAGAGACAGTTCTCTCAACATAATTTGCGTCTCTGTCAAACTGTCGGCAATGATGACCACGTCGTCCGCGAATAGTAGTTGGTTAAGTCTCTCGCCATCAATAGTTGTGCCTCTGTTCTCCCAATTTAGCGTTTTAAAAGCGTATTCGGATAATGTGTCTTCTTCCGAACTATTTGCTTAATTCTGATGTTATTTGTAAGTTCATGTAATTTAACAGCCATTGTACCGTTCTTATTTATGTTCTGAATCAAGGTGGTGTATTGGGAATCAATGCGGCTTTCAATCAGTGCTTCCATAATACTATCCATTTGAACGGTGTCGAATGCTTTGTGGAAATCTACAAAAGCGAGTATCAGCGGTCTGTCGTATTCTACGGATTTCTGAATTAACAGCTTTACGGTTTGTAGATGGTCGCTTGTTCCGAAGCCCAAACAATTTCCCGCCTGTTCCTTCGGTTGCTAGAATCCAGTTTATTTTCAAGTCGTAAGGTGATAATCCTGGTGAATAATTTGTATAAATGATTCAGCACGCTGATTGGTAGGTAGTTTTCGAGGTATGTCTTGTCTCCCTTCTTATGTAACAAAACAGTTACATTGTAGTTCCATTGAGGCATTATGTAGGCATACATTAAAAAGAGTTTCAATTGTATTAAGAAGTGCATAACTGCCATACTTTATAGCCTCGATTACTATACCATCTTGTCTCGGAGCTTTGTTGTCTTTCATTTTCTTTAGTGCATATCATATTTCGCTAGTTGATATATCCGAAATTTCTTCCGAATCTTTATTGATTACTTTTCTCCTCAGTATTTCCTGTCGTGCTTGGTTTTCATGAAGATTTCTGGACAATTCCGCATAGAACTTCTCCACCGTCCTTAAAAACTTGGTTCTGTTTGTAACAATGTCTCCGTTTTTATCCTTGAGTTTAATAATTTCATACTGCCCATTGTTTAATCTTCGTTTCAATACCTTTAAGCTTTTATTAGTTTCTATTGTTTTTTTTATGGCTTCGGCTTTAAGACTTCGATTATCCTTTCTAATGGCTTTTGATATTTTCTTTATTTATATCTTTCAATTTTTGTATTGCAGTATTATAGTTTCTGCTCACGATTTGTCTCCTTTCTGCCAGGAGGCTATTCGTATGAGGACTGAGTCTGATTGAACAGATACAAGATTAGGTTAAATGTTAGTAATTCCACTTTGTTACACGTGAAAAATAAGTCAAAATATATTTTATTACCATCCAGAATGTAGTAGCAGGTGAGATATTTACTAAGGCAGAGCTAAAGTTAGTTTATAAGTCATCATACAATATGAAAAAAATAACGTGCCTTAGGAAGGCCAAAGGACAAAATCCACGAACGTGTAGTAGGATATCTGAGATAATTTGTCATGTTGGTGACAAGAAACATATTGAGCAAAGTAAATCGATTCAAGTAAGATTTAAAAAATATTTAGCTTATTTACGGTACATCAGAATCAATTATTGCTAAACGTACCTTTGAACTTAATCATATAGTGACATTAGATAATTTAAGGGTAATTAAAAAAAAATCTAAGAAAAGCTTGTCAGAAGTATACGAAAGTAATTAAAATATAAAATGTAAAAATATTCTAAGGGCACGACATCTATTGCTTACAGTCCTCGCTACAGGTTTATTGACAGGAACTAATCCGACGTCTGTAATTGATCGGTGTCACTTAAGCAAGCAAAATTATAATAAAAATAGTTTTGAATCGTAGGTTTAGTCAGTCATCGCTCCTCATGATGCCATCGTCGTTACCGAAACGCACATTAAGTATAAAAATAAAGTTTTGGTATAGTGAAGAGAACTGTTGTTTATTCAGGTACCCTACATTACAAAATATTCGTTCTTGTTTTAATAAGTTTACGGATTATACAGGTAAATTCTCTGTCTTTTAAGTAAGAGAGAGTTTTCTTAGGTCTTTTTTTATGCTGGATCCAAAAAATCATAAAAAAAGACATCCACCGTGAGGTTTTTTCAGAAAAGTTGCCAGAACACTATTAAAGTGAAAAAAATACATTTTAATAAATAATGTAAAACTGTATAATCATTAAAATTGTGGAATACAACTATTATTTCGGACATCTTTAAATGTTTTGAATCTATATTTATCATAAATACTTAAAAATAATAGTATATGGTATTCATGTTTAACAAAAAACATGCATACTCCAGCTTTAACTAATTTACGTAGTAAATGCTGGTTAAAATAAGTAAACTCCTGGACAAAATTAACGCAACAATCTGAAAATTAATTTATCTTTTTCTTATGTCAGTTTTAAAGTTTATCGAGTATTTGAATAGTAGGCTATGCATATTTTGTTTCGTTGTTCATGACAGAAATCAAAACAATTCGTTTAGATTTATGCCTCGTTTACACGGGTAGAGTAATGAGTAGAGTAGAGCGGCAAGTAGAGTAACCCTACCCGTAGAAACCCCCTCTCTCTGTCCGAGTAGAGTAGAGTAGCGAGTAGCTGGTAGAGTAGAGTACTATACTGCGCGCAGTATAGTGGACTCTACTCTACGTACCCCCACCACTGCCCCACTCTACTATACTACCTGCTCTACCTGTATAAACACCCCACTCTACTCGTTTTTCAAGCAAGTAGCTAGTAGTGTCCAGTTGCAGTGAATTTTGCAATCAGTTTGTTTTGTTTAATTTTTAAAAATGTCTAAATTCACTGAAGAAGAAACGGAAATGCTGGTTGGTTTATATGTAGATGAAGAGGTTCTGTGGAATTTGAGTAGTCCAAATTACAGAAATAAAAACATGAGGATGGCCGCGGAAAAAAATATTATTCTGAAACTTGGAAGAAGTGGATTTGGGTTGGGTGAACTTAAACAAAAAATTAAAAACTTGCAGTGTACCTACAGGCAAGAATGTGTTAAAATTAAAAAATCAATTAAATCAGGTGCAGGGACAGAAGATATATATGTTCCAAATATAAAATGGTTTGATGCCTTTGACCGAATCATGAAGATTGCAAAATCAGGAAAAAAAACTGAAGATTCTGTGGTAAGTGTTTATATTTATATATACCTATAACATAGGATAATTAAAAAACATTTTTGTACTGCCATGGAACAGCTCCTTCATTGTTGAAGTAATCTTTAAACTTTTCGCTCATTTTTTTAGCCATGTCGGTTGACCTTCTGCCCCCGTAACGTTCAATATTCCGTAGATCAGAGATTTCATGGCGCCACTGACCCGGGATTATCTCCCCAGTTTCTATATCTTCGTTATCAACACTACCATAGGGCAAATATGAGCGTTGACTTGTTTTTGTCAACCAATTGTGCAGTGAACAGGCTGCATGTACGATTTTGTTTACTGTTGATAACTTTACAGCCAAACATCTTTCAAAAACCCTAAAACGACTCACTAATATGCCAAATGCATTTTCCGATATTCTTCTTGCCCTCCTCAGGCGATAGTTAAATACTTGTTCAGGTATACTTAGAGAAATATGTCTGGGTTTGTGGTATGGCTTCATTAAATATTTTTAAGGGGAAATGCATCATCTCCTACAATAACAAACCCAGCAGGGAGTAGATTATTTTCTAGTTGTTCATATAGTTCGCAGTTTTGAAAAACGCCTCCATCTACATTTGATCCTTTAAAGCCAACATTAATGTACGAGAAGCAGTATTTATCATCAACAAGAGCCATAAGCACGATACTATGTTGCCCTTTATAATTATAATATTCACTCCATGCTTTCCATCAATCGCTCCACAGCAATTCGGAAAGTTCCACCGTTTATTAAATCCTGCTTCCAGAATGTTCCACTCGTCTGCTTCAGGCATCTGAAACAATTTTTTTTTTATTTTAGGAAACTGCCATTTCTCAAAATATAAATTCACATGAAGACGGAGAAGAAGAGGGAACTACCCATGAACCATTTTCTCCGCAGGGCCAGAGCGGCAAATCTCCAAAAGTTGCACCAAAAACCCCTGTATCAGATAAGGCTCCAGCATCCAAAAGAAGTAAAGTTGACAATCTAACAAATGCAGTTGAACAGCTACGGGAAGTCATTGCAAGTATTCAAGACAGTAATTGTAACGAGCATGATGCGTTTGGAAATTTTGTTGCGGCAACTTTGAATAATTTACAAAAATCTAGTGCACTTATGGCCCAGAATGAAATTCAGGGAATTCTCTTAAAGTACAGGCTGAGAGATGTTGGGCCTCCCAAAATTTCTATTTATGAAAACCAGAATTCAGTAACTCAAACACCACAGTGCAGTCGACGTGATTCACATGATAATAATTCCCTTCAATCTGCCTACACAAATTATTCCTCGAGTTGCTCAAGTACCGCTTGCTCTGCGTATGTTGATAGTAATCAAGTACAACAATATGATGTTACTGATTCACAAGTTTGTTTAACTGATGTTGCTATTGCAAATTTAGAAAATATAATTTTACAAGCCTTCAAAATAGCGGGAGATTTGGAACAATAATAATGTTTTAACACTTTTGTGCTAAGTTTCAATAAGCTACATAGTATTATTTAAGCAATAATAATATGTTATTAAAAATTTTTCTTGATTCACAATTGATTGATTTTTACCTACCTTGACAGTATCCAAAACTTCAGAGATAGCATCACACACTTCGGGAATAAATTTAGAAATAGCAGGTCTTGACACCCTAAAAAAATGTGAAAGGCTTCTGTAGGAGTTTCCTGTAGCTAAAAAGTTCAATGTAACTTGTAGTTTCACTTCAGCTGTTATAGCATCCCTCATCATCGTATCTTCACGTTGAATTTTGTTTTTCAACATGCCCAACAGATGTTCAAAATTTTCTGGGGTAAGTCTAAGACATCGCGTGTATTCCAAGTGATCCTCAATAGCCAACTCTTTTAGTAGAAGCGATGTTCCTCCAAGTGAATTTCTTCTTTTCAGCCATTCTTTCATCCACTCTTTTTTTTTTCTATTTGCCTCCTCATGAATTACTTCAGCAACTTCCCTAACCAGTTCTTTTAAAATTGGTGCCAAACATTTTTTTTTAATTTCTTTTTAAAATTCATATTTACGAGGATATACCATTCAAACACCTAGACAACTTACTCTTGACTGCTATATACTCTACTTAGTACTTGCTTCGTGTGAACGCAAAAAATCAAAAAATGGTAGAGCGGCAAGTAGAGTGAACTCTACTTGCCGCTCTACTCTACTCATTGCTCTCCCCGTGTAAACCATGCTTTAGAGTTTTAAAGAATTTTTTAGAAGATAAACAATTTTCTGTAATAATGCGATAGATTTTTCTTTAACAGTAAGCTTATAAATTGTTCCCATTTTCAATGTAATACGTTTTTGTGGTAGACTGTTTTATTTTTGAGCCCGAAGAATTGGAAAAAAAAAAAAACGTTTTATAAGACAATATGCTTTAAGAAACAGGACTGCCACTAGTTCTGTAATAAGAAACGAACTCGAAGCTGTTCGCAATATCACAATTTCTTCTAAAACAGTTAGAAGACGGTTAAGTGAAACTGGATTAAACAGTAGGAGACCAGCCACTGCGCCCTTGCTTACTAGAGAGAATAGAGTTGCCAGGTTACGTTTTGCTCGAAATCACGAAAACTGGTCTGTGGATGATTGGAAACAAATTTTTTTCACAGATGAAACTAGGGTTAGTCTAAAACATCCAGATGGTCGTGAGTGAGTATGGCGAAGACCAGGGAGAGAAGTTTGCTCCTTGCAATATCTCTGCAAGGATTCCATTCGGCGGTGGCTCTGTTATGTTCTGGGGTGGCATCTGCTTTGATGCTCGTACAGAGTTAGTTCCTGTTCGTACGAGATCCATGAATGCTGACTACTATCTTGAGAATATTGTAATAGAACATGTGATGCCTTTCGATCATTTTGTGGGGCCCAATTTCCTGTTTATGCAAGACAACGCTCGACCTCACGTGGCTAGGGAGGTACTCGATTATCTTAATCAAGTTGATATACCGATTATGCAATGGCCACCAAAAAGCCCGGATCTGAATCCGATAGAACATGTATGGGATCACCTTAAGAAAAATGTGAAACGTCATATACCTGCACCTAGAAACCTGAGGGAACTTGAAAATGCAGTTATCACAGAATGGGAGCAAATTCCTCAAGATTTTATCCAAAATTTAATTAGAAGCATGCCTAGTCGCATAAACGCTGTCATCCGAAGTAGAGGAGGCAACAGACGCTACTAGTGTCCCAGTTACACCATTAATTTTGCTACTAGTGTCTCAGTTTATTTTTTTCCTTATTACATAATTTCAACGATTTTGTTATTAGGTCTTAAGAATAATTTTAATTCGAATCTTATAGAGAAATTTGGTAGCTAATTCACTTTTAAAGTATCCGAATAAGTTTTTCTAATTTTTAGTATAACCAATGTTCATAAAAAATTATTAACATTAATTCATTATAGAGATTTGTATGATTTAATATATTGTTGCGTTAATTTTGTCCAGGAGTGTATGTGCAACCGCTAAATTTAAAAATTGTGCTTAATTTTTATTAATATTGAACAAAACTAATATTTTCAGTATTTTTTGAAGTTCTTAATCCTGACTTGACATCAAAGAATAATAAAGTTTTATGTTTCGTTTCAACAAAAAACTCGCTTTTAACACTTACAAGGGTGCTATGTGATTGGTAAAATGACTTTTCAAGTAAATAAATGCAACAGCTAAACAAGAATTTGTTTTCGAAAAGAACTATCATTTCTAGTGGTTATTTATGTTTCAAATTCAAATTTGATATCAACACATGAGGAATAATGTTTAGTGTTGAAAAAAAAAATATCCGTTTACTATTTAGGAACAAAAGGTTGCAAAATGCAGTCTAATGAATATCCCTTGACAGTTTTAGAAGTCACTTTTGTGGATAGATTGATTGATTGAATATGGGGGGATGTGAGTGGATAAGTGAGTGAATGAATGAGTGAGTGAGTAAGTGAAGTAGCGAGTGACTGAGCGAACGAATGAATGAGTGAGTGAGTAAGTGAAGTAGCGAGTGAGTGAGCGAACGAATGAGTGAGTGTAGAGAAGTGAATGACTGTAGAAGTGAGTGAGTGAGTGAATATGAGGGTATGTGAATGAGTGAGTGTGTGAGTGACTGAACGAGCGAGTGAGTGAGTGTTTTGTTCAATATTAATAAAAATTAAAAACAATTTTTTAATTTAGTGTAGTAGTATTTTACTACGTAGCTTAGTTCAAGGTGGTGTACGCGTGTTTTTTGTTAAACATGAACAGTAAAACCCAATATTTTTGAGTTTTTATCATAAATGTAGATTCAGAACATTTAAATATGTACATTGTTTATTAAAAGTTTTTTTTTTTAATTTAATAGTTTTCTGGCAACTTTAACTGTGTTTTCTGAAAAAACCTCACGGTGTATGTCTTTTTTTATGATAAAAATACTTAAGAAAACACGTGTCTCACTTAAAAGACAGAGAATTTTTTTTGTATACCTATGTTATCGTCTTTCTGACAACTCTGTCGCGGAAAACTCGGAAAATCAACTTTGCAATGTTTCCAGTCGTTATGCACCGAGTAATGTAGTCAGCCCAGCCTGCCACTAGCCCAGATCCGATCTAGGATTGGATCAAAGACCAGATTTAGGACCAGACGAGAGAGCAGACCAAACGGGAAATTGTAGCCAAGGCTTCTACCAGACCACACGTAGCCTGCCTCGTGCGCATGATGTCGGAGTCATAAGCTGCAATATTGTTGTCTCGTATAATCGACATTGGGTTGGAACTGGAACAAATTTCATTTACTGAGGTTAGTGTCGTTCATTCGCAGCTTCCTGCCAATGTCAGAGCCGTATATCGTTTCTGTTAACTGTCTTCAGCTGGAGTTATTATCTACGGTCATCGAATAGCGTTTCCGCTTTCCGTAATTAGCGAGTGTGATCGAATAGAGTTACCGTTAATAGTTGTCAATTAGCGTCACCCCCTACTGTGCTTAATTGCTGCTACCGCTATTCTTTAACATTACCGTCTGCTGTCGCCAATAGGCGCTATCCCTTATTGCACCTGGCAGGGCTAACTAAAGATACTTTTTTCACGGTATCGTTTATTTGACCATCTACCGTACACGTATTTGTGGGACTTGTGCCCTTATAGTGCCCCCTCTTTACCCTTCTGCTTTCACTTTAAATTTTTTTATTTTCTTTTGGTTTTACTACTGTCAAACATGAGACTGACAATACTTTTTTCGGTTTCCGTTTATTTTACTATTTCTTTCGCACACAGCCAGTAAATATCACGCGCACTGATCCTTGATTTACCGTTTTTTTCCACTAAACCAAGCTGGTCAAAGCCAGTGGGAGCTTTAGTATGCGAATCTAAAAAATGGCACTTGAGAGTAACCGGTGAGTAATTTAACAGAAAGGCACCTAATCGGTAGATAGATAGATAATCAATAATTACACCAAAATACTGTTATAAATGAAATTCAAACTTTTAGATCTTTACTACCAATTTTGAATTTATATTCCTATAATATTTTTCTAGGTCCCTTAACTACTTCGCAATTTATGAATACCATTATTTTCGTCAAATATTCACAGAGCACATTTTAAATTTTAAAAACGAACGATCTAGGCGACAGGTTCATAAAAATATTTCACCAGTTAAGCAAGCCATACTACGACGACGAAGCGTCGGCTCTATAATGTGATTTTTGTGCCAGAGCTTGTAAATAAATATATGTATATACGCTATGGAGTTTCATTTTTCAGTTCGTCTTCTTGTTTTTATCATATGCTGCATGCTAAACGAAGTTTTTCTCTTTATAAAAATTAGGTTGGGTTTGAAAATGCCTGCCTGTGAGCAAGTGTAAATATTGTTTTAAAAACATAAAACAGGTCTTACTCAAAAAAATTCAAACAAAATCATGGTCAGAGACGAAATGCTTCAAGTTTATATTTGTTTTCCTTTTACCCCATGGCATATGCAAGGAGGGTAACGTTTTCCATCTCTATGTACGTAAGAATATTTCTTTATTTTCTCGAATGGACTAAACTGATGGGTAGATGTTAATGAGTGAGAGCTGATCTATCTATCTATTTTGATTACGCGAGTGGCACTGATCAGATAACTATACCAACCGCTAACAGCATTGTCAGTCAACTGATAGAAGTTAACTAAGGTGTGATCATGTTGCATGCATAGCTAAGAAAGCTTCTCAAAAGTTCGTATATCATTTCGTACAAGAAACCTATATATATATATATATATATATATATATATATATATATATATATATATATATATATATATATATACGAGGCTGGTTTGAAAAGTCCGTGCAAAGTCCGAGAGATGGCACCACCGGCGCGTACCGAGGTCATGTTTAGTTAGTAGCATCTCTTGAATGAACGCACACCAAATTTCAGCCATATTGGTCTATTTATTTGTGTTTGGCATTCGTGTGAATCAAATCGAGTGATTTTCAAGAAATGGACGTAAAAGAATTTCGTGTGGTGACTAAACATTACTTTATGAAAGGCAAAACGCCTCAGGAGACTAAAGAGAAGCTTGATAAACATTATGGTGACTCTGCACCTTCGATTACAACAGTTTATAAGTGGTTTCAAAATTTTCAGACTGGCCATATGGGCACAAGTGACGCTGAACGTTCTGGACAGCCTGTGGAGGTTACGACTCCAGAAATCATTGATCAAATCCATGATATGGTGATGGATGACAGAAGAGTTAAGGTGCGTGAGATTGCTAGTGCTGTGGGCATCTCGACTGAACGGGTACATAATATTTTGCATAAAGATTTGGACATGAGAAAGCTATCCGCAAGATGGATGCCGCGATTGCTCACTCTTGACCAAAAACGGAATCGTGTGAAGTGTTGCAAGGATGGTTTGCAGCTGTTCCAGAAGAATCCGGAGGACTTTAAGCGTCGTTTCGTCACTGTGGATGAAACATGGATACATTACTATACTCCTGAGACCAAACAACAATCTAAACAATGGGTTACCAAGGGGGAATCTGCACCAAAAAAGGCGAAGACCGTTCCTTCGGCCGGAAAGGTTATGGCGACTGTCTTTTGGGATTCGCAAGGGATAATCCTCATCGACTATCTGGAAAAGGGTAAAACTATTACAGGTGAATATTATTCATCGTTATTGGACCGTTTGAAAACCGAGTGCAAGAAAAACGCCCGCGATTGGCCCACAAGAAAGTCCTTTTCCATCACGACAACGCACCAGCACACACCTCAGCAGTTGTGGTCGCAAAATTAACGGAAATAGGATTCCAACTCGTTTCACATCCCCCCTATTCTCCAGACTTGGCTCCCTCGGACTACTATTTGTTCCCCAATTTGAAGAAATGGCTGACGGGACAAAGATTTTATTCAAACGAGGAGGTGATTGCAGACACTAATGGATATTTTGCAGACTTGGACAAATTCTATTATTCGGAAGGGATCAACAAACTAGAACATCGTTGGACGAAGTGTATAAGCCTAAAAGCAGTCTATGTCGAAAAATAAAAAAGGTTTACCCCAAACACATAAGTAGTTTTTGTTTTTGCACGGACTTTTCAAACCAGCCTCGTATATATATATATATATATATATGTATATATATATATATATATATATATATATATATATATATATATATATATATATGTATATATATATATATATATATATATATATATATATATATATATATATATATATATATATATAGTTTCTCCCCTCTTTTTCTAACAGTAATATAGTTTTATTTAATACTTGGATCTTTAGTTTACGTTTAACCATCGACGAGTTATAAGAGTTAGAAAAAAAAAAATCCTCCAGCAGAATGTGAGGTAGAGTATTTACGTCAAGGTGAAGAATTAAATAAAGAATATTTTCGTGAACTCCTAAAAAATTAAGAAGAGCGATATAAAACAGACGAGCATTATTTTCTGAAAAAGCGCTCCTTCTGTATGACTCCACACACACCACAGCTGTAACCAAGACTCTGATTGATTCGTTTAAATGATAGGTTCTTGACCGTTCAGGTTATTCCCCAGACCTACCACCGAGTTACTATTATCTATTCTTACATCTGAAGAATTTTTTGCCCATCTTCTTCTTTTGTAGCAATCCACTCCTGGAAATAGAGATTTCCATGCCGATCTTTGCTGGGCGGTCTGAATCCAGTTTTTCCCCGCATATCGCTGGAGGTCATCATTCCATCGCGTCCGCGCTGGAGTGATTCTTTGTCTCCCTTGGGCTCCACTGCATTAGTGCTTTGGTCCATTTCGAATCATTCCTGGCCACGTGTCCCGTCCAACGCCATTTCAGTCTTACCGCACGTCCGATAACGTCGTAGACTCCCGTTCTCTCATCGCTCCGGATTCTGTCTCTCAGGTTTACCCCGAGCAACGCCCGCTCCATTGCCCTCTAGCAAACCCAGAGGCGATTGACATAATTTGTGGTAAGTGTCACCGTCTCAAGTCCATATGTTCCACTGGTAGGATATATGTGTCGTAGGCCTTTCTTCTGAGGTCCACTGGGATCGTAGGGCACTGGAGGATATAGTTGAGTCTTCCAAACGCCATCCCGATGAGTCCAATTCGCCGCGTGATCTCTGCCGCCTGGTTCTTTTTCCTAAGCTTGATATTATGTCCCAGATTGTTATTTTGATCTTTTGAAGGTTCATTTTGAGGACTACAGCTTGGGAAAAGTCCTTGAGTTCTTGGAGCATTGTCGTCAGTTCTTTTTACGTCGATGCTGAAGAATACGATATCATCTTCGAAGCGGAGTTGATTGCGATGCTTTTCGTGTATGTTGACGTCCTTGTGTTTTCAGGATAGACGCTTGAACACATCCTCCAAAGCCAAAGTGAATAACTTCGGTTAGATCGTGTTCCCCTGCCTGACGCCCCTCCTCACAGGAACCGTCGCGGTAATCGAACTTTCCTCAATCCTCACATGCATGGTGGCGCTCTCGTAAATGTAGCGGAACAAGTTGGTATATTTGGGGTCAATGCGGGCTTTGTTCATCGCCCTCAGTATTGGCCAGATCTCGATCGAGTCGAAAACTTTCTGGTAATCCACGAAAGCCATGTGAAGTGGGACGTTTTGCTCCGTACATTTCTCTATCAGTGTGAATATGATCAGCTGTGCTAAACCCTTTCCTGAAACCCGCTTGTTCGATTGGCTGGTGAAAGTCGAACTGCCGGCTCAGACTTTTCGTTATGATTTTTGTTAGCAGCTTGTAAAAAAATTATTTCTTCCTCAAGGCATTTATTTAATAGAATCAGAAGTGCTTCCTTAACTGTCTTTTGTTCAGTTTTCAGTATCGCGTTGAACATCAAGACATTGTCTTGAAAAAGATGGATGAGATTCCATCGAAACGTCAGCGAAACCATCCATCAAGGGACTTTAAACTAACACGGGTTGAACGCCAAGACATTGTCTAGTGATTAACGCTTTGACAAAGATGGAAGAGAGTCCATCGAAACGTCAGGGAAACCGTCCATTAAGAGACTTTAAGCTAACAGGGGATACTCGAAAAACCACTACTATATATATATATATATATATATATATATATATATATATATATATATATATATATATATATATATATAAATTCTATTCTAGATTGGTTCGAGGTTAGAAAAATATGAATTCTTCTATTTTTAGGGCAATTGTGAGGATGGAACATATTCTTATGGCAATTTATTCCACGATTTAAAGAATTCAGGCCTAGTTAACTCATCTAGTAGACCGTTAAGTATCCGGTAAAAGTACACATCTGGAGCTGTCTCTCAAAGAGATTTTTGACACTTTGCAAGATCAACCAATAACATAGGCTTTCTATCTAAATATATATCGCTTTTTTGCGATTTTTTAGCACGATCGTATTTTCAATCTCACCAGGAGGCAGTACAACACCTAGCCACGATTTTAAACGAAGTAAATATTTATTGTCTATAAAAAAAATAAGGAAAGAAAATAATGTATATCCGCTTAGCGAACGAAAACTGTGCTCTTTGCTCTTTTATCAAAACTAAGGGCATCCAAAGCTATGCACTACCCAGCGTGCATTCTATGAATCACTAAGCCAGGACATCCATGTTCCGCTCTATATTAGAGCTCGTCAGCCAGCGTAGATAAAGAGGTAAATCTGAAACACTCAGTATGAGCAGGAAAGATTTAAAAAGCGTAAACCTAAAAGTCTTAGTAGATATCTAACATCAGCGCCATCCGGTGTGAAACCGCCAAAACTTTTAATTCAAGAGCAAGACGCATATGTAGGTAGTACTTTGTTATCATAAGCGAATAGGTTATTAATACCGTTATTAAATAAATAGTATTAACTGTAAAAATAGTGTAGTAATATCACTATTGGATGTTCAGCGGTAACTCTAACAAATAAAGATCAATATAAACGGGAACACTACTGACCCCGGTATTGAGATCTCTTTAGTACTTCACTCATCTTCGCTTTTTTAGGTACGACCGCACTTTCATTTCACCAGGGGGTAGTGTAACACGTAGCTACGATTCTAAATAAAGTAAATATTTATCGTCCGTAAAAAATATAAAGAAATCCTTTAGTGGACAAAAACCGTGCAAAGCTCGCTCTTGCGTCAAAAGTAGTGACGTCCAAAACTACCCAGGCGTGCTATCCATAAATTACCACAGTAGGATATGCATAATTCGATCCATATCGAAGCTCGTGAGCCAACCTAGGCAAATAGTAAAGACCCAGTATCAGCAGGCGAGCCCGGGTAATTCATACTTTTGAACGCCCCGTAGAGTTCCTTTCCTATGAATATATATATATATATATATATATATATATATATATATATATATATATATATATATATATATATTTACTCAAAATGTAAACTTCTTGCTCAGCAAAAAAATTTCTAGCAACAAAGTAAACAAAATCAAATGTTATTCCTGTTACCGAAATCACTTGAACAGAAAATGAAATTAAAACTTTTTCTCGTAGAGTTTATATCGTAGTTTTCTCTTGATTAAAAAACTTCTGATGTTTTCAGCAACAAAAGCTTCCAATTTGGGGGTCGCCACAAAAAACATCAACCGCGTTTCTAAAGGAAACGTGTTTACAAGTACCGAAAAGCATTTTACCAAAAGTTTTTCAATTTTTATTTATTTATTCCTGATTTATTTTAAAATCGGAAAAGCAAAATCTGCAGAGTGGAAAGTTTTCGGTTAAATCGAAGCCCCTAAAATATTTGATGCGTTCTATTTCCCTTAATTTTAAACACATTAGGGAATTAAAGTTACTTAAAGGGACCTCAAAAGTGTTTGATCTTTTAATTAGTATTTATAAGTGATAATTGAATAAACTGAAAGTACTAAAATAAGTTTGAAGACTTTATATTTGACATGCTTGTTGCTATCTATTACTTTGGAGATTCGGTACACGAATGCTTTAAATATATCGCAAAAGTTATGAAAGTGTTTGAACAGGCAATTGTATATTCATTAATAAGCGAAGGTTCATAACGTATGTAAATATTACTGGTTTAAATACAAGGATTCCTCTTACATACAATTGGTAGTAGCAACTTAATAACGTCAATTACAAATAAATTTTTTGTAATTTTTGTAACATATTTTTGGAGTTCCGCATGGTTATAAAGTTTCTCACTAAAGAGGGAAATAGAGCAAACGTTATTTACGAAAAGATATATCAGGTGTACGACACACGACGCCTACTAGAGCAAACTTTATGCTTTCACTTTTTTGTGGTACCAATTTAACAATGTATTTTTTCGGGCTGAATAGAATCGAAAAATTTTCATGTCAATAGAACCAACGGGCTGCATGTTATCCCAATTTATTCAATCCTATTACCCATAAATGTGATTTTTCTGAATAATTTCAAAATTAGTGCAATATTTAATGTATTTCCGTGCTTAATCGTACAAGTGTCACTAAGATGAAATAATATGAAAATAAATTAAGAATACTGTTTCACAACCAGACATTTTATTTCGGTAGGAACCAGACATTACTGCTTACACATGATTTTTGTATGAAAATTTTAGAGATAGTGAACTCTAAATTGCATTTTTCAGTGGTTCTTATTCAAGGAAGTCGTAAAAATTAAGCAATCATGCAGTTAACATATTATCAATTTTTTCTTCCATGGAAATGAACGTATGGTTACCAATTTTTATTTTCCTTGAGTTTTGAAGACTAGCTCCACTCGCCTCCAAATAACCTCTTATTTACTTAGATAACACAGCCCCACAAAAAAAAAGTGGGGTATACTTTTGATGCGATATATCAGATCCGTAGTATTTTTGCCCGCTGATCACGAATCTGACGTCAGAATATCGCCATCACATCTCAATTTCTAACCTCAAAAAATAGGTAAAAATTAGTAAAAATTAAGAAAAATATACTCCTAAAAAATTGATTCAAGCTTTTTCATGAATCCAAAGATGTATTAATATGTATTCGGACACGCTAAGCTAATATTCATCGGTTGGATTGAGCCATACAGTTATGTTTTCTTTCTAACCTCAATAAATCAGACAGATATAGTGCTTCTCGAATGCAAAAACGAATTCAAATTAAAATTCAACCGATCCTTACCAAATTTGGTACACGGGGATTTTTTGGGTCGCTGATCACGAATCTGAGGTTGGATTTGCAAAATTCAAGATGGCAGATGTTTTCGCGCCATTTTGAACGCCGAGAAAATTCATCGGTCGATTTTTATTCTTCTACCTGCATCCAGGGCACCTCCACGTGGTGACGGTGGGCAACGGTGTTACTCCACTAGCCGGCAGTCCCTGGATAACGGCTTAGATGCCGTCATGGCAGGTAGAAGAAAGAGAATTACGATGCAGGGACTCGGAAACCCAGTATCGGCGGTTGGTCAGGGTGGGAAAGCGGGCCCGCAGCCGTCGTCATCCAGCGACCGTAGCTCTTCATGTGTGGGTGACTTGGCTCATGTAGAGTATAATGCTACAAGAAAACGGTCTCACGGTACAAGGACTTTTCATAAGTGCGATAAAAACAGTGATTCATTTTGTTATATTTGCTGTCAGCACGTATTTAGTAAAATGGGGTCACCGATAACGGATAAGATTAAAACCTTATATAAGGATTGTTTTAACATTGAAATACAGCACCAGGATACAGATTGGGTTCCCCACATCATTTGCAGTTCTTGCAAAATAATGTTGTACATCAATAAGAAGGCGATTAAATATTCCAGACCAGCAATATGGAATAGACCATACAGTGAAAATGATTGCTACTTTTGTACGAATGTTGTATCTAGGCATAATCGAAAAAATAAAAGCACTATTACTTATAACGATGTTTCGACAGTAACAAGACCAACTAAACTAATTCCGCCTCCTGAACCACTTGATGCTGATGTTATGGAAACAAATGATTTCACCTTATCAGTTCATGCCGAAAACATTGAGACTGTCGAAAAAGATTCAAATACTGTTACTAATGAATATTCTAGTGACAACCTATCATATACTAGTGACACAGATAAAGAATTTCTACCATACAACCGTAAACCAGAACCAATACTCGTATCACAGTCAGAACTTAGTGATCTAGTCAGAGATTTAGGCTTATCCAAAGATGGTTCAGAGCATTTTGCTTCCTTTTTAAAGAAAAGACATTTACTTAAGCCAGAAGCTACGTTTTCTTATTATAGAAACAGAGATGAAGAATTTCGAAAATATTTCACAATGGACGAGGAATTGTCACTTTCATATTGTACCGATGTAAAAGGTCTAATGGATGAATTTCAAAATAACTCATACGATCCTGAAGAATGGAGACTGTTCATTGATTCTTCTAAACGGAGCATTAAGGCAGTTTTGCTGCATAATACCAACGTTTACGCTCCCATTTCGATTGCTCATTCCACAGTTATGGAAGAGCAATATAAAAAAATGAAGCAGCTTTTGATAAAAATAAAATATGCTGATCATAACTGGAAAAGTTGTGGAGATCTGAAAATTGTAACAATATTGCTTGGCCAACAGTCAGGGTTTACACTTTTATTCCTGTTATAAATGTCTGTGGAATAGCAGAGACAGGGAACGTCATTATAAGAAAAAAATTTGGCCAACAAGAGAATCGTTCACTCCTGGTGAAAATAATGTATTGTTTCCACCATTGGTAGATCCAGGAAATGTTCTTATTCCCCCGCTTCACATTAAGCTTGGACTTATGAAGCAATTCACGAGAACATTAGATACAAACGGCCCATGTTTCAAATATTTGCATAAAAAATTTCCGAAATTTTCTGAAGCTAAAATGAAAGCAGGCGTATTTGACGGGCCACAAATAAGAAAATTGTTTCAAGATTCATTATTTGTTACTAAAATGAATAAAGTTGAAAAAGCTGCTTGGCTTAGTTTTAAAGAAGTCGCAACAAACTTTGCGGGGAAATAATAAAAGTCCTAAGTACAAAGAAATAGTCGAGAAAATGGTAAAAAATTTTCAAACATTAGGTTGCTTAATGAATCTAAAATTACATTTCCTGGACTCCCACATCGATGATTTCCCGGATAATCTTGGTGACTACAGTGAGGAGCAAGGGGAACGTTTTCACCAAGATCTGAAAATCATAGAAAATCGGTATCAAGGACGATGGGATGACCATATGCTAGCGGACTATTGCTGGTCGCTAAAAAGAAAAACAAGTCCTCAAAAGCGTTTGGGCAGAAAGCCTTTGAATAGGTCATTCGCGGAAAAAAGAACAAGATACAGCCAAAAAAAGGAAAGTTGGGCGCGGGTCTAACCTTCGCAATTCTAGGGCTTAAGGGTCTACTATTTGAGAGTATATGGTTTAAAAGTCCTGGTTTTCAGTTTATTGGGTCTCATTTTTAAAGTTACAGGGTTATTGAGGTCTATTTTTTGAGGTTATAGGGTGTGGGAGTCTAAGGTTTCAGGGTTTAGGGTTTAAGAGTATCAGGTTTGAGGATTCCCCAACTGTATACCATCTTGGATCCGCCATTTTGAATTTTGCAAATCCGACCTCAGATTCATGATCAGCAACCCAAAAAACCCCCGTGTACCAAATTTGATAAAAATCGGTTGAATTTTAATTTGAATTCGTTTTTGCATTCGAGAAGCACTATATCTGTCTGATTTATTGAGGTTAGAAAGAAAACAGAACTGTATGGCTTAATCCAACCGATGAATATTAGCTTAGCGTGTCCGAATACATATTAATAC
The DNA here is from genome assembly GCA_019049505.1 of Pachyrhynchus sulphureomaculatus. Lineage (NCBI taxonomy): Eukaryota > Metazoa > Arthropoda > Insecta > Coleoptera > Curculionidae > Pachyrhynchus > Pachyrhynchus sulphureomaculatus. Next base: position 105,803,857 of record CM032455.1, on the reverse strand, counting down.
ATCTTTGGATTCATGAAAAAGCTTGAATCAATTTTTTAGGAGTATATTTTTCTTAATTTTTACTAATTTTTACCTATTTTTTGAGGTTAGAAAAAAATTGAGATGTGATAGTGATATTCTGACGTCAGATTCGTGATCAGCGGGCAAAAATACTACGGATCTGATATATCGCATCAAAAGTATACCCCACTTTTTTTTTGTGGGGCTGTGTAATAAGTACTATGAGGTACATGACAGAATATCACCGAACAGTTGATACTCCAGGGGACAAAAAGTGGGCATTTCAGGAAAAAAATATAGAAATTTTTCTTAACTGTTCTTCATGTTTTTTTTGATGTGTGTAATCCGAATTTCAACTTTGCCACCTCGTAAATGTTGTGCGTTTTAAGTAAAATTCGCAAGACGACGAAAAAAAAAAACGCTCTTTTTCAGTTTTTCGCTTATAATGTGAAAAACTACTCACGTTTCGAGAAACGTATTTCTATATGAAAATAAACTCATTGAGGGTGAATGGTTTAGCGGCTAGAGCGCTTTGAAATTTAGTGAAATTTTGAACACCGCACTAACCCAAGAGCAATGCCCTCATTTCTCGCTAGGAGCTCTACTTTCTGGTCACAAATGTAGGTTAATAATTTTAATAAATATCGGCTAGTTAAATTGTTTTAAATAAAGAAATCGTGAAAATAGTAATCCGAGCGAGAAATGAGAAAGTGTGCTTGGCTTAGCACTATATCACTAAATTTCAAAACGCTCTAGCGACCAAACTGTTCATGCGTGTGTCGTTTTGAAATTATAAGCGAAAAATTGAAAAAAGAGCATTTTTTTTCCGTTTTTTGCATTATACTTAAAATTCACAACATTTACGAGATGAAGAAGCTGAAATTTGGAAAAATCATAAAGAATAGTTGAGAAAAAAACTTCTATATTATTTCCTGAAGTGACCACTTTTTGTCCTCTGTTTACTGGACTATCACCTGAGATCGCATTCGGTGATATTCGGTGGCGTTCTTTGCGGGAAATTGAACCTCATAGTAGCTACTATCTAGCTAACAAGAAGTTCTTTGGAGGCGAGTGGAGCTAGCCTCAAAAACTATCACCATTCTTCCATTTTCATGGAAGTAAAAAATCAGTAATATAATATATACAGTAATGTACTCATGTTCGCTACATGACTGTTTCATTTTGACGACTTCCTTGAAGACTAAAAATCATTGAAAAACATTATAAGCAATTTAGAGTTTACTATCTCTAAAAAATATTTCCATGTAAAAATTGTGTGTAAGCACTGGGTTATTTTGGGGGCCGTTTTTATTCCTCTGTGAAAGCTATTGGAAAAAAGCTTGTCAAAGTAAGAAACTTTGGGACTGAAACTACAATAAAAATTAACATTAATAATTTTTAGAAGCGTTTCGGAATTTAGGGTTTTTTTCCACTTATTTCCCACTGCGCCAGGTCTGTCTCCTTTTCAAGTGATTTACACAGTTTCGATAGTGCCGAGACTCAATTTAGGATGATCCCAGATAATGCGGACTAGCTGGGGTAACAATTGAGGAAAACCATCAGACTTGTTCAGGATTTGCTGCTGTCAGATAAAAAAAAAATGAAGATTCCCGTGCTTTGTAAAGAAGCTGAAGTATCCAAGATTGTACCTGGAGATTGAGGAGTGAAAAAAGGTCCTGCACGATGGATCCTCAAATTCCTGACACCAAAGCAAAAACTGGCTTTAGAGGGCGATGAGAGTTATGTTTCAAGAATTGTGACAAGTAACGAGACTTGAGTGTTTTATTGTAATCTTTTTACGAAGCAGGAGTCTATACTATAGCGCTCTTCAGCACCCAAGGTGAAAACTCAGTCGTCTTCAGAAAATTTGATTGCCACCGTTTTGTAGAACTACGAAATAATTTTGCCTAATAAATATATGGAAAAAAGGCTTACAATTAACGGAGAGGTTTAAGAAAGAACGATCTAAAACTGGAAGTGACTCATTAGAGATAAATGTCTGAATTTATGGGAAATCAAAACTTTGCTGTTGCACGAAAACTGCGGAGTCCATAAGGCACGCAACGTTTAAGCTATTACCAAAAGCTGGAGCTTCAACGAGTTACAACATCTACCTTATAGCCAAACATCTATAGAAAAGCCTCAGCGGCCACAAATTTTCCTCAGATGATGTCTTAAAAACCGTAGTTAGTGTCGTTTTCTGAAGCACTAACATAAGATTTTTTTTAGATGGAACAAAGTGTAGATGGTAGTTATGCAGGAAAAAAATTAAGCTATACAAGTTTTACTTTATACTGAGGTCGACGTATCTGTGTTTCTTTATTCTCTAGAAAAGTTTAATTTATTTGATAGATTTTAAGGAATGATGTCTCGAAAGATTCACCAGCTGTGATTCTGTTTAACACTAGGAAATAAAAATTTCAAAATCTATAAAATTTATCAGATGAAAAGACGAAATATAATAATCATGTCGTTCATGGAGTCTAAACTTTTGGATGAATTTTGTTGCATAATTCGTTACGATATCAAAGCCAAGGGATTTTTATGAGGATTTTACACATCTGTATCAAATTTTCAAGAAAAAATGGACAAAACGTGCAAAAGATCACAAAAACATTTAAATTCTGAAGAAGTCTACATTACTGAACGGATTTTGTTAAGTAATACGTGAATATATTCCATCATTATACTAAAAATCAAATTAGTTTGATATTAGATAAAAATGCAATAATAAACTCAAATTCATAAAACAGCTAAGAATTTTCAAATTTAAAAAAACAGTCTGGGTTGCTGACAGGAATGAAAATAGATAGTATTTCCCTAGTTTGATGAAGAAAGGAAGAACAAAAAATTCTGTTAATGTTCTTTACTTAGCTACCTCCAAGTTTCGATTCTTTGAAAGATCATCTTCCTGGGTGGCTGTTTGTAACTAAAAATGTGGCACTTTTTTAGACAAGGAGTATTTGTTGTTAAAAATCTTTACCTTAGTTTAGAATCTTAAAACTACTTACTCAGATAAAGAATACACACCCAATCTTTTCACTACGTGAAATTTTAGAAACACATTAAAACAATTTTTGAAAATTAACTACTTACGTGACTAAACGGTAAAAGCAGAAATCAAATATTCAAAAATGCTAAAAAAATATAAAGGTACTCGAAGAACAAAAAGTCATAAAGATTTGGAGATACAGGGCAACCGAAGGATCATAAAATGACAAAAGAAACAAAAGTTGTAGTATATTTATTTAAAAAATTTTACAGAGTTCACGTACTGTCGACAAGTGGTTGGAATGGTCGTTAAGACTTTGTTAATAATAATCTCAACGACCATTTAAATCACAGTTATCGATAGTATGTGAACCATATAAAATTGTTGACTCTTACCTTAATAATACAAATTTATGTTATTCTAGTGTATTTTTATATTGGTAGCATTCTTGTATATTTTATTCATAATTTTGTAATCTGATGACATAATTATATTATAATTAAATTAACTATATTCCTGTCCTAAGACATGGGTACACGGGAAGCTTTATTCTGATTAAATGTACTAGTCCAGCGTTGTAAAGATATGAATGTAGTTGTATATGCATGTTTTATAGATTACAATAAAGGTTTTGACTGCAAGAAATCAATAAATATCTTAAAAACAACAAGTATAGACAAAAGAGATCTAAATATTATTAAAAATTTGTACTGGAACCAATCAGTGGAATTTAAAATGGGGCTGAAAAAGTCCGAAAGCATAAAAATAACCCAAGGTGTAAGACAGGTATGCATTCTCTCACCACTTTTGTACAATCTCTATTCTAATGCTGTGTTTAATGAAGCCATCTATGATCCCATTGAGAGAATAACAGGTAATGGGCGCACACTGAATAACATACGGTATGCTGATGATACTGTTCTATTAGCAAATAATATCAAAGGTCTCCGTAAACTGATCAATCGTGTCGTAACAGACAGCGAAAGATTTGGAGTATCTATGAATATAAAAAAAAACCAAGTGGATGGTAATAACAAATAAAAATCTACCACTAGAATCGTTCGAAATCAGGGACAATACCGTAGAACAGGTCTTCATATTTAAATATTTGGGAAAAAAAATATAAATGACAAGTTGCACCCAAGAATTTGCTTTCTATTCTCGAATTGAACAGACCCGAGTAACAAACATGAATATGAACAGATATATCGCACAAGTCTCAGTCTCGAACTCCGATTGAGAATGGTGAGAGCGTATATATTCTCTGTGTTATTGTATAGATGTGAGTGTTGCACTCTTGACCTTGGCTCAGAGAAACGACTGGAATCTTTTGAAATGTACGTTTATAGACGCTTTCCTCGCATCTCCTGGGTACAGAATATAAAAAACACAGAAGTACTGGAAAGAATGAACAAAATGAAGGAATTACTAATAACCATAAAATAAGAAAAACTCAATACTTCGGACATATAATGAAGAGGCCAAAGTACGAGGCTGGTTTGAAAAGTCTGTGCAAAGTCCGAGAGATGGCACCACCGGCGCGTATCGAGGTCATGTTTAGTTAGTAGCATCTCTTGAATGAACGCACACCAAGTTTCAGCCATATTGGTCTATTTCTTTGTGTTTGGCATTCGTGTGAATCAAGGAAGTCGAGTGATTTTCAAGAAATGGACGAAAAAGAATTTCGTGTGGTGATTAAACATTACTTTATGAAAGGCAAAACGCCTCAGGAGACTAAAGAGGAGCTTAATAAACATTATGGTGACTCTGCACCTTCGATTAGAACAGTTAATAAGTGGTTTCAAAATTTTCGGACTGGCCATATGGGCACAAGTGACGCTGAACGTTCTGGACGGCCTGTGGAGGTTACGACTCCAGAAAATCATTGATCAAATCCATGATATGGTGATGGATGACAGAAGAGTTAAGGTGCGTGAGATTGCTAGTGCTGTGGGCATCTCGACTAAACGGGTACATAATATTTTGCATAAACATTTGGACATGAGAAAGCTATCCGCAAGATGGGTGCCGCGATTGCTCGCGCTTGACCAAAAACGGAATCGTGTGAAGTGTTGCAAGGATGGTTTGCAGCTGTTCCAGAAGAATCCGGAGGAGGAGGACTTTAAGCGTCGTTTCGTCACTGTGGATGAAACATGGATACATTACTACACTCCTGAGACCAAACAACAATCTAAACAATGGGTTACTAAGGGGGGAATCTGCACCAAAAAAGGCGAAGACCGTTCCTTCGGCCGGAAAGGTTATGGCGACTGTCTTTTGGGATTCGCAAGGGATAATCCTCATCGACTATCTGGAAAAGGGTTAAAACTATTACAAGTGAATATTATTCATCGTTATTGGACCGTTTGAAAACCGAGCTACAAGAAAAACGCCCGCGATTGGCCCACAAGAAAGTCCTTTTCCATCACGACAACGCACCAGCACACACCTCAGCAGTTGTGGTCGCAAAATTAATGGAAATAGGATTCCAACTCGTTTCACATCCCCCCTATTCTCCAAACTTGGCTCCCTCGGACTACTATTTGTTCCCCAATTTGAAAGAAATAGCTGGCGGGACAAAGATTTTATTCAAAGGAGGAGGTGATTGCAGACACTAATGGATATTTTGCAGACTTGGACAAATCCTATTATTCGGAAGGGATCAACAAACTGGAACATCGTTGGACGAAGTGTATAAGCCTAAAAGGAGACTATGTCGAAAAACAAAAAAAGGTTTACCCCAAACACATAAGTAGTTTTTATTTTTGCACGGACTTTTCAAACCAGCCTCGTACGAATTACGTCTAATTACACTGGTAAACAAAATATTGTAACTTTGTCGTGCCACATGGACTTTTATGATATTTTTTACTTTAATAGGTAGTTGGCAGTAAAAACAAACATTAAAAAAAATCTGTTAGCCAAGAATTTTATTCTCTTAAGCAATTTAAAATATTTGAAAAAAACAATGACCTCCTAAACCAAAAATGTAAAAAAGTTTTATTATGAAGTTACGATCTAAGATTTTCTAGCCACTTTAGATCCTGGTTGGTCCCTTTTGATTGACCAGCAGTAATCTGCCAACATATTTGGGTTCCATTTGCCCTGGTAACGTTTTTCCATCTTAGAAATGTCCTGATGGAACCTTTCTCCGTGCTCATCGCTCACAGCCCCCAAATTCTCAGGAAAAAATCCAGGTCTGAGTCTAAAAAATGAATCTTGAGTGACATGTTGCAACCCAATGCATGATAAGCCAACAACAGCTCGCTAACCAACTCTCTGAAGCTCTCACTCTTATGGTTACCCAAAAAATTTGTAACAACATTCTAAAAAGATTTCCATGCTGGTTTTTCTAAATCGCTGAATTTTTCTTCGAATACCGGATCTTTTATTAACTCTCTGATTTGAGGTCCTACGAAAACACCCTCTTTTATCTTTGCATCACTTATTTTGGGGAATTTTTCTTTTAGATACAAAAATTCACTCCCATTGCGATCCATTGCCTTTACAAAATTTTTGATCAGGCCTAATTTGATTTGCAATGGTGGAAGAAGTAATTCAGATGGCTCTACAAGGGGTAAATACTTCACATTTTTTATCCAGGAATTAAGGATGCACGCGTAGGCCATATTTTTTTATGATAGTGGTTTGTTCTGTCTCGACTGTCCCATTCCCATAAAAAGCAGCAGAATTTAGTATAACCCAGCTGAAGTCCAAGTAATAGGGCAACAACTTTTAAATCGCCACAGATTTTGAAAGAATATGTACTGTACTTGATTTTTTCAAGTAATAACTGCATGTTTTCATAAGTTTCTTTCATATTAGCAGCATGGGCCAGAGGTATAGAAGGAAGTATATTTCCGTTATGCAGTAACACTGCTTTTAGACTTGTTTTAGAAGAGCCAATGAATAAACGCCACTGGGAGAGATCAAAATCGATTTCCAAAATCTTCATAATCCCATTTATATCATTACAGTAAACCAAGTCCCCGTCTTGAGAAAAGTATGATCTGAAGTGTTGATCACGATTTCGAAAATAGCTGACTTTAGTTTCATGACGTAGCAAATTCCATCCTTTTAATCGAGATCCTAATAGTTCTGACTGCTTTTTTGACAAATTTAAATCGCGAACTAAATCGTTTAGGTCTCCTTGAGTTATCAAATGTGGCTTGGTTAGAATTTCTTCAAACTCAGACTCATCGTCCTCGTCAACACATTGGCTTGAAGTGGAGGAATGTGTATCGTCAATCTCAACGGACGCAAATGCAACTGGTATAGGCAAATTTTCACTATGAGGTACAGGTCTCATGGCTGAAGGTAAATTAGGGTAAATAACTGTGTGTTTTTTCTTGAAATTTATGCCTTTTACGTCAGTAAGACAAAAAATAGCAGTCCGAAATGTGATCTCTTGGTTCGGTCCAAATCATGGGTACAGTAAACGGCATATGACGGGACCCTTTCTTCCAATCGGTTAAATGCTTCACACACGTTATGCAACAAATATGAGGGGCCACAGCGAAACCTAAATACCGGTGATAACTCCCCAAGACTAGTTTTATGAAATTTCGTCTTTGTTTTTTGAAAGTCAGTTCACCACAAACATAACAAAAAGAGTTCGGATCGTTAATACATTTTCTCGACATGTCAACGTAGTTAATAAATCACAATATTATAATGAAATCACAGACAAATAGTTTTATGACTATTTCTTCGCGAACGTTCCTTTGCTTTTATTGCCGTAGTGCTAGTTATAAGTATTACCGTATCACAAGAAAACTAAGGCTAATTGAAACAAGACAACGGCAGTTTAATAATGAGGGTAGTTAGCTAAAACAGTATTAGCTATCAAAGTTCGTGTGGCATTACTAGTGTTGACCAGTGTTATTGAAGGTAAAATAAAGGCAAACGATCGATCGGAAGACGACAGAATTCTTGGCTGAAGGACATACAAAGTGGTTTGGATGTGCTTCGAGTGGTATTTTTCGAGCAGCAGTTTTTAAAGTTCCTTTAGCTGGCTGAATCGCCAACCTTCGTTGAGAGACGGCGCGTTGTAAGAAGAAGAAGAACCCTTTTCTCTTCTTCTTTCTTATATGGTGTGCCATTATAAGTAGGCATAATACCTGTTTTATCCCGATTAGCTGCCGGGATAAAACAGGCACGGAGTACATTACACAATGAACATGGAAAAATAATAATCGAAAAAAAAGAAAAAATTGGCATCTGGAAACAATACATCACAGAACTCTTTGAAGATGACAGACAAGAATACGTTGACGATTTAAAATGCATGGACAAACTCCCGATAATACCAGCAGAAGTTGAGAGAAGGCTATAAAACAAACAAAAGACGGAAAAAGCCCCTTGTCCGGATAAAATTCACAGTGAATTTATACAACTTTTTGACGCTGATAATATCCTGTGGCTTACAGAGACAAGATTTATGAGACTGGAAACATACCGAAAACTTGGTTAAGATCTACATTCATTACACTGCCCAAACAATCGAATGTTTAAACGGTTGTACCGATTACCGTACTATTAGCTTGATGAGTTACCTATTGAAGATATTCCTACGAATAATTCATCAGAGAATCTTTAAGATATGCGGAGAATAGATTAGTAGCACGCAATTTGGATTTCGTAACGCCCTCGGAACAAGAGAAGCCTTAATCACCTACAGGTTATGGTTCAGAGATGTAGAGACATCCAACGCGACGTATTTGCATGTTTTATCGACTACCAAAAAGCGTTCGACAAAGTGCAACATCATAAACTGATGGAAATCCTGCAAAACACAGGGCCGGAAGAACGAGACATTCGAATTATTAGAAACTTGTACTGGTACCAAACAGCAGTAGTGCGGGTAGAAGAAGAAGAGTCGGAGAAGAAGGGAGAAAATCGAAATTAGACGTGAAGTGCAACAGGGGTGTGTGCTATCGCCCTTGCTGTATAATTTATACTCGGAGACAATTTTTCGAGAAGCACTGGATGAAGTGAACACTGGCATTAGGATCAATGGGGAATACATTAACAATATCCGATATGCGGACGATACGGTTGTGTTTGTTAATAACATTGAGGAGCTCCAAGCACCGGCGTGGTCAATGCTAGTGGAAGGTATGGATTATCGCTCAATATAAAAAAAAAACTAAACTCATGATAATAGCCAAGAACAGTAAATGGACAGCTAACCTGAACAACCAACAAATCGAAAGAACACAAAAGTATACATATTTGGGAACCACAATTAATGAAGAGTGGGACCACTCCTTAGAGGTCAGATGTCGCATTGAGAAAGCAAGAGCCGCATTTAGAAGAATGTCACAACTATTCACTTGCCATAACTTAAATTTACAGACGAAAGTTAGACTGTTGAAATGTTATCTTTTCCCGGTGGTGATGTACAGAGTCGAGTCATGGACTGTAACAGAGGCTTCCTGCAGAAGGCTTGGTTCATTCGAAATGTGGCTCTATAGAAGAATATGAGATTTCCGTAGACAGTCCACATCATTGATCTCGAGGTATTAAGGAAAATGGATAAAGAAAAGGAAGTGATTAAAAACCATTAAAATACGAAAACTGGAGCATTTGGGGCATATTATGAGAAACAGCCAACGTTATGAACTGCTGCAGCTGCTTCTACAGGGAAAGATAGATGGGAGGAGGAGTCCGGGAAGAAGAAGACACTCATGGATGAAAAACTTACGCATGTGGTTTAATCAAACGAGAACGGGACTCTTCCAAGCTGCGGTGAATAAGATACAGATTGCTATGATGGTCGCTAACATCCGAAGTGAATAGGCACTAAGAGAATTTATGTTTTTGAAAATCTAATTACTTTGTCACAGTTTTAAACATATACATAGTTAGTGAGGAATATGAGGACTATGGTAATCTAAAAATGAAGAAAAAATCTTTGATACTTCATGATTTAGCAAACAAGACGATCCAGTTTAAATTTTAAGTGCAAAGAAATTGATAAATTTCATAATTTAAACTAAACTAACACGCTAACGTTATACCAAGTTGGAAAACTCTATCCTGTTTTGATTTTTTTTTATAAATAATTACATCCTTATTGTTAAAAATTGTTTCACTAATTCCTTAAAGCCACTTCAGGTACAGTAATACCCCGCTTAGCGCGACCCCGTTACGCGCGGTTTCACTATAACGCGAATTTCAAATTTCGCGCTCATGTAGTCATTAACTTCTCTATGGTCGCGGGGGGATCCCCGCTTTCTCTGAATATTCTCTTTGAAGAATTGGGAATTCCCTGTCCTTCGACTTTGTTCTATGGGGATTTCCTCGTTCGTTTCGTGTGTTCATTTGTTCCGTAATGTTAGTTCGGTCGGCTGGCAGTTTTGTTTTAATATTTATTGGAGATACATACATACATAATTTAACCCTACGTTAAAAATGCCGCCTGTAAAGAAAAAAGAGCGTTAAAAAGCGTCACTTTGGAATTGAAGATGAAAGTGTTAAGAAGAATGGAAAATGGAGGCAAAGCAACAATTGTTGGGAGAGATTTGGACTCTCAGAATCGACTGTGAGAACGATTTATAAAAATCGGGAAAAAATTAAAATCTCCAGCGAAGGTTCAACACCTATAAGTGCAACAAAACTTTCTCGTTCGAGATCATCTATCTTAGAAAGAATGGAAAGAAATTACTGTCAGTCTGGATCGAAGATTTGAATAAGAAGAACACACCACTAAGTCAAGATCTCATATGCACAAAAGCAAAATCTTTGTATGAGATGCTGAAAACAAAAGAAGGAGAAGGGAGTGCCACTCCGACTTTTGCTGCCAGCAGAGGCTGGTTCCATCGGTTCAAGCAGCGTTCTAATCTTCACAATATCCACATAACAGGCGAGGCGGCCAGCGCGGACATTCAAGCTGCAGCTGAGTTTCCAGACAAGTTTCAAGACTTCGTTAGACGAGAGAAAATTCCTGCTTGTCTCATCTTCAATGTTGATGAGACCGCACTTTACTGGAAAAAAAATGCCATCTCGAACATTCATTTCTAAGGAAGAACGTCAAGCCAGTGGTTTCAAAGCTGCGAAAGATCGACTAACACTTCTGCTGGGTGGTAATGCCACTGGTGATTTCAAACTGAAACCTTTACTAGTGTACCATTCAGAAACACCCGATGCAATGCGAGGCACAGACAAGACAAGTCTACCAGTTGTGTGGCGATCAAACAGAAAGGCGTGGGTTACACGGGAAATTTTTCAAGAATGGTATTCTAATAGTTTTTGCCCATCAGTCAAATCATACTGTGACAGAAATGGGCTTGAACCTAAAGTTATATTTACTCTTAGACAATGCCCCAGGACATCCAACCTCACTTGATACGCCCAGAAGACTTAAAAGTGTACGTAAAGTTCCTTCCACCAAAACACTACGTCAATATTACAACCTATGGACCAGGGGAGCAATAGCAAACTTCAAAGCTTATTACCATCGCCGCACTTTTTAGCCAACTAATTCATGAAACTGAAACGGGGAAGGAAGACAGTCTATGCGAGAGTGGTGGAAGTCATAACAACATTATGAAGTCTATTCACAACAGTAGAAGAGGCTTGGAAGGAAGTTAAAATGAGTTGTATGAATGGGGTGTGGCGTTAATCTTTGGCCAGATGTAGTGGAAGCACCTAGAAGAATTGTCCAGATGCAGAGACAAGTGCTTGAAGACATTGCTGCAATGATTGAGGGTCCTGAACTTGAAGATGTCACGGTAGAAGATCTCGTAGAACTTGTAAGCAACGCACGAACGATCCTATTAGCAATGAAGATCTGATCGAGTTACAGAATAATCCTATCTACGATGAGGAAGAACAAGTAGAAGAGAAAGTTTTATCTTCAGAGGGAAATACAAAATGCACTTTCAAAAATTTATTCAGGTTTGGACATATTGCAGAGTATAGACAATAATGATGACCGTGTCTTGACCGTGTTGTCAAACAATTAAAAACAGTGTTGGGTGTTATGAACGTATTTTACAAGAACGTAAAACAAAACGTTACCAAAAAGACAATAGATGTATTTTTTCCGTAAAAAATAAGAGTATGTATTGCATAAAGTGTTCTTAGAATTAAAGTGATTGATTAAAATGATTTGTATTTTTTTGTATTAAATTTTGACTATGTTTTAATCATAAACCTCGATATACGCGAATTTCAGTTAACGCGATTTTTTTCGGAACGTATCCCTCGCGTAAAGTGGGGTAATTACTGTATTCAAAATTTCAATGTATTGTTTTTTCTCATTACAATATGGATCATATTGGAAAAAAACATACTGTACCCTAACTTTAAACCAACATGGATATAACCACAAAATGTTCAAATGGCAAATATTTTATCGACTGACACACGAAAATCAGGATGATTTTAACCGGGTAATTTTCATGTTTTAGTGTTTAATACGGAACACTTTCAGGATGACTTTGTGTCTGTCTCTGTCACACCTGATTCTTTCTCTCCGAAACTATTTGACATAGAAAGTTGAAATTTGACACAAAAATAGGAATTAATGGCAAAATCAGATCCTTATAGTTTTGAGAACGCGAGTTCAAAAATATACCTGATGTAATTACTTTTCACACTTTTCTTTGCATTATTTTTAAAAA
>CM032455.1:105789381-105791136 GCA_019049505.1 Pachyrhynchus sulphureomaculatus | reverse complement strand
TTTTGGCATTTTTTTTGTAATACGATGTATTCACTAAAATAAATTACTTCGCTAAATGTTAACTATATAAAAAATTTTCGAAATTGAATTATTACAATTTAGTTTGTTAGAAGTCTTAAGTACTAAAAGATTTTCCCTGAGACCTCAGAGTCACTGGTGTGAATAATTTTAGAGGAGCATGGAGTGCCTCACCACAGCTTTATTTCATGTCGTTCCCTTCCACACAAGTCACTTTCGATTTCAGTAGTTAGTTTATGGCATTAAATTGTAGTTAATTCCATAAGATTTATATTTAAAATTGAGAATTACAAAAACCAACAAAAATTGTAGAGGAAAAGCCTCGGGTAAGCAAAATGAAGATTTACTTCATCAAGCTCAATTGAATTTTGTACACTCTGTAAATAAAAAAAAAAAAACAACTAAAAACAGCTTTCGGTTTAACCAAACCTCTTCACATGAAACACGAAATAGTACCACTCAGTAGCGCCACAGGATAGTTGGTCTTAAAACAGGACCACAAATGGTACCAGGACTTATAATGTCAAAAGGGCTGAAACAGGGATATTGTTTATCCTCCATCCTTTTTAGGATATATCTGGAAAGCATACTAAAGAGATGGAAGTAAAAATGCAGACCAAATAGGATACCATTAATTGACATTATGTTATACAAGCTAGGTTTCGCAGATGACCAGGTGGTACTGGTTCAAGATGGCGTCGGATGAGAAAACTATTTGACCAATACAGTAACTGGAGTTTAGAAGTCAATATAAGGAAAACGGAATATCTATGTATTAAGAGACAAGCAAAAGCTTTTATATTGGATCGAACTACGATAAAACACTGCTTCGACTACAAGTATCTGGGTATAAGAATTTTCAGAGGATGGAAGGCAATAAAAGAAAAAATGCATTAGGAAGAAAGGCCATTAAAATGATAAACAGCATTTTATGGGATAAGTTTATTAATAAAAACAACAAAAAAAAAGTAGAAATATGAAACCATAGTGAGAAGTAACGCATAATATATCTGTGAAGTATGACCTCTGAATGAAAGAACATTAGCCACACTGGAAATTGACTTCTGAAGAAGAGCAGCAGGAAGATCTAGAAGATAAAGTCATCAACGAGCGTATTAAAGAAATCATGGGAACTAAACACAGCATCAGAGGTGACATTCTAACCAAACAACTTATATAATATTGAATGTATATGTCCATTTAGGATAAAAAGACTACAGTTTACAGATTGAAGGACAAAAATGAAACACACTAAGATATGCAAACGTAGTAGTGCTTATTGTGGATTATCGCATGGAACTATAGGAAATGATAAATGAGCTAAAAGAAAGATCAGAGGAATTAAAAAAACAAAAATAATGAATAGATCTTCCCTACTCAATAACGAATCATCATGCTAAATAGAACAATATTTATACCTGGGACATAACGTAAGAATAGATAGAAAATGAAAATATCTATTGTAACGAAAAGAACAAAACAGATTTTGGGAGATTAAAACATAATCGAAAACAAAAATTAAATCAATGTGTTATCCCAGTTGTGCTGCATGGGGCTCAAACGTGGGCTATCAAAGAAAATAACGACTAAGATTCAGAATACCCAACGGCACACGATAGGAGCAGTCTTAAGTGTAAGACTAAAGAAGAAAAAATATATAAAATGGCTTAGAGAACGACAGGAGAGAATGAAAACTATGGGAAAAAAAAGATGTTCTGGCGACTCTTATTAGGATGG
>CM032455.1:105734381-105784381 GCA_019049505.1 Pachyrhynchus sulphureomaculatus | reverse complement strand
TAATAAAACCATATTTTCCAAGATTTAGCATAAAAGCTAACTAAAAATAAAAACACACAAAAAATATGTGCATCCATTACCATACAAAAGTGTTTTTGCCAGTCTGATCCTTGGCCGTAGACCGAGATGTATTGATCTGGTTTACTTGTTTTCGAGGTACAAAGAATATTAAATATGTTTCATTGGCAATTCTGTCGTTTTCCGATCGATCGCTTGCCTTCAATAATTAAACGTAGTAGCAATTCGTATCACAAATGTTTTTCACATGTTTCATACAATTTTTTTTTTTCTAATTTTAAAATGATTTAAAAAGATAAAAATTATTTATTTTATGAAAATAATCAAGTGTTTCTTCCGGTATAGAGTGACAGGCAGAATGTCTGCGACATATGGGATTTTTCTTTATTATTAAATCACTGAAAACCCAAAAACTGATTCCACAGTGCCGATTGTCATTTGTCCTTAGGTGGACAAATGACAATCGGCGAGAAATTTGAATTTTCTAAAGTTTAAAGTCCAAAAGTCATTCTATTTGTTAAAATATGGAAAACATTTATTAAGAAAAAGTGATTAGTATTACATTTTATGGTAGTGTGTAAAATTTTAGATCGATTGAACAAAAAACGTCAATTTTTTTTTCCCGAATTCGTGGTCCTTTTTTCAACATAGTATAACTTCAGAAAGCTACCTGCAATTCTTAAACACAGAAATATCTAATTTTTTACATGAACTTCCAATTCAGCATGATGGGAACTATTTTTCCAACAAGATGGCGCGTCATTCATAGTACGCTGCAAGTGCGAGAATACTATTTTGTCCAGTCGATATGTAATTATGCACACTACCATAAAATAAAATTCTAAACATTTTTTTTTAAAATGTTTTCGATATTTTATCAACCGAAGTGACTTTTGGACTTTAAACCTTAGAAAATTTAAATTTCCCGGCATATGATAAAATTACCTCAAAATCATTTTTAACAATGAATCTTAAGGGGTTACATACACCTGGAATTTTCAGAAATTCAATTTTTTTTACGGAATTTTTTAAGAAAATTCCATTCCATTACAAAGTTATAGCATTAAATGTGACCTGGCCTCGGAGTGGGACCACTACCTGTCTTCATACACTGTCTGTAATATTACTCAATCAATTTTTAATTTTTTATCTCTTTTTTTTTTAAATCTTAATAATTAGTTTTTCTACAAAATGTCTAGAGTTTTTTTTAATTAGTCTAATAGACAGTTTTTATAATTAATTAAACATACATTTTTTGGTCGAAAATTACATACTAAAGTTTGAAACACCATAAATTTTTCATTTTTTAAAAAAAAAAACCTTCGACAATTTTTAACTACTACATTATTTTGCAAAATTAATTTTTATTTTTGCCGATTGGATTATTTCTTGTGAAGTTATCTTGCAGACAAGGATGCGCCATAGTTTTTATCGGTGGTCCATTTAATTCATTAAAAATTCGATAAAAAATAATAACATTTAAAACATATTTAAAAAAAAAAAAATTCTTATAATTTAAAGTACAATAAAAATATATAATCGCCATTCTTTTGTATTATTCACTTAATAACCTTTAAAATATTTTTTTAAAATATATACATACTTTTTGCAGTGCTCAGATGTATGTAAGCCCTTAACCCCTTACTGCATGACTTTTTTATTTTTGCAAAAAATATATATATGTTAGATAATATTTTTAAATACACGAAATAAATGTTAAAAAAAAAATTGGTCACTTTTTTATCAAGATATGAATCACCTTTTGACATGTGCCATATTTGGCACAAATTGGGGAAAACGGAAAAAAATTAAACTAGAGAATAAATTTCGGTAAAAATGTTTTAAACGTGTCATACAAAGTTTATTCAGTATGGAATTTATAAAAACAGTTTCGGTCTTTATTTAGGCATAAAAATACCACACACTTGTTACAAGACACATGAGATTTTCCCTTGCACTCAGGATATTTACATCTTTGGCGATCTTCATTTACTTCTGGCCAGTGGCTCAAGTTATCAGTTCTAACTTCCTGGGCTGGTATTTGTGAAAAGGGATACTTTCTTTGTTTCAAATCTAGCTGAGGCTGTAGGCAGGTGCTTGGCCTTCCCTTTTTTTCTGACTCACGCCAGATTTCGTTAATACTTCTGCAAGAGCAAGCTTGAATTCTGAGAGCGACAAATATAAGTTATCATTTTGCAAACTTCGTCCCCACAGTATCCAACTGTTAGCGCAAGTCATATCAAGAAAATGGAAAAAATACCCTCATATACCACTTTTTTGATCTAATTTGGATTCTATAGTATCCTAGCATGCTATCTAGGAGATCTACTCCTCCCATATAAGCATTATATACAGCAACGCTTTGGGGACGGGGGATTTTTATATGGGTATTTGATTTTTTGCAGAACCTCGTTGCTTCTGATGTAGGCTGACTGTCAACATAGGTTGA
Organism: Pachyrhynchus sulphureomaculatus; assembly: GCA_019049505.1. NCBI lineage: Eukaryota > Metazoa > Arthropoda > Insecta > Coleoptera > Curculionidae > Pachyrhynchus > Pachyrhynchus sulphureomaculatus. The sequence continues at coordinate 105,781,914 of CM032455.1, read as the reverse complement.
TACGGTATTCACAACTTTATTATCATACCAGGACACTGCAGATATTTGCACACCATCGACAGTTGCCACTTTTTCCAGAAATGTACCTCTACCTTTTTTTTTTCATTTCCGATTCCTTAGGAAACTGCAAGCATGGTACACGATTAGCTCTTACTGTACCCAATGGTAAAATGCCATTTTTGGTGAGATATGTTAGCAGGGGAATGCTTGTAAACCAGTTATCAAAAAAGAGTTTGTAGTTTAGATTTTTCGGAATAGATTCTGAAAGTTTACTACAACGTTGCTACTGGCTCCTAGATCAGGCTGATTATTCTCAAGCACCGTAGTTCCACGGTAAAAATCAAAGTCGTAAGAAAAACCAGACACGCCGCTTAGAACGAAAACTTTATATCCCCATTTATGGGGCTTTTTGGGATTATATTGTTTTAGAGTTGAGCGTGCTTTCGTTGGGATGATTTGTTCATCGGCGGCCATATGTTCTTCTTTAGGAACAAGTAGAAATCTGTCACGAATCTTGTTCAGAAAGGGACGTATTTTAAAAAGTTTATCATAGTCAGGTTGACCCTGAGGAACCTGCAGTGTGTTGTCGTTGAAATGCAGAAATCGTTTGATTTCTTCAAATCTGTTGCATGTCATAGCACTGGAGATATTGGGAATTTCCAACGAATTATTCCAATAAGACCTGGTCGATGGTAACTGAATAATCGACATATATATAGAAATGCCACAAAAAACACGAATTTCTTCCTTGGATATATTGGGTGGCTTTTCAGGTCTACTTTGAACCCCGTACAAATTTGACTGTTCAGTTATGTAAACGAAAAGTTCTTCAGTAAAAATGAAATTGAAGAAATGGATAGGATCTTCTAATTCTTTTATGAAATCAGGAAGAATTGTACAACCTTGAAATTTTACAAATTCCTCAGAGACAGCTAGAAATTTATTCTCCCAATCAATGGTTTGCTTCTGCTTTTTTTTCGGCTTCTCTTTGGTCGGTTTATTAGTCGATGTCGATGGTAACACATTCTGATGATCTATAAAAGTTTGCCCTAATGCGGACAATGGCATGTCATCATCATCATCTTCTATATCGGTTTCGTCAATAATAACATCTTCGTTTGTCGAAACGATTCTTTCGTTTTCACTGTCTGACTCATATAGGAGAACGGACTTTCTAGGACCCAACAAGTCATTTCTTTGATGTTCATCGTCCGAGGATAAATTTTCATTGTCACTAACGTCACCATTTGGAATTCGGAAATTTCTGGTGCCATAAAACTTGCTGGGGTCCATCTAAGAAAGAGATGTAATTATTATAAATTATCATGTCTTTATATAAAACTGTTCCAAATATGGCACAGGTAAATAAACTCATATTTTGTCTTCAATACGTCAAATTATAATTATGATATTACCTTAGTAGCAAAATTAGACACCTACCTTTATAAGAATATTTTTTTCACAACAAATTATTCACAAGAGAGTATGAAAACTGTTGATCTAAAAAACCACAAAACAGGATATAGCGTGTCACAAGCCGCCACTGGACTAATGGCTTTTCCTGGCGTCGAGATTTGACTGCGGTGGAGTCTGCGCGTTTTACGTCAGAGCAGCGAACGTGCCGGATATGGAACAATTTGAAATAAGATCCTTAAGCTACTCAGGGACTTAGAAAAAAAATATATTTGATGTGTGACAAATTTGGGACAGTATGCGGTAAGGGGTTAAAATATATTTTGCTCCCGTTTCGAGGAAAGGCAAGGTTTCTACCGTGCGGAAAGTGACGCTTTCCGTAGTCACTAAATATCTACTGTATTAAAATTATACGTGTTTGTTAATGTTAAAAATTATTTCGTTGTAGGATCTATCAATCGTGAAGGCTGTGAAATTCTTCTGAAAAGGGGGATGCGTCCTGCAGAAGGCAAGGACGGTTGCTACTACTACACCCGAGACGCACGACTAAAACTGTCAGCTTTAGGATTTTTAAGTTTGGAACAAGTGCTTGAACTTGCGTCAAGAGTTACGTGTGAGGTAAGATTTTACATTATATATAAATCAATTTTTCAACTCTTGTAATAGGTGGCAAATAATTCTTTACACTTAAATGACACGTCATGAATTAGACCATGCCAAATTGAAGTGACTCCGAGGTTTCGCCTGCGAGATGTCTTCAGAGATCATTACGCATCAAGATTAGAATACGAGATAATTCTGGAAAAGCTCATGCTAAATATTTTTACCTGACTAGTCTTCACCGAACCGTAACTCTGTGTAATAAACAGTTTCCACTTGTGATGCAGGCAGTAATTCGTATCTCTACTCTATTAAGTTAAGATTAAAACAGTGATACCAATAGGTAAGTGGAAATTTGACGCCTATTGTTTAATATTGAGGAGATGAAAAAAACACCTCTGTAAAGTGTCTTTTCGGCCGTTAATATACCAACTCTCATAGGCGCCGCACGACGTTTCAACAGAAAAAAAAATTACGTATAGTGTGAGAAATTCTCTATAGAGACAGAGACGAAGGAAAAATGATATCTGTGACTTGTGAATACCTAAGATTTAAAAGCATGCTTGCTCTCCCTGGTAAGCTGTTTAAGGCTATTGACCGCTGGGCAGCCTGATCGTTAGGGTTCTAGCCCAGTTATAAAAGACTATATCAACTATTAAAAATCAACAACGTCCATATTTCAGCCGTGATCACTGTTTTCTCATATGTTAATCCATCTCATCATTAGCCGAACTAGCATTGACAAGCGAGAGAGCAAAACTCCGCACTGACGTACAGTTCTCCCGTTTATCGATCCTAGCTCGGCTGATGAGCCGTGATACGGCGAAACGCGTCCCGAGATGGATTGGCAGATGAGAGAACAGTGGCCACCGCTTAAGTATGGACTTTGTACATTTTTAGAAGTTGATGTTTTTTTATAAGTGGATTAGAACTCTAACGGTCGAGCTGCCCAGTCGTAATTGTTAGTAACAACCTCTGTGTGTATTTAGGCTTTTACAAGTCAGAGATACAATTTGTTGTATCTTATGGCGATTTATGCCACTACTACAATAAGTACTTCGAGTGTGTTCTTTCGTTTGTCGATCCTAGCTCGGCTGATGAGCCGTGATACGGCGAAACGTGTCTCGGGATGGATTGATAGATGAAAGAACGGTGGTCAATGCTGAAATGTGGACTTTGTTCATTTTTAGTAATTGATATAGGTTTTTAAAGATAGATGAGCTATTCCATTAGTTCTGCTGGCCATTTCGTGTAGAATTCTGGCTTTACATCAGTTTAATATGCTGATATAGTTAAATATTGGTTTACGTGATATTAAATTACTAGTTTTCGTCTATAATTTTAAAGAATCCAACAACCCGAAGACTACGTTTGCTGGAGACGAAATTTTCTTAATTTTAGCACAAAGTATAGTGTAGTTTAATAAATATTCGAACATTATTTTTTAAATTTATTTAAAAAATAATTTTCCACTTATCTATTTTGTAACTTATTCTAAAAATCTAGAGTAAGCTAAATACGAGGGTTGTACGATAAGTACTTGGTCTCGCCCAGAAATAGCGCTACTACTATTTAAAAAATTATATTTTTCGTAAACACAAATTTCACGAGACTCCTGTCAAATTTTCAAGTCACTGTCAAGTGATTTAGTTTATGAATGACAGCCATTTAAATAGGACAACTTTTCTGATTTTACAACAGTGGAAAAAATTGAATATCGAGCAGCGAGTGTTTTTGGAAATGAAAACGAATGATGATATAAAAGAGGAACTCAGCGAACTTTATGGAGACTTTACACCTTCATTATTGACCATAATATTTGGACAGATGAATTTAAACGCGCCCGTACAAGCATTTTTGATAAAGAACGTCCAGGTCGTCCAAATGAGGTCAGAAATGATTAAAAAAATCCACGATATAGTGATAAATGGTCGGAGAGTGACAGTGCGTGTTGGGTGTGCAATTGAACGGGTGCAAAACACTTTAACAACTCATTTGGATATGGGAAAGCTTTCCGCAAGATGAGTGCCGCGATTGCCTATAACTGACAGTAAACACGCACGTATGTCAATTTCAAAAGAATGTTTGGCGATGTTAAAACACAATCAGAATGATTTTTAGCGTCGATTCATAACTGTTGACGAAACATGGATTTATCACAGCACGCCAGAGACCAGAAAATAGTCCAAACAGTGGGTTTTATTTAGCGAACCGGCGCTAAGGAAGGTCAAGGCGTCTTTATCAGCCAACAAAGTCATGGCCACAGTGTTTTGGGATGCACGCGGCATAATCCATGTCGATTACCTTGAAAAGAGTAAAACGTTAATGGACAGTATTACGTCAACTTATTAGATCATTTCAACCATGCTGTAAAAGAAAAATGTCCGCAATTGGCGAAAAAAACAAATTCTCTTTCTTCAAGACAATGCACGCATGCAAACTTGTGTCCTCGCCATGGCAAAATTCCATGAGTTAGAATACGAATGATGCCGTATCCACCATATTCGGTAGATTTAGCTCCCAGCGATTATTTCCTATTTTCGAATATGAAAAAATGGATCGGCGGAAAAAAAATTGGCTCAAACGATCAGGTTATTGCTGAAACAAACGCCTATTGGTTTGAGAAATCGTATTTTTTAGATGGGATACAAAAGATAGAAAAACGTTGAACCAACTGTATCGAGCTAAAAGGAGACTATGATGAAAAATAAAATAAATTTTACACATAAAAATGTTTTTATCTTGTCAAGGTCAGGTACTTATCGTACAACCCTCGTAGATACATAAAATCTCTACTCTCTTCATAATATCAGTTATTCTAACAAAAATGCAGTTCTCCGTTACAAATAGACGTTTGTAATTCCAAAAGTAAATTTGAAAATTAAAAAGAAAAACCGATATTTCCCCTCTTTTATTTATTCACTAATCTTCTATTTTCATCGCTAAGTATTGTATCCGTGAAAAAATCCTCTGCCTTTTTTTGCTTCTGTTCTCATTTTAGGGCCCCCAAATTATAACAAAGTTTCCAATTTCCACTGGTCTCTCTGTCTGCTGCATACCCACACGTGCATAACTCTCGAACGAAATAATATATCGATTTCAAATTTTCTTCACATATGTTTGAAGTAAAAAAGAATCTTATAGTTTTGGAGTGATACGCTTCAAGGGAAGCGTGTGAAGAAGATAGTATTCAATAAATTTTATATAGTTTCAATAATATGAGACCTTTCCCAAATAGTTGGTTGTAATAATTAAATATTTTTAAAGTATTTATAGTCAAACGTGTAAGGAATTAATGAGAAGGAAGGAGGTAAGGGGGAGTTGTTTGGAAAGTATTCGGTCTTTTTCAGTGTTCTCGGAAACGAAGAATCTGAAAATTGTGTTATTTTTTCATTATATCCAATCCAGCTCAACTTACCTTTTTTATCATTTAGCACTGCGTTACCAGCCTCAGTAGCATAGTGAGTTAAAAGCCTGCATATGAAATCTATTGTCCCTGGTCGGTTCCGGCAATCAGCTGGGTGTGTGTGTGTGTGTGTGTGTATTTTTAGGTAGTATTTAATGCAGACATGTAATAACGCTCGTGGTAGCACTACAGCGTTGTCTTAAAAGTGCCGTGAAATACAATTATGTATGTTTCTGCACTTGGGCAATGTTGACTGATGTTATGACATTCCCGTCCATATATCTCATGAGTGATGTAATCAGAAAAATGGTAAAAATCCCTATAGGGGCGAGCAGCAGGTGGACTATAAAAAAATCATTTAAAATGTCGAGATCTATTGCTTGCATTACGTTATTTTTGGTGTTCCGTACGGCACACTTATGGAAATTACTGTCACCCGATTTTCTCCGAAACTATTTGACGCAGAAAGTGGGAATTTGGCCCGAGCAGACCTATGTAGTTTTAAAACTTAAATTTTCACTTATGGGGTGAAATCGGAAGTGGAAAAAAAAATTACCAGGTTATTTAGTGGGGTGTCAAATGAAAGTTTGTGGAAACACGAATTCAAAAATATATATGATGTAATCCTTGCGCAGACTTTCCTTTGTATTACTGATCGAAAAGTACTGAAAAAAATTTTGAAAAAATTCTGGAATATTCTCCATAAAGTGTAGATTGAACGAAAATTATCACGAGTATATATGGTGAAGTTTTTTATAATATACTTTTAAGTACATTACTGTTACCGAGTGGCTAGTCGCTCTTGTACCGATATATAATTTTATTTTAAAGGTAATCACCTTACGGAACACTACTTGCGCAAGTCCAACTTGCATTTCACCGGTTTTTTACTGTTAGAACGTCCAGTTTAGAATTTATTTTAGAATGGCGTGTTTGTTAGGAAAGTACTGGGTAATCACATTACCAGTTTTTGATGATTTGTATTAAAATAAACAATTTTAAAATGTAAACTTGTCAGAGAAGAAAGTATCGACATTTATGCATTTATACTTTTTAGGTAATGAACATACGAGCTAATCCAGGCCTTAAATTTGACCATCCAGAACATTATGGTTTGGCTCTGGATACAATTGAAAAACAAGCCAAAAAACTCGAAAGACATGTAGTCGAAGGTACCCATCATTTGCACTTAAACGACGCTAAATCCGTCGAAGACATAATACATAACTTTTTAATTTCATAGGAACATTGCATAATTAGGAAATTTTAAACTATGTATTTATTTATTTAATTTATTAGATTAGTTATAGAGACTGTTTAACTAAAATCTTTCAAAAACTTGTATGGAATTTAAAAAATATTTTATAGATATGTTAGGTTTGAAAGTGCTTACGTACATTCGCCATGTTAACGGCAGCTATAATTTAGAAAAGTCATGGTGAAAGAAGTAATCAACTGGATCTAACGTTGACAACATTCGAACAAGACGCGTGGGAGTTGACTAAATATAATTTTTACTATAGGTTTTTTTTAACTCTCATTTATAATTGTTATGATTTTAGTCATATCATGATTTAAGTCGATTAATACGACCTGTCAGTGCATGAAAGCGCCCCACTGCTACCTTATTTGTCATATATAAGGTAATGTTCTAAAAAGCATACAATACCTTTTCTGTTACATTTTAACGTCAACGAGAAATCTCAAAGATTTTTAACGAATTTGATTACTTAACGCAACTGGCACTAAAGTTACTCCTAATTGCTTCCTAAGTAAGGTGATATGTATGTATGTGATTACGTAACATTTTAAAAAAATATTACGAGTTTGATTCTGCTCAAATGGCATAGAGGGTTTAAAAGACAAATCAATTACGAAAAAATATACTAGACCATCAACCATTTTATCATGGTTTTTAAACGGGTTACAGACACCTGGGGCTGCAAAAAGTATGTATATTTTAAAAAAATATTTTAAATGTTATTAAGTGATTAATACAAAAGAATGGCGTTTATATATTTTTATTGTATTTCTAATTATAAGAAAATTTTTTTTTGAAATATGTTTTAAATGTTAACATTATTTTTTTATCCAGTTAAATGGACCACTGATGAAAACTATGGCGCCTCCTTGTCTACAGGATAACTTCACAAAGTAATTAATCTTGTAAAATAATGTAGTAGTTAAAAATTGTCGAAGGGATATTTTTTTCAAAAATAAAGATATTTGCCATGTTTCAAAATGCAATGCAGTTTCAAAATTACTTATAAAAAATGTCTGTTAGAAAAATTAAAAAAACCTCTCAACATTTTGTAGAAAAAGTAATTTAAAAAAAAAGTTAAAAAATATCAAAAATTACCTGAGTAATATTGCAGACAGTGTCTGAAGACAGGCAGCGGCCACAATCCGGCGACAGGTCACATTTAATGCTGTAACTTTATAATGGAATTTTCTTAAATTTTTTTTTGATTAATTCTTAGAAGTATATAAAATAAAGATCTTTAAAAAAATTGCATTTTTGAAAATTCCAGGTGTATGTAACCCCTTCTATGTATTGACCAGAGGACATATTTTTGTGATAGGGTATTTTTTAAGTTGGGCATTATTATTTTGACTCGGTTATAGTACTTTCTATATAAAATAATTTCGCTCAATATTAATAGTCTTCAGAATAATAAAAAAAAGTTCGTCCTAGAGAACATATTTAGAATTCCTACTATTTTGTTATACGCGTAAGCCTCTCACGTATCCAAAATTGAGTGTGTACGATTACTTAACTTGAATGACCAATGCGATATTGAGTGTTATTTTCCGTAAAGACTTTTCAAATCATTGTGATTGCAGTATGGTGATTTTAATGGCTAAGAAATTGTTCCGCCAACCCTTACCATCTGAAATTCGATATTTCAGTTAGGGTGTACTTCTCGTCTAAAATGTGAATCATCTGGTTAGGTAATGCCAGGGTCGGCTTTAGACGAAATGGCGCCCAGGGCGAATAAGACAAAAGCGCCCATTATATACTACATATATATAGTTAATTTTATTCTGTATTTTTATCACTTTCAATCATAATCATGATTAACAGTGGCCAAAACTTATAAATTAAATTCAATTAAATAAAATTTCTTCATTAGGATTCGTAATGCATTTCCAAACATATCGACAACGTCTAGTCGTATACGAATGAAAAGAGGGTCCCTGATGCGCTCAAGAGGTCCGAGCCCCTATTTATATTGGTCCTGAAGAAAAATTCGAGAAAATAGATTGTTCTGAATGCTGAACAAAAAGGCGAGATAGATAGACGATTCGAGAATATTCAAAATCAAGAAATAATCAGTGAATCGTGTAAACATAAATTAATAATTCACGCGAAATAGAATGTCATTAATACAGAATATTATTAATAATAGTACGTCGCCACAAATTATTTATGTTGATTAACCTGAATCATTTAATCATTTTATTCTTATAATTGTTCAATAATATTAACAAATCGAATATAACAGAAATTTGGCGTCTTTGAAAATAAGGCGCCCCTAAAAAGATGGCGCCCAAGGCGACCGCCCCGCCTTAAAGCTGGCCCTGGGTAATCTAATCACGCCATTAAGTACTAATAAATTTATTCACAATTATTCTTAGAAATTTGATCTGCGTGTAAAATGGACATTTTTTACTGCTGATATTTAAGTACTTGGAAAATTATTTGCATTTCTGATAAAGGATGTCGCGTCGTTATAACATATAAAGCGGATGTAATTTTCATTCATTTTGGTCAGAGTAATTTATTGTAACAGCCACTCGCAAAATCTGAGTATTGCACCATTTCAAAAAAAAAACACGCACACACGCACAAAAGATCTTGTACTGATCTTGGTTTAGGGAATAGGTTAAAAAAAATGGCATCAGCGTGTCATATCCTGGTTAGCTAAAATAAAACATCAGTTTCAAAAACTTACCTTGTTATTAATTGAAAATGCATGTATGGACACAATAATTTCTATTCTTCCTAGAATTTCAACCAAATGAAAATTTTTTAGCTTCAAAATGAAAGTGAATGAAAGCTAATGATCAGTAGTGCTTCGCAAGATCAAAATTAAAATTTCAAATAATTTCAACAGATGATATATTTTTTAACTTTTGTAAGAATTTTGTTTTAGCGAGTACTATATAATACTATAAGTTCTCCATGACCTCGTCTTTGTAGATTTTCAGGGTGCTTTCGACACTGCTGAGCATAGCGCAGGTGCACTTGGCGCTTCGAGAGTGCCGCAAAAAATCACAAACTTAATAAAAGTTCTTTATGAACTAGCTAGTTGCTGTGTTTTACACAAAGTTACCACTGAGGATAAATTCCAGATAACAGAGTCAGATAAGGATGTGTTCTATTGCCCACTTCTCTTTAACATATTCCTTGACATGATGCTCAAAATAACATTTCACGCAACTGTGAGGTAATTATTGGGCAATCTTGACTATGATCATGATATATGTCTCCTGGCCCATACTATAAATAACAAGAAAAGTGCGTAGAAACTGAAACTTTCAGAAAACAAAGAAATTAAAATTTTGAGTAACAACTGTGAACAACTACACATAAACTGAAAGAACATCGAGGTTTTGGAGCAGTTTAGATACCTAAGGAGCGTACTCGATAAATCCGGCGGAACAGACAGTCTTTTGGAAAACTTAACTCGATATGGACTTAATAATTAATACAGAACGCAGACTGACCAACAAGGCCAAGGTAGCAAAACCCAGAACCACCTGGTGCAGGACTGTACTAGAAGGGACTAGAAAAATGCAAATCTGGACCAAATGAATATTTACCGCGAAGTTAGGTCGCATTTGTGAAGGCCCTATGTCCTGTTTGTGGCATTTTGGTAATATATGTATACAACTTATAAACATCCTATATTTAGGATTAGACATCAATAGAATCGGTAATATTTGATCGAATTACGACTTAATTAATTAAGATAGATTTTCTGAATATAATTTTTAATTGTTACCATCGTTAGAGTCTAAACCCCAATATTGTAAGTATTGACTTGTTTCGAGAAAGACATTATTATTATTATTATTGTTTTGGTTGTGGTTATTCATATTTTTGTAAAGCTGTAGAAGTAGTAGTCATACAGATAATTTTTTGGTTTATTTTATTTTGCGTCAATGGCTGGATTTGTAGGGTCAAACTGTATGAGGTATAAAGTATTATTTTTAAAAATTATGAATTTAAATTAAACTGTTCATAAAGCTTTAGTATTTTCAGCTGTTTTGTTAGATGTAGTATATACTAAGATACATACTAAGACACACTTTCTCAAATTATGCAACGCGGCTCCTAATGGCAGTGGTAAAGATTGTGCGAAATCATCACAAAATTAAAATGAGGACTGAATTAAGCGGAAGAGTTTTTCATTTGGAGCTGAGTATACGTTGTCGTACCGACGTTCGGCGGTTTTTTTGACAACCCTAAAAATATTACAAATCTGTTATTTTCCCGTATTACCAACCATACGAAAGAAAAAGACGTAATCTATAAATATTTTTTAGGGAGTATGGGTTGAAAATTTATCTCAAAAAACTAAAATTCACAAATAAAAATTAATGTACGCCAACGTGTGTTTTGGCATGTGACTAGTGACATATAGAAATGGCAGATTTTTTTTGGAGAGTTGGTAATCAATCATCGGACCAAAATGTTATTAAATGTGTGAATCTGATCATTTCTCATTTCTCAATGTATTCTCTATGTTCACCATGGTGTCCTATGTGCATAAATTATCAGATGCTTACCGGCGTTTGTAATAAAGAGAAACAAATTACACAACGCTGTGAAGGTCGCAGAAAAGATGTTTATCGTAACAAAAATTTGACGGGATTAACAGTACCAATCAAAATTAACAGTACCAATCAAAACAAGCAATCAGTCCCGCCAAGTTCTGGTTCCTATAAACTTCTCTGCCCTTGTTTGTATACAGTGTTGTTAAGTGGTAGTCTTCCAAACGTGAATAGAGACGTTTTTTGATAAAAATTATTTAACTATCAGTTTCAAATGTATATATGTATATGTATATGTATATGTATATGCATATGTATATGTATATGCATATGCATATGCATATGTATATATATGTATATGTATATGTATATGTATATGTATATGCATATGTATTTGTATATGTATTTGTATATGTATATGTATATGTATATGTATTTGTATATGTATATGTATATGTATATGTATATGTATATGTGTATATATATATATATATATATATATATATATATATATATATATATATATATATATATATATATATATATATATATATATATAATTCCATTAGTAAAGGGCTTTCCGTAGATAATTTTAAATAAAATTCTAGTGCATTTAAATACTTTTATGATGTACTTCAATATTTTTCGAAGTATTGAATCATAAATCTATTTCGGGATGAATTTATTGAATCAAATTCTATATTTAATTCCAAACTATTTAAAGAAAAAAAAAAGATTGGTCGTAACTGGCACTTTTCATAAAGTAATTTTCCCTTTTTTACGAGGAGATGTTATATGGACAGAAAATACAATATAAATGTATTTAATAGCTGCCGAGAATACTATGATTTTACAAACTCGAATAGAAAACATATCTTTTTCAAGTAGTTGGTAATATTACAAATCGAAGGGAAGGAGGAAATTTTAAATCTGCCGAGGGTGTCGTGGGTGAATATTTTTGGAATCCATTGATATAATCTATATGTTGGCTTAGAAGCTAGTGAGTTTTCATAATTTGTAATATTTTATATGTAAAACGTATTACTTTTGTTTTAACTTAATAACCTAAAAAATTGTTTTTATCCAGTGTAAGTATCGGCTACTTATTGTTGCTATTTTTTTAAACTTTTTAAAACTAAAAAATGTGATTTTTTAAGTGTAATGTTGCACACAATAAAATAATTGTTAATTTATCAATCGTTTCATTTAATTCAATAAATTTTTGTTACACAAAAACTGGTAAGTGACAATGCCAAGTTACAACGGGTAGCGAGGGATTGTTTCGATACTGTTCACATACTTTTTCCCAGTGCAGTTCAGTAGGACTAAAAATTGCCTTAGAGCGAAGATTTCCTTTAACAAATTCTAGTTCCTGAAACAGTAAGAAATGTATATATATTTTTATTGTAATCAGCTACAATTATGTCACAGTAAACCCAATATAGTAACGAATCTCAGGGATAACCGTGTAGGAAAATCTCGTGTCAGTTTTCAACAGGGTCACGTGGCAGTCCGCCATGTTAAAAAGGGGACCAGCGAGAGGTTTTATGGAGAAATAATGTTACTGTGCAATGTTTTATCATTCAAAATCAATATTACAGTTTTTAATTTAATAAAATGTCAAGTTAATGCAGTATGACTAATATAAAAAAAAGAATGAAGCGCTTTGTTAAAAAAAAAGAAATGAATACAAATGATAAACTTGACAGGAAGGTATTTTCAGAAAAAATGTAGCAAACAAAAGTTTTAGCATTTTCACCAGGGAATTGAATAGGCATATCAGATTTTGAGCCCAACACTTTGTTGGGACTCTATAAGGTGCAAAACTGAAACTGGAACCTAAGTTTTTAAATACATATGTGAATTCAGCAAGGAATCTTATGACCAAATACAAATTGAACTTTTCTGGGCCTCATTGTAACTACAATAAAATCCTACTCTTATAAGGAGCTTTACCTGTGTTATTAGCCTTTGGGACACGGAGTATTCTTTTCTCACAGGTAGAATTATATTCAAGCTAAGCCCGGCGAATTAAAAAAAAAAAAAATTGCCCATTTTAATAAATATTTTGAAATGTGACTTTGTTAATGCGATTTAAATACCGTACCCTCTCTAATCTAGAAGTCTATGGAGAGTACACATTTAAAAAAAAAAAAATGTTTTATTTACAATGTACACAAATATAAATAGTTTTAAATAAAAAGTAACTGAATACTTCTAGTTTGTACAAAAATAAATCTTTTCAATTGACGCGTTTGGTTGCTGCAGCCAAATCTTTGCTCTATAACAAAATAGTTTCTCAGAATTATTCAATTTATCCGCGTACAGTTTCTTACGCAATTGATATTCTTTAATTAAATCACTTACGTTTCAACATCTTTGGGGAAGAAGAAGGAATTCACTCCCGCCGTAATTTCTGAATTATTTTTACAATTGTCAACGGCACAACAATAACTTCCTTTCCCCATGATTATATAAATTGTTTGTCAACCTTTTCGATTCTCTTCACTTACAAACGTTTTTAATTATCTTTTTATACAAACTCTTTCTACCTTCTGTCTTTAAATTCATATAAACTGCAGTCACATCAAGAAACGATCGACAATACACCTTCCGAGATCAGATGTAAACATTGAGCGGTCATTTTGAAAGAGGAACCCGTCGACGCACGCGCCCTCAAATCTCGTCACCACCTTTAGGCTCAGTTTCGCTATAGTATTGGGTTTACTGTCACTATGTCTTAAAGATTTTAATTTTTTTAATGTCGTGAATTCGCTAGACAGGACACGTCAGTAAATATAAAAACCTTTGCTGTCGTGATTATCATCCATGTTTTTTTGCGAGCATAATTAACGTGCTGGCGGGAAATCCCTAAAGCGCTGCAGGAGCGAAATGTGTGCAGAAAAAGCGATTCGCGTTGTTCTTGAATTGCGGTAAATTGTATTGGGTGGGGAACACAGCCCTGGATAAATTATTCCAAATGGATGAGGTTCTCCATATAAAAGATTACTTGAAAATGGTTGTATGAGGAGTAAGAAGCTGAACTTCATAAGGATGTGAAATATTAGCTCGACATTTATTCTGGTATGCGACGCTTTGGATGGAATTAAGCGGGCTACATCCATCGAACACTTTCCATAAGAATACTTGTAGAATAGAGTGAAGCCGCCAACCGTTCTTCAATGTTCCAAGGTTCTCGGTCTCCAAACAGGCCAACAGTTCTCTTCTGAATAGAAACCACCAAATGCTGTATATGTTTGGGAGCCGAGCCCCAAACTTGGGAACTATATTCCATCGTTGGTCAAAGCTCAGCTTTGTACAGAATTAACAGGTGTGGAGTGTAAAGCTTTCTAGTTCGAAAGAATATTCCCAACTTTTGAGAAGCTGTCGTTGCTATGCTTGCAACATGTTCATGAGAAGATATATTTGCTCCCAAATTAACGCTAACAAACCGATTGACGATGATAGAGGAATGGAGTACCCCAGCATAACTATGTCGGGTTCAAAAACGTTGACTTTTTTAGAAGAAACTGCCACCTGGATTATGGTAGCGTTAAATTCTAATTGGTTACTACCACCCCAGGATAGAATTTCTTCGTGGTCTTTGTTAAGTTGTACGACTTCCTGCGGTCTGCTGATATTTGCATGAGAAGCCGATGTTCGAGCGTTCAAACTGAATGAAGAAATAGGCGTACTGTCATCTGTAAAGCTGTAGATTGGATTCCTAGTCCTTTCTAGCAGATCGTTAATGTAAATGAGAAAGAGAGTAGAAGATCGTATGGAGCCTTAAAGCACTGTTGATAGTCAAGGTGTTAAAAAGAAATCCGTCGATGTGAGAGCCATAAACAAAACTTTTCAGAATACCATAAGAGCGTACCTGAGCCAACAATCCATCGCATCGTCCCAAACACGGTCGAATGTCTTGGATATATCCAGTGCAACCGCTCGAGATCCTCTAAAGTGTTCAATTGCGTTATTCCAAACATGTGTTATATAAGTTAAAATATCTCCTGTTGATCTTTGCTTATGAAAGCCATATTGATGGTCGCTAATAATATTCAGTTCCTCAAGATATTTTAGAAGATGCTGAAGAGCTTTTCATGCCATTCGGCTGAACTGAAGCGCATATCCAGCAGGAAGGAAATACTCCCTTTGTGTAGGATAGGTTGAAAATTCTGCAGAAAACTGATGTTAGTCCTCTCGCGCATTTTTGCGTCCTATAGCAAGTATTCCGTTAGCGCCAGAAGCTTCTTTGGTGTCTAATTTCATTAAAATACGTTTTATGATACTCTATCTGAAGACAATATTGGGCATCCTTGAGTGCATTATGGGAATAGTTGGTGGTGTCTTTCCTTGGAAATCGACAGTGGAATGTGAAGCAAAAAGTTCAGCTAATAAGCTAGCTTTATCAACGGTTGTTGCAATAGTATTATCTGGCCGTGTGAGTGGTGGTATAGTGGGTTTAGTGAAATGTTGATTAATGACCTCAGCAACTGATTAAAGGGACCTGGAATTGTTGGGGCTGGCAAGTTCGTTTTTAATTCTTGGATTGTGTGACAGAAAAGATGTTTATCGCAACAAAAATTTGACAGGATTAACAGTACCAATCAAAACAAGCAACCAGTCTTGCCAAATTCTGGTTCCTATAAATTTCTCTACGCTCGTTTGTATACAGTGTTGTTACCAGGTGTACAAGTATGAAATGCGGATTTCAGACAACAGATGGTGCACCAATGCAGTTTGTGCGATAAAGATTTGACACTGCGCCATTTTGTTGTGTCATCAACAAGTGTCGCGCACGAGTGATAAATTGGAAAAGTGTGTGCTTAGTGTTGTGTTGTTGTGTTCAATATGTCGAAATTTATACCGAACAAAAAGCATTCGCGGACAGCATTAATTTTTTGTTTTCATTTGAAGAAAACTGTTGTTGAATCGTACAGATTACTTCGAAAAGCTTATGGTGGACATGCTCCATCGCAAGATACGTGTGAACGATGGTTTCGGCGTTTCAAAAGTGGTGACTTCGGTGTTGCAGACAAGGAACGTGGAAAACCGCCAAAAAAATACAAACATGTGGAATTGCAAGCATTGTTGGACGAAGATGATTCGCAAACACAAAAAAACAACTCGCCAAGCAATTGGGCGTTAGTCAACAAGCTGTTTTCAATCGGCTACGAGAGATGGGAAAGATTCCGAAGCCGGTAGATGGGTACCACATGAGTTGAACGACAGGCAAATGGAAAAGCGCAAAAACACGTGTGACATTTTGCTCGCTCGGTACAAAAGGAAATCGTTTTTGCATCGTATAGTTACAGGGGATGAAAAGTGGATTTATTTTGAGAATCCCAAGCGCAAAAAATCATGGGTAGACCCAGGCGCACCATCCACATCGACCGCAACACGGAATCGCTTTGACAGAAAGACGATGCTCTGTGTTTAGTGGGACCAGAGGGGCGTGGTCTATTATGAGCTGTTAAAACCTCTGGAAACGGTTAATACTAAACGTTACCAACAACAGTTGACCGATTCGAACCGTTCGCTGCTTGAAAAAAGGCCAGAATACCGAAAGAGGCAACACAAAGTCATTTTTCTTCATGACAATGCTCCATCACATATGGCAAAACCAGTTCGCGACACGTTGGAAACACTCAGCTGGGAAGTTCTACTCCATGCGGCTTACTCAGCAGACTTGGCGCCTTCCGATTACCACTTTTTTACATCGATGGGTCACGCACTTGCTGAGCAGCGCTTTGGTTCGTACGAAGATGTGAAAAAATGGCTCGATGAAAGCAGCAAAAGGGGAATATTTTTTACTGGCGTGGTATTCACAAATTGCCCGAAAGGTGGGGAAAAATGTATAACAAGCGATGGAGCATACTTTGAATAAAGCACTTTTTATCATTTCTTCCGAATTTAACATGTTTTTTTAGAAAAAAAATCCGCATTTCATACTTGTACACCTGGTAAGTGGTAGTCTTCCAAACGTGAATAGAGATGGGCTTGACACAATGAACTACGTTTTTTTGATAAAAATTATTTAAATATCAGTTTCAAATATATATATATATATATATATATATATATATATATATATATATATATATATATATATATATATATATATATATATATGTATGTATATATATATATATATATATATATATATATATATATATATATATATATATTTATTTATTTATTTATATATATATATATATATATATATATATATATATATATATATATATATATATATATATATATATATATTTATATATATATATATATATATATATATATATATAAATATATATAATTCCATTAGTAAAGGGCTTTCGGTAGATAATAGATAACGAATTAAAATGCGGATTTAAATAAAATTCAAGTGCATTTAAATATTTTTGTGATGTACTTCAATGTTTCTTAAAGTATCGAATCCTAAATCTATTTCGGGATGGATTTATTGAATCAAATTCTATATTTAGTTCCAAACTATTTAGAGAGAAAAGATTGCTTGTTACTGGCACTTTTCATAAAGTAATTTTCCCTTTTTTTACCAGGAGGTACGGAAAATACAATATAAATGTATTTAATAGCTGTCGAGAATACTATGATTTTACGAACTCGAATAGAAAACATATCTTTTTCAAGTAGTTGGTAATATTACAAATCAAAGGTAAGGAGGAAATTTTAAATCTGCGGAGGGTGCAGAGCTTTATTAAAATACGTTTTATGATATATTATCTGAATACAATATTGGGCATGCTTGACTGCATTATGGGAATAGTTGGAGATGTCTTTCCTTGGAGATCGACAGTAGAATGTGAAGCAAAAAGTTCAGCTAATAAGCTAGCTGGCTTTCTGAACGGTTGTTGCAACAGTAATATCTGACCGTGTGAGTGGTGGTATAGTGAATTTAGTGAAATTTTGATTAATGACCTTAGCGACTGATTAAAGGGACCTGGAATTGTTGGGGCAGGCAAGTTCGTTTTTAATTCTTGGATTGTGTGACCGTTAATGGAGCCGCGGCGGTAAATAAATCTACCCAACACTTCTTTTGTTTCTCGCAGGTTAACGTAAATGAGCATTAGGACATAATTGCCAAGAAATATTAGAAACATCATACTTTAAAGGTAAGTAAGAGAAAAAAATTTGTTTTTGGTTCTTAAATTTCAATACCATAATTGAACACGAAGGGAAGTAAGCAGGTTGTGGATTTATTACTGTCAAAGCGATCTTATTGATATCCATTATTTTGAAAAACGGTATTGTAAGAGGTTTTTCCATATGTTTCAAACCCTTATTTTTGCATATTATTATATAACTGTTAAGTATTTTAGAAAGCTCTGATATCTTTTCACAGGTTCCACTTCATATCAGTAAAAATATTACGTATATTAGTCTGCACCCGCGGAATTGCCAACAATGATATGTACTTCGAATAGAATCTCTCATAAATAAGTTGGAGTTTGTTCGGCTTATTGCGCGAAGGCAACAGGCGAAAATAACATGGTGGAGTCACAACTCGTAACCCGGATCCTTGTTTGTGCTATGGATCCTACCATCGGACTGGAGCGTGCTTTTTGTGAGTGAGAGGCGAAAGTTTATGTATAAACCAGAAAAATATATTAATCCGTTAAATCTTAATGAACATTAATTTACAAGGGATGGCTAGTATTCAGTGTAAATAAAAGTGTTTAAAAAGTATTTTTACCTTTAATACTTGTTTATTTCGAGATTTAGCTTCTTCTGCTGATAATTTTAGAGGTTTAAGGGCTGTTATGCTTGTGGACAGTCCTCCACTTTTTGTCACATCCCTATAATCAGAAAATAGTTAATAAAATTGGTGGGTGATTCTGCAGCTAAAAATAATATAGTACTATTACCGCGCATAAATTCCGGAGAACAATTTGTACAGGTTGTTATATTGCTAAGTTTATGTTATATTTGTAGTTCCCTTTCTAAAAGAAAATGTTTTTGTGGAAAAACTACTCTCTGTAGTCTGAGCGATATTGCTTCAGGAAACGGGGGTGAAAGGAGTTGGATGAATAAATTTTGTTATTTTATATGACAATTTTTCCTGATTTTTGGTTTAGATAATCAACAAACTAAGCCAAATTACTTGTAGTTGCTTATATAAAGAGTTATATCAATGGGAGCAAGGATTAGAGAAATAGCTTTTTATATATATATCATGTTGTAAGTCTTTTTCAGGCTTCTCCGAGGCGATTTCGCTGTGTTAGATTTAAGTGACTTTCCGACATAATCGTTCTCTGATCTCTGCAGATACCTTGTGCCTAATCCCAACAATCATTATTACTTTTTTGGGCAAAACCATTATTTCCGTTCTTAACAAAAGCAGTAGATACCAGGTGTACAAGTATGAAATGTGGATTTTTTTCTATTTTAAAGTATGCTCCATAGCTTGTTATACATTTTTCCCATCTTTCGGGCAATTTGTGAATACCACGCCAGTAAAAATCTTCCCCTTTTGCTGCGAACCATTCATCGAGCCATTTTTTCACATCTTCGTA
Source organism: Pachyrhynchus sulphureomaculatus (assembly GCA_019049505.1). Lineage (NCBI taxonomy): Eukaryota > Metazoa > Arthropoda > Insecta > Coleoptera > Curculionidae > Pachyrhynchus > Pachyrhynchus sulphureomaculatus. The sequence goes on along the minus strand of CM032455.1, from coordinate 105,762,180 downwards.
CGAACCAAAGTGCTGCTCAGCAAGTGCGTGACCCATCGATGCAAACAAGTGGTATTTGGAAGGAGCCAAGTCTGGTGAGTAAGCCGCATGGGGTAGAAATTCCCAGCTGAGTGCTTCCAACGTGTCGCGAACTGGTTTTGCCGTATGTGATGGAGCATTGTCATAAAGAAAAATGACTTTGTGTTGCCTCTTTCGGTATTCTGGCCTCTTTTCAAGCAGCGAACGGTTCAAATTGGTCAATCGTTGTTGGTAACGTTTAGTATTAACCCTTTCTCCAGGTTTTAACAGCCCATAATAGACCATCGTCTTTCTGCCAAAGCGATTCGGTCTTTTGCGCTTGGGATTCTCAAAATAAATCCACTTTTCATCCCCTGTAACTATACGATGCAAAAAACGACTTCCTTTTGTACCGAGCGAGCAAAATGTCACACGTGTTTTTGCGCTTTTCCATTTGCCTGTCGTTCAACTCATTCGGTACCCATCTACCGCCCTTCTGAATCTTTCACATCTCTCGTAGCCGATTGGAAACAGCTTGTTGACGTCCAATTGCTCGGCGAGTTGTTTTTTGTGTTTGCGAATCATCTTCGTCCAACAATGCTTGCAATTCCACATCTTCGTATTTTTTTGGCGGTTTTCCACGTTAATTGTCTGCAACATCGAAGTCACCACTTTGAAACGCCGAACCACACGTATCTTGCGATGGAGCATGGTCACCATAAGCTTATCGAAGTAATCGGTATGATTCAACAGCAGTGGCGGCCTCTAACTCCGTGGTTATCGTACCGGCATTCGGTACCAAAGGTCCCGGATTCAACTCCAGTAGGTCAGCGTATATAGGTAGTTGTTGTTGCAGAAATGTAATAATGCCTGTGGTAGCACTATCGCGTTGTCTAAAAGGTACTGTGAAATACAAGTATATATTTCGGAGCTTGGACAACGTTAACGGATATTACTACATCCTTTCCGATATCGATCCAAAAAGAGGGTAATTCCTATTCATGCGGGGGAGGTGGCTAATAAAAAAAATGTCACGAGATTAAAAACGTCATGCTCGGCTTAAGTCACAACAGTGACAACGAGAAAGCGAATCTAGAAATTTAAAATCACATACATGGTCTGTCCGGAAAGTAATGTCACCAAGTCGATTAAAAAAAATTATTGACCAGATCAGTATAATATAATAAAATTCTCCGAAATAGTCTCCTCCTGCGTCGATACATTTTTGCCAGCGCGATTTCCAAGCTGCGAGGGCGTCCTGGAAATTGCTTTTAAAACTGTTGTACAAGCTGCTTTCACGTTGTCAATTGTTCTGAAAAGATGTCCTTTCAGTAGGGATTTCAAGCGGGGAAACAAAAAGAAGTCTGGGGGAGCTACGTCGGGACTGTAGGGTGTCTAGTGCAGCGTTGCCACGTTAGATCTGGCCAGGTAGCTGGTCGTTGGTCAAACTTCTGGGGACAAGCTTCGCGCACACTTTTTTCATGTGCAAATCGTTGGACACGATCTCGTGGACGTTAGTTTTTGGGATATTTAACATGTCGGCCACTAAATGAACACTCATTTGACGGTCTGTTTGCAAAAGTTTTTTCACACGAGCCACATTTTCTTTGTTTGAGGAGGTTGACGAGCGTCCAGCGCGGGCTGAAGCCTGCTGAACCACTGGAAAAGTTTCCACTGCGGACTTGCCGAGTTTCACACAAAACTTTATCGCGTATCTTTGTTCTAGTGAGCGATGCATCGCGACGTGTACAAGAGACGAAACAGAGGTTCACGAAATCGTCCGTCCTTACCCTCCAAGAGGTCGGAAGCAACTGAGCACGCACTCGCTCGTTAGCTGATTCCCCCCACCACCAATCCCCGGCGGATAGAGCACGCTGCGACGTATAGTCGTTTCACAATAAAATCGGAACAGACCCTGTATATAATATAGAGAGTGGCATTCTTATTCACTTGTGTCCATGAAAATTTATACAATAAATGTAGAATAAATACGAAACCTTTCTAGATTTTTTTAGTTGTAGAATATTTTAACTTACTTTTGTCTTAAAGTCGTCTCGATTTTTTCTTCTTGAGCTTTATATTTTAAAAAAACCTCTTCAACTTCAGCAATAACCATTTTTAGAATTTCTTCTTGACAGTCACACATAATCTAGAAACTGTTTGTATTGATCGCGTTACCGGGGTAGCATTTCGAACGAATCTAATCCATTTGGTTTTTGGATCGATAGCGAAAACATATAATACCCAAGAACATAAATAAACTTATGAAAGGAGAAATCCTGGAATGATCGTACCGCATAAATACTAGCGTAGATGACTTAAAAAGGCGGCTGTAGAGCAACTGAAAAAAATGTAGACATATATGTATGTTTATTGTATTTTCTTTACAAAAAAGTCGAACTTGCGCAATTAGTGTTCTTATGGAGGTACAAAATGAGTTTTCAACAAAGGTTGTTTCCGATCTTTGTCTTTATATACCAGATAAATTATTAAAGGTAATACGCTCGTACTAATTTTTATTCGATTTATACCTTATGGAGAATATTTTAGTTTTCTTTCGAAATTTCTAGATTAGTACTCTTGGAGATAGGGTTGAAAGACCGCGATTTCTGGCAATTTTTAGCTTTCATTTAACACCACACTCAATGTCCTTGAAGAAATTGTCTTTTATATACCAGATAAACTATTAAAGATCATGCACTCGTGATAATTTTCATTCAATCTACATCTTATGGAGAATATTCCAGACTTTTTCGAAATTTTCTGATAGGTTGGGGGTGAGAGCGATTTTTGGCAATTTTTTTCAAATAATATAAATAAAAGTTTTACACCATATATGTATATTTTTGGACTCGTGTTTTCACAAGCGCTCATTTGACACTCTACTCGATAACCTAGAAATTTTTTTTTCACTTCCGATTTCACCTCCCAAAACTAACCCCTTAAGTCAAAATTTAACTTTCAAAACTACACGGCTCTAATTGGGCCATCAATTCCTATATTTGTGACAAATTTCGACTTTCTATGTCAAATAGTTTCGGAGAAAATCGGATGTGACAGACGGACGAACAGACGGACGGACACCGAATTGATCCCATAAATGTTGCGTACGGGACACTAAGAAGAGAGTAGAGGGTAAAGAAATATGGAGTAGATTCGCTTGAATCACCGATACACGACCCTTAAAAGGTGGTAGAAACTACCCCTACGCTCTAATGATGCACAAGGATATTATTAAAATTCGGAAAGGATCAAGCACTTTTATCTCATTGTGTCAAACATTCAAGAAAATCTTCCTAATAAGGTCGAAAACCATCGCTAGGAGGGGGAAATATCCCCTGTGATTGTTGGATCTTAGAGGTTTTAGCATCTGGGGGAAAAATACAAGCTTTCATAGTCCCAGGCAGGATGGACAAATACAGAGTTAATTCGTTCCAACATAAGACTAAAGTCTACCAATAGAGGATCGTAAAAAAACTACCCCTATGCTCAAATGATTATGCTATTTGAATTCAGAAAAAACACACATTTTTGTTCATTGTGCCGAGTATACCTCTGATAGGACGCTACAACCAGTCAATTCGCTTAATGACGTTAAAACTCACCCCTATGCAGAGTAAAACCTACCCCCTTTGATGGAGGGATCTCATAAGATCTAATGGGGACAATCTTCAGGCTTTTGTAGCTTTACGGAGGGGAGATAAAGAAGGATAGGATTCCAACCGCTGAACGATAAAACTAGAGAGTACCCTTAGAGAGTTTGTAAAAACTACCCTTACGCTCAAATGATGTACATGAGTGCTATTAAAACTAGGAAAAGACAAGATTTTTTTTATTAAAGCTAAGTAAGTATCAACAGATTTTTTAACCCTGATACTACTATAGTAGAAAGTATAATATAAATAAGGATAGCAAGATTAAAAGATATATAAATTGATAAATATTAACGTAAAAGTCGCGTGTCCAAGATGCTTCCCCCCTTCACATGCACCGTATTTACAAGACCTTCTCTAAACATGGAACATGTTCAATAGGATGGGTACTTTTAAAGCATGTCATTTAGGGAAGGGGAGATGGACAGGGGTTAAAATTAAGAGGTGGTAAAATGGACAGGAGGATAAAATAGACGGGAGGGTAAAAATAGATAATGTCTACTGTGAAGAAGTCTCAGAAAACTGAAAAATTAAAGAGAAACCAGGGATCAGGGATAAAAAATGCGAGAATAAGTAAAATGGAATAGTAGCTTTACTAAATTTTGCCTTTTCCTAGTTTTAATAGCACTCATGCACATCATTTGAGCGTAAGGATAGTTTTTACAACCCTCTAGGGGGACTCTCTAGTTCTCTCAGCGGTTGGAACCTTATCCCTCTTTATCTTCCCTCTGTAAAGCTACAAAAGCCTGAAAATTGTTCCCATTTAGATGATATGAAATCCCTTCATCAAAGGGGGTAGGGTTTACTCTGCATAGGGGTGAATTCAAATAGCATTTTAGCATAGGGGCTGTTTTTATTACCCTCTAGTGGTAGACTTTAGTCTTGTGACGACGTTTAGAACGAATTAACTCGTATTTGTCCTTTCCGAATTTCAATCACATCCATGTGCATCAGTAGTAGTAGTTTATACCACCTTCTAAGGGTAGTTTATAGTCGTGTATCGGTGGTTCAAGCGAATCTACTTCATATTTGTAACCCTGCCTGAATCTATAAAAGCCTGAAATTTTTTCATCGTTATTGAAACTCCGTAGGGTTTTTACACCCTATAGGGGTAAGTCTCAACCCTTTAAGAGTAATATCTGCTTGTTGTGCAGATTCAGATGTTTTGTCCTAAGAGCTACAAGAATGTGTCCTTTGTAAATGTTATTTAAACTCCCGTGCGTTATTTGTGTTTTAGGGCTACTTTCTAGTAGATTTTGGTTTAATTAATAGAAATAGCTTGCTGTGGTTTGAATGCATTTTCTTTTCTCTAGACTATAAAATATCTACCATTTTTCATACTTCATTAAAAGTCATTACATTATTACTATAATAGTTTTACCTTATTTCAAGAGATGTTTTTGGCCCAAAAAAAATGACACAATAAGTCTTTTTTTTAATTACGGATTCGAAATCAGCGTCGAAAAATACACTAGATCCATGTATTTTGGTTCGTGGTAATGAACTTTTTTTTGTCTGTGTTATATTTGCCAAATATATCTTGTCATATATGAAGTGTCCTATAAATATGTTAAGTTTAAATTTTAGTTTATTCTGCAAACGCAACGGGCAGGAGGGGCGTCCAGGAATTTGTTAACAATGCATTGTTCGCAAAGACTTATATCTGCAAGATACGGCTGATGCGGAAGTTAAAACCCACTAATACTGTTCACAGGCTCAACTTGAAATGTTTGAGCGCGATACATTAATCTACTAGCATTTTATTCTCGCGTGAGACTCACTTCCACCTGAGCGGTCACCACGCTAAGCAGGTAAATACAAAACTAATTCATCAAAAGCCTTTACATTTTCCTACAGTAATGACTTGGGCCGTAATATCGGTACGTGGAATAATCGGTCCGTACATGTTTAAGGAGGACAGCGGTCGCACAACAACTGTTAATTCGGAGTTATGAGTGAAGACGATCGATAACTCCTTAATATTCGCTTTACAGAATTTGGTGGTTATAACTAGAGAACCTTGTTTCAGTACGCTGGAGAGACATCCCACTTTTCAAACCCATTCACACACAATTTTTCCAAATAATTTGATTTGGTCTCCATGGAGCCGTACGCTAGTGGGTAATACTAATAATACTCTTGAAACGGTGTTAAAACATTGAACTTTTTATTCAATTCGTAATTTCACAGGAAACATCAAGGTACTGTAAAAATTTAATGTAAAATAAAACCATTTTTACATATAAAAAGATATTTATTGTAAAATCTAAATAACCTTATTTGCCTAGCTAACAATATGTGTATCACTTGATATTTATAATAACTATTTACATCTATTTACAACACAACAAATATTGGCTTTATACAAAGTGTTTCAAAAATATGTAACAAAAATTAAAATGTAGAATTCATATGTTTATTTCAGGCAAATGGCTTTAAGTAAATATGATTTTTCTCACAGTAATATTTAGTTGCTGATAAAATTCCCAATTCGTTCAATTTTAGTCATTTAAATTCAGTGAGAAAACAGACATAAGACCAACAACGCGCCACCGTCACCTTTGTAAATAAATATACAGTCTTTTAAAATGTTTCTTTCATAACAACTCAAATTACCACTATGATATAATGCTTCGCGTAATTGTAGACTATTAAAATAAGAATACTACAATTAAACAAAAATAACGTAATGCAAAGCTGAAGATGAATTGCAAAAAGACAAGGTAATGTGTAGAGAAGACCCGAAAATCACGGTTGAAAACACTAGTCTGGAGAACGTTGATGAATATGTATACCTCGGCAATAAACTAAAACCGAGATTTATAAAAGAAAAAGATTGGCTTGGGTTGCATTTGGTAAAACGAGTAAAACGCTGACAAACAAAAACATCCTTATGTACCTGCGGACTCGGCTATTATATCTTGCCAGTCCTAACTTACGGGACCCAAACATGGACACTTACCAAACACTATGAATCAACTGAAGACAACACAACATATTATGGAACGCCAAATGCTGGGTAAGATCAGAGATGTAGCAGAGACGGTGGCCGAACTCAAATGGAGCTATACTGGCTATGCTAGATATATAGATGGCAGATGGTCCCAATTTATACTGAAATAGAGACCATACATGGGTAAGCAAACCCCTCCCAAGCGTTGGGCTGATGATATCAAACGAACGGCCGGGTTTGTGTGGATGGGACATGCATGGGACCATTAAAAGTGGAAAGCTATGAGGGAAACCTATATCCAGCAATGGATCGATGAAGGCTGAAGAAGAAGAACATAACGTAATGACATCATCATCATCATGGGTTCTCATACCCATATTTTTAAACGATATAACTTTAGGGAAAGAGGATGAAAGGGGTAAGGGTCGATAATTTTTTTTTCACTAGCACCACAGGAAATTTTTCATGACTATTTATACTTAAGCATGGGTTGTGAGAGGTGGAGGATATCCTTTTCAGCTTCCTTGGAGTCATAGAATCTTAAATATCGCGGAGGAAACTAGAATAGTGTGGGTCCCTGGAGATATAGGGTACAGTAGCCGAATTTCCGTTCTGGTGACCCGAACCACCGTTAAGCATATTTGAGTACTAGATGAAGGCAGCTCTCAAAGGCTGCCGACTGGTTCTCTAAAGAGCAGTTCTATCGGAATCCAGCGTTTAGACAGGCTAAGGATTTTATACCGGGGCCCAGGAAATGGCTGCTAAACCTGTCGTAAAGATCCTCGTCGGAATATTCACGTGATACTGCAGGTTGAGAAGCCGTTCAACATTGTTAGGAGCGGAATACGACCCGACTAGTCCGAGTTGCCTGGAATATAAAAAGAGGACGCTCCACTTCACTGGCGCCTGCAAGGTCATAAAATAAATACAAAAGGAAGACATGAGAAGATTATATGAGGTGTTGCTAGGCATATGTAACACGATTTTATATATTTTTGTACTAATTGATTTTAGGGTTAATCTTATCATTAAAAATGGGCACAAATAGTTAACAACCGTACCTGTCTATGCGAACACGATTGGTTGAACTTTCATCTCTCCCCCGTATAAAATCAGCTACTTACCGTGAATAATAATTTCCTAGAATTAAAAAATTTTAAAGTTTTTGAAACACGTTGTTACTTTGTGTAAAATGGCAGTGAGCTGAATTTAACTAATTTTCAACAATTAAAACATAAATTTCATTAGAATTTTCTATAAAGTGTTTCAGGAAACCTAATTTTTGGCTCACTTTTGTAAATTGTAACTTACATGTAAAACCTCTAATTAACTGTTTTTAAAACTATACATATAAAAAAATAATGAAATGAAATAGGACAGTGTTCAAATGGAAAGAGCTTTAATCAATCCAATCCGATCAAATAAAGCAGACCGCAAAACAGAGTTTTAAATACGCTTGGTATAAAGTTTTGTGCATTTGTCCACAGCAGTTCAAAAAATATAACTTTCTGACCAATTTTCAGCATTTTACGGAATTAGTAAGTCCCTTTCAAGGCTGTATTTTGCAGAACCTGTAAATTAATTTGGCATCGTACTGCTAGCTTATAAATCCTGCAACAATCCAACCATTTTTCGCCCAGGACAAACAATAGTTATTTATGTAACAAGTTTGGAAGGGGTATTTTAAAGAATGAGTTAACAAGTTTCAGGCCATCAGCTTACACACGTACGAAATTGTATTAGCCTCACGTACATACTTACACTTGGAGGTGGAGTAACTGTTTTGCATGGGGGAACAGCGTCAAGGCTTAAATTGATATTGCAGGATCAAGTTAGAGCTGCAACAGCTGAAGCCTTTATTGCTGAATGGTTCCAGGAATCTTTCGCTTTGTATCAAATTGTCAGTACATAAGGCGGTTGTCAGGACGGAGCGGCAGTGTACCCTCCAGATATAGGTTTACATGTGTAAGACATAGATAAACAAAATGGAGGCGATAGAGACTAAAAACCTAAAAAATTATGCTTAACTCCCCTAGTTCTTTAAAAATGTACAATTACATCAGGATCTACAATTCCAGGCTCTATTGCAATCAAGGCTAGAGAGAGATTTAATTTTCGTGCACCCACGTTCATCGAAATTATACGGGACGAACACGGACCTCTCTCAAAAAAACCTTACCGCTGTTATTGTATCTTTGAATTTCTGGATTCTTCTCACAATGGTAGCAAAAACAAAACGACAACCGACCTCCCGAAAAAAATATTTATTTCAATAGGGAAAACAGTTAGTAAACAGGAGGAGGGCTCCCAAATTAGAAAAGACCTCTATGAGAATAGCATTTTCAAAGCCTTAATTCTTTTTCGTCATCGACCCGGGAGGGGACCTTCTACTTTCAATACAACTGCTTAAAAAATTAAAGAGAGCGAGGAGCATTTCGTACAAAAAAACCTCCATTACCGTACTATTTTATATATCTACACTTCCCAATGCAATTCTAAAAAATCTATAACCAGGAGGAAATACTCTTCAAAAAAACTTCTTTCACGATTGGAACGGATCCCAAAATAAAATTAATGCTAACGAAGAAATAACAAACAAATAAGCACCCCTCTCGAAAAAAACCGGTATTCCTGGAAAAACCAGGTTCGGGAAAATGTTCCCATTCCACCCGCATATCAGCGCTGGTAACACTTCTACAGCAGGTTGCGGCAGTTGCTCTTGGAAAAGGTCAATTCAAAGATTCGAGAGGCGACCAGGCAGAATCTATCTTCGAGGGGTAGGAACCCTTGACCTAGTGGCCCTCGGCGGACGGAGTAAGTAACTGTTTGAGGCAGAACGAACCAAAATGTTAAACTAGTAAGTAATTTAATATAAAAAAATACAAATATTTTCCAAATTTGCATGACACATCATTGCCTTAGCAACGATATGGAAAGACTACCTTTTAATTCTTATTTTATCTTGATTGACTTTTCTAAGCTCCTGGCATGCTGAAATCATGCAGAAAAATTTATTTTTTTTTACTAATGCGAAACACACTATTTTAAAAAATTCATGAGGCAGTGATAGTTTTCCGAACGGATGCACAAATAGCATATTTTGAGATCTTACGATAATTTATTATTACATATCTTAACGTCACTGGCGGTTGTGACAATTTATTGCATGAATCAGTAGTGTCGCAAGCTCACAATGTGCCAAGCATGGGCGTAGCCGAGGAGGGGGGGCAGCTGCCCCTGCCTCCCAGATCCGTGAGGGTCTTAAAAATTATAAATATATTTTTTTTCTCCATTAATGAAATTTTGAGTTTTAAGAAACTGCCCCCCTAGCTCAGAGGCTGGCTACGCCCATGGTATCAAGTTAAGGCCCCTGAAACTCTTGTTACAAGATGACCTATTAACGTGCGTGTGGTTGTAAAATATCTCAAATTCTATGAAAACTAGAAAAAGAGTTTTGAAGTAAAAATTCCAGGGTTACGAACGTCGGATAATTTCGAAAATCATGTTTTCTTGTTTTAGGTTTAATTGAAAATTAATAAAACTCGAATATGCCAATCATTTTATCTTAAAGTTGTAGTCTTAAGATGTTACAACCTGCTAAAAAGCGACTAAAAAAATAAAACTTTTCTCCTATCTTCTGCGGAATTCGAGATTTCTTTCACAATTCGCACGAATAGGCAACTCTGTATTTTAGTCCCTAAGGATCTTGTTTTTTAGAGTTACCGATGTTTGAAAGATTCTTTATATACAAAATCGCAATTTTCTCTCAGATTTTTGCATTTTAAGAATAACTTAGTCTGCCAGGAAAACCTCCTTTAAGTCCATAACTTTAAAAAAATTTCGCAAACAATTGTACTTTGATTTTTTATAAATAATTTATTACGTTATTTACAAATTAGATGCAGCAAGTTATTGATCGACGGACTTTCCAAATGACTTAGGATATGTGTGAGATGATTAATTTTTAAATAATTCTTTTGTTTAAATAGTTGATCAGGTTCCTTTTGAAATTAGAAGTAATTCTGTTTTCATAGTTAAAAACTATCAAACAGTGTGCATATGTTGTTAGTATTTATTTTTCTCCCATCTGTTTCCCTTAATTACTTGAAAAGTGAACAAGAGTCTTTTCTTTTTATTTTTTAAAAAACATAGTCTATAACTTATTAGGCGTACAACTCGACGTAAATCAGTTTGAAGGTATGACGATAGAAGAGGCCATTGTTATGAATTTCTTCCAGCTTCAGGTTGTATGCAAAATCGTTTCTCATTGAATAAAGTCCATGTGCTTTATGCGTGTTTTATCCTTTTCTTTATACCCATACATAGAAATAAAGAAAAAGATAGAAATACGATTAATGCAGATAGTATTGTCAATAGAAAGCGCTGATAGTTAAGTACAAAATGTTTTTTTTATTGGTGATGGTATGATTAGTAAGGAACAAGTCTTCGTTTGAACACAACTTTTTAAAGTGCACTAATATTAATATTAAAAACTTAAGTCTATAATAATTTTAACAACAACAATTTACTTAATTTTGATTTAAGTACATTTCTATTCTAATTACAATGGTTTTTGACTGGATATTAAATATTTCTGTTCATAACAGGACTTAATTTAACCCCCGGCGGAGAGTAGCTATGCTTTTAAATTTTAAGCTTTCACCAGCCAGAGATACAATTTGTTGTCTCTAACTACCTTGTTATACTAGTACTAAAATAAGTACTCTCGTTTGTCGATTCTAGCTCGGTTAATGGACCGTGAGACGACCAAGAGAATAGCGGTCACTGGTGAAATATGTACTTTGTTCATTGTTACTAGTTTATATAGATTTTTATTACTGAAATAGAACCTTAAGGATCGAACTGCTTAGTAATTAGCGGTCTGGAGCCTTAAACAACTCCCGACAGAGGATAGCTTGGTCCTTAAATTTTAGGCTTTCACAGGTCAGAAATACAATTTTTGTATGTTGCTCCGATGTACTTAAATATCTTTTTAATATCAATATCAATTTCGTGTAACAAAAATAGTGTCAGTGTTATTAACGACAACAATATTATTTTTATTTTTACAGAATTTTATACTATCTTGTTATATTTTTTGTACAGAAAATCCTTTATTTCATCATAATTTTATATTGTAGGAAATAAATACAAAAAATAATCAAAGTCAAAGAAGACGCACACACGTCTACGCATTAAGTTTATTAATGACGGTATAAATTTTAAGACCCTTAAGACTTAAGAGTACAGTGAAGTCTGCTCATGACAAACCCGTTTATAGTGAATTTCCGGTTAAAACGAACTATTTTATAATGCACGAAAAAACTTCCATAAGACCAATGTAAATTTTTATCGGTTCTAACGAACCCGGTTATAACGAACTTCCGGATAAAGAGAACCAAATTTGGATGTTTTGTGTCCGTTTATAACGAACTTGCCACTCCCTGTGCTCGATGTCGCGCGACTTGATCTAGGGCAGGGATGTCAAAGATACGGCCCGCGGGCCGCATCGGGCCCCCGGGACGTATCAATAAGGCCCGCGATCGCAATGTGTCACACAGAAAGAAGAATATTATATACTATATAATTAAATAAATAAAATGTTATAATAATTCAATACATTTTTTTAATTTGAATCTGGCCCGCCTACACATTCTAAATTTAATATATGGCCCTCTGCAATATTGAGTTTGACACCTCTGATCTAGGGAATTCACCGAAACTCGCTGGGAACTCCTATTCCACTTGTTTCCGCCGCGTCGCTAGTTCGAGCAGTATTATTTTCAATTCACTTGTTATATTATGTGGTTCTAATGCATATTTCATCAAAGTAGCAAAGTGAATGTTTAAGTTGTATTTTAAAATAAGTACACAAAAACGGAAAGCGTTTGCTTTAAAAGACAAACACGATAGGACAAGGACAAGGAAAATAGAAAATGGAAGTAAACAAAGTGATATTTACAAACAGTTGAATTTAACTAAATCTACGGTTTCTACCATATGGAAGAAGAGGCAAGAAATCATATCAAACTATGACAAAAGAAACTTTAGTTGTAAAAAAGTAAGAAAATCTACGCATGATCAAGTCGATAAAGGACTCCTTAAATGGTTTAATCGAAAACGACATGAACATGTTCCTATTACCGGCTATACTTTACAAGAGAAAGCTAGTGAATTGTGAGGGAAAATAGAGAACACCGAGTTTACCTGTTCTAGAATTTGGATTGAACGATTTAAAAAGCGAAATAATATTAGTAGGGGTAAGATAATAGGAGAAACTGCAGGAGTAGATAAGACTGTTGTTGATCAGTGGTTGGCCAATGTATGGCCGGAAATTCGAGAAAGTTATGAATATGTGGACATTTTTAATCCGGATGAAGCGAGTTTGTTTTACAAGATGACGCCTGATAAAACATTAAAGTTTATCGGAGAGAATCGTGCTGGTGGAAAATTATCAAAAGTAAGGATTACTGTGTTGGTAACTGCAAATATGTCTGGAACAGATTGTTGGTGATCGAAAAGTCCGCCAATCCCAGGTGTTTTAAAAACATTTACCAGTAAAGTACAAATCAAATAGTAAAGCCTGGATGACATCAGAAATTTTTAAAAACGAACCGATCGAATGGGACAAAGAATTAAAATTCACAAACAGAAAATTATTACTTTTGACTGAATACTGTCCAGCGCACCCTGAAGTTGATCTATAGCAAATAAAATTTGGTTTTTATCCCTCCAAACACAAGTGCAAAGCTTCAACCTATGGATCAAGGTGTGATACATTCTTTAAAATGTCATTATAGAAAGATTTTACTTATGAAAATGTTAGAGACGATCGATAAAAGTAAAATTTTTTCTGTAACTATCTTGGACGCTATAAACATTATCCATCTGACTTGGCAAAGAGTCAGTAGAGAAACCATTATAAACTGTTTTAAGCATGGCGGATTTTTAAGGAAGGAATGTAGATATGATTCAGATGATGAGCTACCGTTGACTCAGTGGATTGAAAACCATCGAGAAGATCCTACTGTCTAGAACTTGTTTACGATGCTGACATTCAACAAAGTACAGTGGAAATCGAGATTAAAAAGATGTTTTATCACTTTAATTTTGACGAATATGTATGTGCTGATAATGAATCAATGACGAGAGAAATATTAACTGATGATCAAGTTGTGACATCAGTGACTTCTGGAAAGATTTTAAGCGACGAAGACGAGCTTGGAGAAGGAGATAATATTTATGTTCCATCCATTTCAGAAATGACTAAGGAAATGACTGAAACTCGCAATTTTTTGAAATCTTGTGAAGTTCCTGAACATATATGGAGTAGTTTTTGTGACCTTGACAATTATATAAACACCATTTCTTTTTCAAGTAAAACTGTACAAATCAAAATTACTGATTTTATTGTATAAACTATGTATTTTAATGTTCTCGTTTATACTCGTATATGTACCAACATACATAATAATAACTTTAGTGTGACTTGTTTTATTTTCCTTTGAACGTTTTCTTTTAATTTAATAAATATTATTATTCATTTTTCTATGCATTAGCGCATAATCTAAACAAAAAAGTAGCGAAAAATGATATTAGATTTTGTTTACTGTTTGTAACGAACTTCGGATATAGCGAAACATTTCTAGTGATTTTTTGCAGTTCATGATAAACGGACTTCACTATATTTAAAAAATCTGCTTAATAATATAGTATTACTAAAGCCCTTTTACGGATCTACTTCTTGATCATTGCTTATTTGTATTCCTACTTTTTGCTTGACACAATTTTTTCGTTATCTTACAAATTTAAAATCATTTTACCAAAATTCAGAACAAAAATGTAACAACACTGTTACCAAATTGTATAAATTTGGCAAAAAATATATAAAAAAAAACGAACTACATATACATAAAATAACCTTGTTAGCGTTAAGCTATGACTAAAATAATATTTCCGCTATGTAATTTTTTTAAGCACCAAATATTTTTCATACGTTGTAAAAATTTCAGTGGCCAAGAACACAAATATTGAATATCCAAACTTGAAAATTAAATACAGTCTAGAAATTCATTATATACAGTACTCCCTATTTATAATTCCTATTAGCAGCACCAAATAAAATATAATCTAAACAACAAATAAATATTTTTAAACATTTAAAAGGATTTTCGAAGTCTATCACAATTTGAACAAAGCACTTTAGAACAGTTTATAGACATTGGCCAATGGATTTATTACTATCTTTTAAAATATCGTCACTCACCTGTTTTTAAACAAATGTTTATGGTTATGGTTATATTATATATATATATATATATATATATATATATATATATATATATATATATATATATATATATTAGGGCGACAAGTTAATTTTTTTTTTATTTTGTTTGGTCCGACCCCCGAAATTTTTAGAAAAAAGGTATTAATATTTAGAGGTCGCATCTATCGATTGAAAATATATTTTTTTCTCTTAATCGTTTTTTTCCCCTTCAACAGCCTCCCGTTAGATCTTTGATTTAAATTTAAGGATTATGAAGGTATTTCCTTATACATTTTTTAATGCTGAATCTGTTCGCAAGGGCCGTTTGCCTAAATCTCTCAGTTTTCCGCAATACTCATCTTAAGTGCGTATTAAGGGTGAAAAAATGCGTTTACTTTTCAAAAAAGTTTTGTGATACAAAATCATAAATGTAATAGAGATCTTTAAGAAATTTGGCGCACGAGTAATATGGTATAAAGACAGCCAGAACCAAGCGCTTTGTTGGAAAAAAAGATTGACACCTAAAAAACACGACAAGAAGGCAACTTTAGAAAAAATATTTTAGACAAAAGTTTTAGCATGTTTTCCTGCAAATTGAATGGGCCTATTAGATTCGTTCTATTGGGGCTCTGAGTACCAAAATTCAAAATTTAAATGGAAACCAAATACTTTTAATACATATTTGAACTCTGCGATAATTTTACGTCCGAGTAAATATTGAATTTTTATGAGGGGCTCATTGGAACTGCAATAAAATGCGGCACTTGAAAAGAATTATATCCGTGTTCAATCAGTGTGTTAATTAATTCTGGATAGTGATTGTATCAATATCGATCTTTTCAAATAATGTCAACCAAAACATACAATAAAATTATCTGGTAACAACACAAATTTAATAAAATAAATCAGGTAGTCAAAATAATCAGATAACAGTAAATTAAAAGTCAACAAGCGATTCTAAAATTTAATAAATATTTCAAAATAGAAAAAAATCAGCAGCCACTTAAATTAGTGGTTGTTAAATCCATCCACGATATCTTTTTTTGCCGAGGATAGAAATGTCTTGCGATGATATGATACTCCTTGCAACAATATTTGCTTGTCACTTGATTTTTTAGCTTAGTCATTAGCTTTTAACACGGATATAATTATTTTCAAGTGTCGCATTTTTTTGCAGTTCCAATGAGGCCCAATCAAAATTCAATGTTTACTCGAACGTAAAATTCTCGCTGAATTCAAATATGTATTAAAGGTATTGGATTTCCATTTAAATTGTCAATTTTGTGACACATAGAGTCCCAAAACTGGGCCCAAAAATCTAATAGGTCCATTCAATTTCCAGGGAAAAATGCTAAAACTTTTTTAGGTGTCAATTTTTTTCCAATAAAGCGCTTGGTTCTGACTGTCTTTGTCCCATATTACTCGTGCGATAAATTTCTTAAAGATCTCTATCACATTTATGATTTTGTATCACAAAACTTTTTTGAAAGGAAAACGCATTTTTTTTTCATTCTTAATGTGCACTTAACACGAGTATTGCAGAAAACTGAAGGATTTTAGGGGAAAATGGCCCTCGGGAACGGATTCAGCATCAGAAAATGTACAAGGAAATACCTTCATAATCTTTAAATTCAAATCAGAACTCGAATGGGGGCTGTTAAAGGGGAAAAAACGATTGAGAAGAAAAAATATATTTTCAATCAATGGATGCGACTTCTAAATATTAATATTGTTTTCTAAGTAGGGGCTTCAAAGAAAGTAAAAAAAATATTTCGGCTGGTCACCCTAATATATATATATATATATATATATATATATATATATATATATATTTATACATATATATATATATATATATATATATATATATATATATATATATATATATATATATATATATATATATATATATATATATATATATGTATGTTTTTTCCGTCGTTAACTTTACAGATAAACTACGGTTTTGCCCTTGATTCAGGGCGTGTTTATATTTTATTCCATACCATTCTTAATTAAGTCTTGCTTTTAGAATTGAGGATGATATAGAATAAGTTTTGAAAATGTGAATATGCCTGTAATATTTTATTATCTCTACGAATATTGAGCTTCCACCTACTACTTTTGTAGTCATCTTCTCCATTATGAAAGATAGTATAAGATAAAGTAATATCAGTTTATCAGTGGTAGTGTTGACTGTAGTAAACTGCCCGAAATTTTAAATACACAGTGGTGACTGAGCTCTAACGTTTTGATAAATTTTTAAAAGATAATAATTTATTAGAATATCGGCCCGAGTGCTTTAAATGAAAAAAGAACATCTTTTTTTTATTATTTTTGTTTATTATGCGACTCACACTGTAAAAGCTTGTTAACTTGACCTAACACTTTAAAAACAGTAAGATTATCAAATGTTAGTGTCCATGACTCAACCGTGTGCGCTTGCTTCACAGATTTTAAGGAGAAAGTACCTAGAGGATATTTCGAGGTTACATGTTTTCTGATAACGACATAATATGATTTTTTCATTTAAAGCAATCCAAAGATATAAATTTAAGAGGTATATTCACGTTTAGTTAAGTAAAATTAGTTATACCTACCACGAGGAGTTAAATTTTTAGAAAATTAAAATTAAGTAACGACTAGTTCAGCACAATAATTTGTGAAAATAACATTTTGTTAAATCATTTTTCCTCTTACTAAAGTAATTATTTAAATATAGATACATGAGATAATTCAGGAAATTTTATAATTGAGACCAAATGTTTTATAGAAAATTAATAAAATACAATTAGACTTCCGGGACATGAATTATACACAGGATATTATCTAGTTAGAGATTTTTTTTTGGTTAAAGTACTCCCTAAAATAAATACCTTTATCAAATATTTTCAATACAAAAGTTACGTAACGACCATTTGAAGATTTCTAATTTGGAACTAGTAACTTAATCAGTCATTTACTCTGACATATCTTGGTATTGGTTAGATACTTCGCGGTTATGTCTTATTTATGATTATTTTTCAATATAAAGCATTTTATTTACCTCAGCGCCTGCAGGTTAACCACGTACTAAGCAATCATATTTGTAAACACTTTCGGCTGGGTTAAGTACATTTTGAGAATAGTTATTTGCAAAATAGTTTTTTGTAAACACTAATATAGATTATATGGTTCGAAGTAATTTATTTTAGTGAGTACTATAACTTATTAATAAAAAGTCCCAATTGTAAATGATGTAAATTATCTTTAAAATATAACAAATGGCTCCAAACATTTTATCCAGCAGCTAAAGGTAAATATACCTCTACGATTTTTGCAAAGTAAGACCGTACAGACAACACAATGCGTTCATACTTCATACACACATCAGTCGCACGACAAATAAAAATCTATTTTGATTTAAGCAGCTGGTCGTTTTCGTCTTTCATTAATAAATTACCAGATAGCGTTGGGTCTTTACTAAGTCGTTTTCTTTTGAAGAAGCCACATTTGTACAATATAACAACTAGAACTATGAGCAGAAGGAGACCGGCTATGACTGCACCTCCAATAATCCACCAGTTCATCGAGGAGTAGGGGAGGATTGCTTCGGGGTAGACTAACGTTTCAGCCTGAAAGAGAAACAAAATTTTACTGAACGATTTCATTAATGTTAATAGTGAATAATCATCTATCTTGTGGAAATTATATTAAAACCAACAGAAGAGAATATTTAACAAGAAAACGAGAGGGATAGGGGGGCGTCTTTCCTTACACGAAGTTTGGTAATCAGGAACCGGGGAAAGCAACGCTATTTTTAACCAGTTGAAAAGTGCTAATTTTAAAAATATTAACCTTTAAGTAGAATTGGAATGATTTTGATTTGGTTATTTTAAATATGGTAATTTCGTTATTAATGCACCAAATTTGCGCAATAGTAGTAAATAATTATATAAAAACTTTTAAAATCACCTTCTATTCCTGTTCTATTAGCCATAGATATTGTACTTTTAAAAATATGATACCTAAACAATATTATAAATTGAATACTTTTTCTGGTATATCGCCTTTTTTGCTTCAAAATATAACAATTTTCTAGTTTCTAGTACCACGCAGTAGATAGCTCAGTCGCCAGGGGTCTTGAGCTTTCATTAAATGTTTACAGGTTGCATTATGGCACAAAGGTAGTTTTTTGAACTTAGGATACGATAAAAAAGTTTGCTAAACTTTGATGCACACTAAGCCCACAAAATCCAAAATAAAATCAAAAATTCGTTTTTTCAGTAATATCTCGAAAAATAAAAAAGATATCAAAAAACTAATAGCAATACGTGAAAGAGCTGGAAACCTCATAAAAAAGTGGTATACAGAGCGTCAAAAAAAAATTAAAAGATAGCTTTTTGAAGATGATACTAATAGTTTTTTTATTTTTGTTGCTTTATAATTTGTAAAATTTAAAACGAAATTTTTGTTTGCATGATTTTACCGGGCATACAGTAAATTACAAATATTTAATAAAATATAGTATTGAAAAAAAAATCCTTGTGCATAGTCTCTGTTATTTAAAAATTGAGTTTTAAAATATGAAAATTTGCTTGCTGTAGTGCGCGTTCAAAGCAGTACGAAATGGCCAAAATAAGTCGGAATTTTTTTTAGTTACAGTTAAAAGTATATTTGCTCTTAAAAAGTGTTCATGATAAACGAATTTTTTGCTTATTATTAATCTTACAATTTAAACTTAAAATAAAAAAAAAATTAAAGGTGGGAAATGAAAGATAAAAGTCAAGTCAAAGAAAACAGCTACTGAAAACACAAAAAATTCTGAATTACTTAAAGAAATTAAATGAATTACGTGCTCTCTCTGGCCGTCATATTGGATCTGCCATTTTTAATTTTTCAAATCTGTCATCGGATTCTTAAGCACCCCGAGACACCCCTTAATAGTCAATTTCAAAATATTTAACGGTATACAGAAACGTTAATTTAATCATAAATGGGGTTGGAAGCATGATTCCCACTACAACTCAAGGGGTTAAACCAGCCATTTTATTTTAAATATTTTTTTTTTAAATTCCGGTAAAACCAAAAAAAAAATCTATATACTATTTTTTTGTAAAATTTTCCATCCTTTCATGTGTTACTATTAGCTTTCTGATATTTGCGAAAAAAACGAATTTTTTTCTTTTTATTTTCGATTTTGTAGGCGTATACTTTAGAGCAGCAAACTTTTTTATGATTAAATGCAAGGGCTGACCACCACATAACAATGTACGCTGACGATACCACCATTGTTGTGAGTGCTGACAGTTACGTCTATCTAAGATTAGCTTTTGCTGTACTATAATTGCGGGGCGCTATTGATGAGTCAGGTTTGCTGTCCTAGTATTATTTGAAGTAAGTAGTATGTCCAGCCGGGTTTTTGTTGGATAAAAAATTTGTAGGGATACTTACTTTTCCAAGTATATACATGCATAAATGTGTACTGTTTGCAGCAATTTAATTTATTATTATTCAACAAGAAGGAGCAATATTCTTGATGTTTCACCCTACAAAACGTCATTTTTTTTTG
This sequence comes from Pachyrhynchus sulphureomaculatus, assembly GCA_019049505.1. NCBI lineage: Eukaryota > Metazoa > Arthropoda > Insecta > Coleoptera > Curculionidae > Pachyrhynchus > Pachyrhynchus sulphureomaculatus. The sequence goes on along the minus strand of CM032455.1, from coordinate 105,741,757 downwards.
AAGTGCTTTATAAAATTGTATAGGGCGTTGTTGGGTAAAATTACAGCAATAATAGGATCACTGGTTTAGAAACATTTAAAAACGTTTCTTATTGAAAATGCATTTTATTCTATCAAATATATTCAAAAAATTCATAATTATAATTAACTGCGTTTTTTTTTTTTATATATTGTCTATCTCTTTGTTATTGGTTTGTTCTTCTATTTAAACTGGTATAGGATAGCTATGTGTTTTGTCATTATCATTCTTATGAATGTATTAAATTCTAATCAAAATGTAATATGTTGTTTGTTTTTACTTATTACTGTGGCAATCGTTCATATATTAATGTACGAATTTTAAGACTTTTTATTATTTATACTGTTATGTATTTTTGTTTTTATGGGAATTTCTTAAGACAATATGTATTTTCTATGTAGTTTGTATAGTTTTTATTAATGTGATGGTTAATTTTCCAATCCAAATCTGAAACAGGTTTCAGGGACTTTCTTGTTATGTGAAACCAAAAGTTATCCTCCAGCAATATCATTGTCCTTCGACACTGCCAGTAAGCTGATTTTTTTCTTTGAGTGAGTCACTAATAAGAATCAGCTGTTATGGGTAAAGCTCAAAAGTTACGGTCAAACTAGGTAGGAGTATCTAATGATGAATCACGCCTAGCTAATTCCACTGTATGCATAGCAACACATTTCCTGCATAAATGCTCAGATTCTTAGTACTCGTTGATGTCTCACCTGGATAGATCCATGATTTTCACCTCTTAGGATTATAGTTAACATTCATTTTACTTTACTACTACCACCAAGTGATACTAACTTTAGAACTTTAGAACACTTTTCGCTTCTCTTGCAGACACCATCGATCATTTACAAATTAACTATCCAAATGCCGAAATTGCCATCCTGGGCGACTTTAATGTCCACAACATCAACTGGCTTAAATATTCAAATACTACCGATGAACAAGGTCGTGAAGCCGAAACATTTTCAATCAGTTGTGGCTTAACTCAGCTTATAGACGAACCAACACGGATTCCTGATCGAGACGGAGATTTTGCCAGTCTTCTTGATCTCTTTTTAACCACCAATCCGGAGATTTACACAGTCAGCGTAAATCCGCCGTTAGGTTCTTCCGATCATAAACTACTTTCGGGTATTCTACCAATCAATGACAGAGAGGCGCCTAAACCGCGCAAGATTTGGCACTACAAGTCTGCTAAATGGGAAGATCTCATGGAATATTTTCGAACTTTCCCTTGGTTGGACGTTTGTTTTCGATCCGACGACCCATCTGACTGCGCCAGGGAGGTTTCCGATGTTATTTTGGCCGGTATGGAGGCTTACATCCCTTTTTCGAAGAAATGCCCTTCCAACGGCAAGCCTTGGTTTGACCGAAAATGCAAAGAAGCTGTTGCTTCTAAACATCTTGCATACCGACAATGGCGCGAAAATCCTAACACCATAAATCGTAACACATTTGTTCGTGCCAGGAACAGATGCAAAGAAATTATCGACGAAACCAAGGAGGTACATAATCAACGGATTAGAAACAAACTTCTCGCCTGTCCCGGCAATACAAGGTCCTTTTGGTCGGTCGCTAAGGCAGTTAGTCAAAATTTCACCAAATCCACCATACCACCACTCACACGGTCAGATAATTCTATTGCAACGACACCTGTTGAGAAAGCGAACTTTTTGGCTGAACTCTTTGCTTCACATTCTACTGTCGATTTCCAAGAAAAAACACCACCTACTATTCCCATAGTGCAGTCAAGGATGCCCGATGTTGTCTTCAAACAGCGTATTATAAAGCGTATTCTGATGAAGCTAGACACCAAAAAGGCTTCTGGCGCTGACGGAATACCTGCCATAGTTCTTAAAATCTGTGCTAGGGAGCTAACACCAGTTTTCTGTAGACTTTTCAACCTATCGTACAGAAAGGGCATATTTCCTTCCTGCTGGAAATGCGCTACAGTTTAGCCGATACCTAAAAAAGGCAAGAAGACCTTGCCAAATAACTACCGACCAATCGCAGTGCTTTTAATACTATCGAAAGTTATGGAAAAGGCTATCAATCAGCATCTTCTAAAATATCTTGAAGGATTCAACATTATTAGCGATCACCAATATGGCTTTCGTAAAAATAGATCAACAGGAGATCTTCTGACTTATGTAACACATGTTTGGAACAATGCAATTGAACACTTTGGAGAATCTCGAGCGGTTGCTCTGGACATATCCAAGGCATTCGACCGTGTTTGGCACGATGGGCTGTTGGCTAAGCTACGTTCTTATGGTATGTCGGAAAAGTTCTGCTTGTGGCTCTCATGTTTCCTCAGAGAGCGTTCTTTACGAGTGGCAGTTGACGGATTTCTTTCTAACACCTTCACTATCAACGCCGGTGTACCTCAAGGCTCCATACTGTCTCCTACTCTTTTTTCTCATTTACATTAACGATCTGCTGGAAAAGACCGAGAATCCAATCTACAGCTTTGCAGATGACAGTACACTTATCTCTTCATTCACTTTGAACGCTCGGACATCGGCTACTCAGACGAATATCCGCAGACAGCAGGAAGTCGTTCAACTTAACAAAGACCTGGAAGAAATTCTATCTTGGGGTGACAGTAACCAAGTGGAATTTAACGCTACAAAAACCCAGGCGGCAGTTTTTTCTAAAAACGTTAACGTTGCTGAACCCGACATAGTTATGTCGGGGCACTCCATTCCTCTAACATCGTCACTCAATTTGTTGGGCGTTAATTTGGGAGCAAATATGTCCTGGCATGAATATGTTGCAGGCATAGCAAGGAGAGCTTCTCAAAAGTTGGGAATATTATTTCGAACCAGAAAGCTTTACACTCCACAACAACTGTTAATTCTTTACAAAGCTCAAATTCGACCAACTATGGAATACTGCTCCCATGTTTGGAGCTCCGTTCCCAAACATACACTGCATTTGTTGGATTCTATTCAGAGAAGAGCTGTTCGTCTGATTGGAGACCCGGAACTGACCGTCAGCCTTGATTCGCTGGAACATCGAAGAACGGTTGGCGACTTGAGCCTATTCTACAAGTACTTTCATGGAAAGTGTTCGAAGGATGTGGCCCGCTTAATTCCTCCCAGAGCGGTGCATGTTAGAAGTACACGTCGCGCTAATTCTTCACATCCGTATGAGGTTCGGCTTGTTACTCCCCGTACAACACTTTTCAAGCAGTCTTTTATATGGAGAACATCATCCCTTTGGAATAATTTGCCCAGGACTGTGTTTCTCACCGAGTACGATCTACAGCGATTCAAGAACAACGTGAATCGCCTTCTCCGCACACGTGTCGCTCCTGTAGCGCTTTAGGGACTTCCCTGTAGCACGTGTGCTAGACCCATAAAAAAAAAAATAAGTAAGAGTTTTAGGCAAAAAGTATTTTTAATTAAGCAGAGAATAGTATCGTACCATCTGTTTTGTTGTCGGGAGTAAGTTCATGAGGGACCCATCGGGATTCCTTGAGAATCCGCTCTTGCCTTTGTAAATGATGGGAAATAGTGAGCTGAATCACTCCGAATGCATTTGCAAGGTCCAGTTCAATTTATTAACAATTTTCGTTCAAAACTTGCTCCAACTACTCCTCCCCTGTTCTCTTTAGGTCACCACCTTGTGGGTAGAAACTTCCCTCATAAAAACACTTTTTATATGTACTGTAAGATTTTTCAGGTTATATTCACAGTAGGATCCAGTATTATACCTAAGCTAATATATGACACTTCAAAATAATACAGCGAGAAAAAATTCCGGGGGACGGAGAATTAACTTGGACACTCAATATTTATTTTGTTTCGCATTTTTTCAAATTAATAGAGGTATCCCATATTGTGATTAATTTTAAAAAACATCCTGATATTTATTAATGTTTAAAAGAATATACTTACCGAAAAAGTAAATATTTGATCCTGTTTACTAATGAAAGTAGAATCTAAGATCTCCACACTAGCCTGAGACTTTATTTGGACCCAATCTACATTGCTGTAGTCCTCAACGAGTGTAGAGTTCCAAATTCGTGATTTTATTTCAATATAAGCCTGATTTTGCTTCCTCAGTCCTCTGATGTAGCATGTTATGTCGGTACATCTAGCAGATTTTGTTAAACAATCCTATAAAATACGTAGTATTTTGCATAAAGACGAAATTAAACAATTTTATGTATTTTTCAATTGATTAGTAAAAACAAGTCAAAATTGAAACAACAAACAAATATATTTATATTTAATACCTTATAACATTCAAACAATACTGAGTTAAAAGTTGTCGCAATTAAACTAAACATTCAATTTTTAATCAAAAACAAAATATTAAAATTTGAAAGAAATTCACAAGGTCTTCGAATTCCATAAGAACGCTACCAAATAATTACATCTTTTAAATTTTTTAGTTGCAAAAAACTTTTTACATGAAGATCATTTAAGACTAAATAGGATTCTATTCAATCAATTCCAGTCATAACTTTTTTGGCTTAGAAACCAAATTAAATCAGATAATACCTATGATATATGATATAGATTATGTTTAAATGAGCAAAGCAGTGTTATTGTACGCCGATGACACCACCAAGTCCTCCAGGATCATCATAGGCCGCCTTTAATGTCACCTCAATATGTTAGTCCTCTGGCTCGAATATTGGAGAATACAGATCCCAGCACCATGCCGGCAAGCTTCACCCTCCAAGGAACCAGACTCCGATGGTTTAACAGCACTAAGTACCTGGGGCCTCTATTACGATAAGCGGCTAGTATGGAAGGATCAGGGAGTCACCTCCACCAAAAAAAAGCCAACTAACTCCTCGGCAAGTTATACCGCCTCCTAAACAAGTCCAGTAAATTGTCAACACACAAGTTGACAATTTACAAAATGATCATCAGAGCCAGCCTTACCTATTTCACTCGGACATGGTGGGAAAAAAAATCCCTTAAGTTTATAGAAGATGAATACTAGTCTAATCTTGCAATTCCTTCGAATTAATACTGCGCATCCTCGAGATAACGGCATATGAAAAATAAGCGCGGCAAAATCTCTCTAATATCTTAAGACACAGATTTATACTCATGTGTAGATCATCTCATGTTAATTTGCCAATAAACGATATTAGATTGAGAGGTAATAACAAAATGTATCATCCTGTTTAAAAGACTAAACTATTTTTATTTAAGTTTCCCTACCATAACTGTAACTCTCCTTTTGATTCCTCCCTTATCAACTTCTTGAGCTTGAACAACATACTCCACATCCCGCCTTCTTCTTCTTAATGTTTTTTCGTTCCCATTCTGGAACTCGTCCGGTAATAAAAGTAGGTTCTCGGGTTCATCTACAACAGCAGTCTTCAAGTCAAGGCGTAAAGGATTCACTACTCCTTCGGCAACCGTGCAAAATCCAGTAGCGCCACCTACAAATTGCAATTAATTAAAATAATATAAGATATACAGGGTATTATGAACATAGTTTAATATATTAGAAACTTGCCAAGTGAGAGTCGGATTTGCGCAATTAATGTTCCCTACGTCGAGTGCTTTTAGAATAAAAATTTTTGTTACGGAGGTATATAATGATCAATGACTTCACAAAACACGCCCCAAATTAAAAAACACTGATGACCTTGAATTTTTTTTTATATAACAGATAAATTATTAAAGGTAGTGCCCTCGTTAACAATTTTCGTTCAATCTACACCCTGTGGAGAATATTTCAAAATGTTTCAAAATTTTTTGATCAGTATTTTTCGAGATACGGGGAGGGACAGCGGTTTTTCGCAATTTTTTTAAAAAAAATAGAACGAAAAGTATGCGCAAGTATTACATTATATATAGTTTTGAACTTGCATTTTTACAAGTTTCATTTGACACCTCACTCGATGACCTGGTAAAAAAAAAATGTTTATCTCCGATTTGACCTCCCAAAACAAAATTTAACTTTCAAAACTACATGGCTCTGATGAGGCCATCAATTCCTATATTAGTATGAACTTTGTATGTCAAATAGTTTCGGAGAAAATCGAGTGTGACAAACGGACAGACAGGCACCGAAGTGATCTTATACGGAATACTAAAATGGCTAATGTTTATACCAAAAGAGATTAGAGAAAAAACCGGCTCTTTTAGTCATCCTCCCCCCCCCACTGATAAACTTATTAAAAGCATTTAAGGGAATTTTCAACAAATAAATGGAGTCGGTCATTTGAGGAAATATAATAAGCACATCGCTATTGCATTCAAACTAGTTTTGACAACAGAGCAGCAGGTGGCCATTCCGTATTTCAGTGTTCTTCGCTGCATTGCGAGATAACTTCTTGCACAGAACAGGGTTTCAATTTACTCCCCTATTTTCTATTTGTCCTTACCGCATCTCATTGGAATTTTAACTAGATGATTTGGCGGGAAATGATTTCATGAACTTAATCTAAGTGAAAATCTAAGGATTGGCCTCCTTAGGCTCAAGACCAGTCAGTACAACAAGTTACTGTGAACTCATATTTTTTAGTCAAACGAAAGCTTGTGAAAATACGAGTTCAAAAATATATATAATGTAATATTTGCGCACAGTTTTCATTGTATTATTTTTAAAAAATGGCCAAAAACTCCTGTCCCCCCCCGATCTTGAAAAGTACTGATCAAAAAATTTTGAAAAAAATTCTGGAATAGTCTTCATAAAGTGTACTTTGAGTGAGAATTGTGTATTACGTGTGATAATTTATCTGGTATAAAAAAAACTATATGACCGACAAAATTTTGAAGATTTATTTCGTTGAACGTTGTGAATTGAACCAGGACTAATAGCTACTGCTTTAAGCATTAGGTACCGAGACAAAATAATTTTATTTTATTTGTTTATAATTACCTAAACAAATATTTAGGTAGTAAGTATTTGTTTTAAACTTTTACCACTAGATTCTAGATTGCGTTAGATTGATTTATTGGTTATTAGGTAGCTAAGATGCTACAACTATATACATTACTGACTAAAAAAAAAAAATGTGAAAATACATATTGGTTCTCAAGATGTCAGAAATTTTTTGTCTTATTCTGGTTGGCCTGATTAGCCTGCCGAGTGAGTATCTGACTAAACATGTTTGTAATCTGGGCTCTTAATTCTTTTATTGAAAACTCATTTGAGCTGTGTTTTGTGAAGTCACTGATCATTGTATAGCCCTATAATAAAAATTTTCAATGTAAAGGCAATCATATTACGAAACACTAACTGCGCAAGTCCAATTTGCACTTGACCGATTTTTTATATTACGATCTTATCACATTCCAGCCTTTGGGATTAATTTCTTATTCCCACTATTCTTTATCAGCTATATCTATGTTTTAGATCTTTTCACCAGGAACTTA
>CM032455.1:105704381-105729381 GCA_019049505.1 Pachyrhynchus sulphureomaculatus | reverse complement strand
TCAATACTTCGGACATATAATGAGGGGTCCAAAGTGAATTGCTACGTCTAATTATTGAAGGCGAAATAAAGGGCAAATGATCGATCGGATGACGACAGAGTTCTTGACTGAAGGATATGAGAAGGTGATTTGGATTGCTTCGAGTGATATTTTTTGAGTAGCAGTTTCTAAAATTCGTTTAGCTACATTAATTGCCAACCTTCCTGAGGAGACGACTTCGTAAGAAGAATATACAAAATATAATATATAAACATACAAAATTAAGCGAAATTTTGCAGTCGGCGGAACAGCGAGGACATGTTTTGATAATTTTATTATTGTATTTCCTTTTATAAGCAGGTAGATACTAACTTCTTAAGAATAAGAAAGAATTTATAGCTTTAATTATGTCCTTTTTCAGGCTTTTAGTTTTATTTCTTTCTCTTTGTTAAGAATGGGCCGTGAGGTACTTCTTATATATATATATATATATATATATATATATATATATATATATATATATATATATATATATATATATATATAAGATTAGGCTATGACCAACCCTCTTATTCTTTTAGATTATGAAAATAATTGCTTCCTACGCCAGAAATCCGAGATCGTATCTAGGCTCGGGAAATATTAAAAAAATAAAATAAAATTTACGTGACAGTTGCCCATCTCGGGAAGACAATGCCAAACCACCCGTAGTATCATGCTTAGTAAAGCCCTCCCACTTTGGCCCTTCGGAACCAGCATTAAACTATAAATCTCCTTTGTCTGTGAAACGCTTAAAATGGCACTAACCACAAGTAAAAGCAAGAGGTTTACCTACGTCCGTATCAGATATGGCACTTCAGAAAGATTGTTCAAAAAAACTATTGTTTTTTTGAACAATTTTCCTTCTTATTAGAAGGAGTACTATCAAAATATAAACGATCGAACACAAGACGTTCATTAAAATCGGACCGGTAGTTTTGTAGATATTTGAAGACAAACATACAGAAAATTGGTATGTTGGTTTGGAAGCGTATATAGAGTAACACAGCATACACAAATACGAGGATTATGACATCTGATCACTATCACATACATACGTTATGAACTGAGAACCTCCTTTTTTGATCAACAACCGTTTACGCTCTCTAGAACTACAGCATACCAAAAATTATTCTATTAATGCCATGGGCATGGAAATTGAAATAACAATCACGAACGCAGCAGCAAAAGTGACATTGACAGTGAAACAGAAGAAAAACAGAGTCGGAAATAAAGAACTTATTAAAGCAGAGAAGAAAAGTCATATTCGAACATAAAAAATACCAATGAATATTATAGATTAAACAGACAAATACTACAGGAGATGAAAACAGAGAGGACTAGGAAACGAGAAAAGACGATAGAGGAAGTAATTAAGACCCATAAAACTGTGTAACTCATGACAGACAGGGAATATTGAAAATAACAGAAGAATTTAACAAAGAATTGTATGAATCTAAAACTTAACACCAACCTGATAAACAACAGCTACGGAAAGAATTATAAACGTGAGGTCTGAAGATCTATCCGATATTCAATGTTATGAAGTAGAGCAAACAATACAACAAATGTAAACAAATGATGGTCCTGGAAAAGATGGGATCATTATAGAAATGATAGAAAATGGGAGCCCTAAATAAATCGAAGTCATAACAGCTCTTTGTAATATGTGTCTACATAAAGCAGAAATTCCCAACAACTGGAACAACTCACTAGTAATACTACTTTATAAAAAGGGTGCCCATAATAAACTGGAAAACAGGGCTATCAGTCTCCTGTTTATGTTTTATAAACTCCTAACTAAAACCAATAGGTTAGCAAACAAACTGGAAGGGTATCACTCAGAAGAGGAAGCAGACTTCAGAAAGCAATGTGGAACACGAGATTACTTATTCACTATGAAACGTTCTGATAAAAAAATAAACGAATACCAAATCCCGCTCGACCTCGTCTTTGATTTTGAAAAGGCATTTGACACGATTGAACAGCACAAGGATACGAGACAGGTCTCAGTTGGAAGAGGTGTAAAACAGGGGGGCTGTCTGTCTTCGGAATTGTTTAACACAGTGCTGGAAGACCTTTTTAAGGGCTTTCAGTGGCAAAGCATGGGCATAAATGTGAACAGAAAGAAACTAAACATTTGAGATACGCAGATGATGTCGTTCTAATATAGAAATGACTTGGAGTGTATGCTGCATGACTTGAGAAGCAGAAAGAAGTGGCCTGGCAAAACAATAAGAAATTTAAATAGACAATAAAAGCCTCGACAATGTCACAGAGTATATATATATTTGGGTCAAGCATTTTTCCTTGTCAGAGATGGACAACAGGCTGAGATAAAGAGAAGATCTAAACTGAGATGGTCGGCCTTTGGGAAACTCTGTTTTATATTAAAATTATAAAGCATTGGCCAACACCTTAAGACGAAGGTGTCCAGAAAACTGAAGTTTTACTAAAACCAAACTACAGCGGATAACTGTCACTCAAAGAGCCATGGAGAAAGCAATTCTCGGTTGCATACTAATAGACAGAAGAATAAATGCATGGATCCGCCTACAAACGAAGGTTGTGGATGTCCTGCAGAAGGCAGCAAGTCTCAAGCGGAGCTGGACAGGACATATAGCGAGGGCGCACGATGGTAGGTAGACGACGGATTTGTTGCAGTGGAGACCATGGTCCTTCAAGCAAGGCTGAGACAGACCACCTAACAGATGGTCTAATGACATCGTGGATGTGGGAAGCATAAAATTGAGAACGTTGGAAGTCTATGAGGGAGGCCTTCATGCGAAGGTGGACTGCAAACGGCTGAGAAGAAGAGAATAAATAGCGTAAATGGGTTGGGCATCTTAATAAAAAAGAGATCTCTGAGATGGCTTCAAATAAATATTAAGTGGATACTAGTAGTTTCGAAAATTTAATATGCTTTCCCAATTAAAAATTTAGTATTTATGATAAATCTAGTAAATATCATATTCTTGCAAGCCTTTTTTTCTATTTTAAAATATATTTGGCCTCAAAATAGTACAATTTATAACGATTAAAGGTAAATTATGTTTTCAAAGCAAAAAAAACACAAGAAGAAGATACATAAATTATGCTGTATATTTTCGTTTCTACTTACATGCTTATCTTTTTCAGTTTTAAGTGCGATATAACTAAGCGCAGTGGTATGGAAAACAAAGAGTTTAGCTTCGTAGGCTGATTCCTTCTTGTTTGTAACATTTGCTTCCAGGATAAATTCTTGATCGACCGTATTCACGGTATATTCACCAAGTGAATTTTCTACAAGAAGAAATGTTTCAAAATAAACCATAACTACATACGAGGGTTGTATGATAGGTACCTGACCTTGACAAGAAAAAAAACATTTTTTATTTTATTTTTCAACATAGTCTCCTTTTAGCGTTTTTCTATTTTTTGTATCTCTTTTAAAAAATATGATTTCTCCAACCCTTCAAAATAGACCTTTGTTTCCTCCGATACATCTTCCTCCACCATTTTGTCCTCCTCTTGGGCTTTACCTTAGGTAAAAGATTGAAGTTTTGTGTTTTGAATAGTGAGTTTCTCAACTGTTCACCAATAAATCCACATTTGCACTCGATAAACTTTAGTCATGGATTGTAGAAAAGTTTTTAAATATCGATAATATACGTTTCTGCCAATCAACCGTGAGTGTCCCACATCATCAGCAGAACATCCAGCAAGACTGTATGATCGATATGGAACATTTAATTGTACTGCTGGTGCGCCGGCGCCCGCGGCTCTTCATTTCAGCCTTGCAACGCTTCAAGAATTTATTGCCCGCTTAAAAATCAGAAAGGCGTATGCGAAGTACAGGGATCCACAAGAAGAGGTTCAAGCTGCAGACATTGAATTCCAGGCCATACAGTCGGAAACACTATACTATCTTCGTCGAAGAAAAAGATAGTAAATAGTATCGGAGGTGAAAGAAAAAGAAGCAAGTCATAGTTGTTCAAGAGCCAAGTGGGATCTATTTTGGTTATACCACACCATAAAGCGGTTCGGGTGCAGATACTGTTCACCCTCACGATGCTGTCAGCTGTCAATTTCAATGGTTCGCTGATCAATACCAAACACACAAACGGAAATATCGCGGTCTTAGAGAGGTATCTAGATAATGTTGTACAATGTCATCTACATGGACTCGGATGGACATATGATGGACCCACTTTAAGTCCGACTTCCTAAACATACTACACATAGGTCCAAGCCTATTGAGAATGGCCCATCTGATTATAAATTACATCCTGTTGTTACTTACAATGCAGTCAAAAGTGAATTATCCGACATTCAAACAGAAATGCCAGAGGATCTGTGCGGATCAGTGTTATTGCTTGGATATAGCAACCGTATTTACTCTAGTGGTTTACCTCGAGAACTTACCCGTCAGGATCCTCGTAATATTACTAAAGCCCGCTGGATGATAACATAAAACTGAATCCTTTTTTATTCAGTTCATAGTGTCCATGTCCTCTTTCGTTTTCAATCAAGTTGCGTTCATCCTGCGTTGATGAACCTAGATACGTGTTACACATGCTTCGAAAGGCGAGGGGGATGATAACACAGTTAAAAAACATACTGTTCCCAGTCATAGAGAGTGCCTATTTGGGACATCCAGAAATGTTCTTCTGATGATGTTGGCGTATGAAAGGCGACCCGTGTGAAGGCAACCAATTAAATTGACCACCAGATGCAGAAAAAGCCACGGGAGGAAGATAGCGACTTCCGAGCTCTACCACGACATCCGCGAATACCACGTCGTAGTTGATTGGCAGAAATGTAAGTTATCACGACCACCGTTCACGGCACAGCCCACTAATGAAGATGTAAAAGCAATTGTGGAGAATAAGCTGGAGATACTTTACTTTAACGTTTATACTTGGAGACTCGAGAGAACGGCGGAGTGTTTGAGGGCACAATAGAAGGGGCTGGTTGATATGAAAAAGAATTCAGTGCTACAAAGAATACCTTGGATGCTTAAAAACCTTCGTTAAGCCCATTACTGAAGTTCAGGAAGTGCAAATATGGACCTGTTGGTGTAAAAATTCATAAATTACCATCCAACATATAAATGTCCAATCTCCCACCCAAAGCGAAGCCTAAGAAAAGGGAGAAATGGCGGAAAGTGGTAGATCGTGGAGTTGCTACCTCAAAACTAAAGTTGTTCTGGGGCAAGCCTAAATAGCGAATTTTCGAAAAACAAATTAGGGTTAAGTTGCGTATAGGAATCTTAGAAATTGCGTGATTCCAAATTCAATTTTTTTCCGGAGCACTACCCTAGTGTCTAGAATTTACTGATGATTATATCTGTTCAAAATTTTACTTGACCAGCTTTTTTTGCTACGAATATATATTAGACCTGTATATACAAAAGTTTATTCTTTAAATCTTCAAATATTTCAACTTTTTAAGTAAAACAAATATCAGTAACAAAATATTAAACTTACTTTCCATATTAGTTCCAACATCTAGTTGCAAATAACTAATACATACATCATCATCTCCGCAATCCTTCTGGAACGTAGCATCAAATTCTTTTACAGAAGTCTTATTTAAAATTGGTGTATGTGGCTTATTATCATCTTCCAGAGTGTATTTTACTTTGAACTTAATCGGAGTTAGAATGTCACTAACTCCCTCTTTTATGTAGACGACCTCATTTTGACAGTATTTTTGAGAATAACTGCTAACTACGACAGTTCTTGTATTCTCGTTGGCTCTCCTATCAACGTGTTGGGTATTTTGGAACCATATTCTTGAAACTATTTTTGTCTGTTCCTCTATGCGGTATGATACTGAGAACTTGTCGAATTTCTGAGACTTACCGACGATTGTAAAACAAGATCTCAATGAAAAGCTGAAAAAGGAAAAGCTTATGGTAGCGTACATTGTTATTGCAATTTATAACCAGATTCCGGAACATAGAAATATTTGAGTAAATGTTAACATTTTGTAACAGTAGGTACATAAACTCAATGTGCCCAAATAATTTGAAAAAAAAAAAATGATTATTTTAGCTTGTAAAGATTATTTTACTGGCTCTTACTTTTATCTATAAAAAGAAGTACTACAAACGTTCTTAAAAAATTTTAAAAACATATTAATTTTTTGTTCAGTTAATATATTTTCAAGTATTTATTGTGTAGCTACTAAAACTGAGAAAGTTTATTGTTTTAGTCAATGCTCGAGATAACAACGTCCAAATATACAACAAACGAAGTTACAGTTTATGATTAATAAAATAAACACGGTGTTTTAATTTTACTAAAATTTCGTTCTTTAGTTTATATTAGGCATAAACCAAAAAAGAATAATTGTTAACAACTACTGTGTATTCTAATACACTTAGTGCAGCGTTTCTACAATTGTTTCACTCCATTCAGAAAAAAAATCTGTTGTTTTTCTCTCAGAAAACGACGCTACAGCATCTTTCAACTCATCATCTCAGGAAAATTCTCGACTCCTGAAAAGAGGCCACATAGCACGCAATTAAGGTTATAGGGGAGGGAGGAAATATTGTAACTTATTAAAACCACAACTTTCGGTAATGGCGTGAAGTATGTAAAAATTGCTGACTCTGCGGCTGTCATGTGACATCAAAGCTTTAGTTCCCAACGACCTAGGTCTTCTATAAGTTTGGAATCGTTCTTCTCTAAACCCCTCCATTAATTGTAGTCTCATTTTAGTGTTCCGTATGGAATCACTTCGGTGTCTGTCACACCCGATTTTCTCCGAAACTATTTGATATAAAAAGTTTAAATTTGGCACCACTAATATAGGAATTGATGGCCCCATTAGAGCCGTGTAGTTTTGAAAGTTAAATTTTTGGTGTGAAAACGGAAGTGAAAAAAAAAATTATTAGGTCATCGAGTGGGGTGTCAAATGAAAGCTTGTAAAAATATGAGTTCAAAAATGTAATACTTGCGCACACTTTTCTTTGTATTATTTTTAAAAAATTGCGAAAAATCTCTGCTCCCCCTTATCTTGAAAAATACTTAAAATTTGAAAGAAATCTGGAATATTCTCTACAGGGTGTAGATTCAACGAAAGGTCGGAAAAAAAATTTGTTGAAAACTCATTTGGGGTGACTTTTGTGAAGTCTTTGATCATTTTATACCTCCGTAACAAAATATTTTATTTCAAAAGCAACCAACGTACGGAACACTAACTGCGCAAATCCGACTTGCACTTGGCCGGTTATTATTTCATATATTAAATGAGCAAAATTCATCTTATCAACTTTTCAGAAGACGACGGAGTTTTCGCCTTCTTTGGAGGTGAAGAGCCTTTATGAATCCATTTCATCGATTGCTGCTTTGTAGGAGGATATCAATAAAACACTCGTCTTTTTTGACAATTTGCGAAAAATAGGTCTCATCGTTCTCTAAAGCTGCCAAATGTTCTTAAGAAATTTCGTTCCTCGTTGATTCTTAGTGTAAGGAGCTTGAGGATTCATCGTTCAGAAACTTTTTTCATCCCTGAATCTTAGTGTATAACCTTGAACTGTAGTTCTGGATTTCAGATAATTTTAACAACCACTGAGATCTTCATTCGTCGATCTAACAGCAACAAATCCCTTACAAGCCTGATGATTTGCTTAATTTTTGCCTCAATCAGTCTGCCTGAATTGACTCTCGAGTCCCTTGAAACCATTTAAACCAAAAATTTATTTTGTGGAAATGTAGAATTAATAATATATTGAACAAAAATAAAGTCATTCATTTTATAAAAGAAAATATTTTAGACGTCCTAACTATTACTCTAGATCAAAACTATTTTGAATTTAATAAAACATTTTCACTGCCAATAACGGACTAATAATAGGAAATCCTCTTAGCTTTTTATGTGCAGAGATATTCACAGATCACCTAAAAGAACAAACATACATTTATTAACAAATTTCTGTTTTGGTATAGATACGTAAACGACATTTTAGCTTGTTTTATAGGCACAGATAGACAGTTAAACTTATTTTTTGAACATATCAATAATATCCACAAAAGAATTAAATTCACACTTGAAATAGAACAAATTAATTCAACTAATTTTCTAGACCTAACAATCTCGAAATCTAAAAATAGATTTGAATTCTCTATATATCATAAACCATTACAAACAGACACTGTAATCCATAAGAATTCATTTCACCCCTACGGTCATAAAATGGCCGCTTTTCACAGTCCAATTCATAGACTACTCAATGTTCCAATGAACGACCTGAATTTTCAAAAAGAATTAAATATCATTAAACCAATAGCAACAAATAATGGGTATGACAACAGAACAATAGACAGATTATTACATAAAAAACAATAGAAAAAAGCTGTTAATTTGGTTTACCCTTTATCAGGCTTTCACAAATTGTTTCATTAAGCTTAACTTGATGTGTAGTGGTGGTAGAAGAATCTTTTTTGGCTCTACTAAAGTTTTATTCAAAATGTTCTTCTCGTCAGGTGTTAAAGTTTTTCTTACGGGCCATTGTTTTTTGGACCAATGTTGATCTCTTGCTCTGCTGTCCCACTCACATATAAAACATGGAAATTTTGCAAATCCCTTTTGTTGACCAAGGATCATGGAGAAAACTTTTAAATCTCCACATAGCATCCAATCGTGAGCTGGATAGTTAATTTTCTGTAGAATCATGTTAAGATTTTCATAAGTTTCCTTCATATGGACTGAATGAGCAATAGGCAGTGAAGCATAAGTATTTCCATTATGCAACAGAACACCTTTTAAACTAGTTTTTGATGAGTCTATAAAAAGCCTCCAATCTTCCTTCTTGTACTCAATGCCAAATTCGTTCATTAGACTACCAATATCGTGACAGTAAACCAAATCCTCTTCCTGCTTGAAAAACTGAGCAAACTGTTGATCTTTTGTTCTATAATGGTAAATAGATGTTCCAGATTCCAATAAATGTTTTTTTTCAGCCTAGAACCACGCAATTCTACTTTTTCCTTAGTGAAACCCAAATCTCTCACTAAATCATTTAACTCAGCTTGTGTAAACAGCTGTGGTTTTAAATTTTCTAGAGAACATTGAAACTCATCATCATCCGGTCGACTTTTATTAAATTCGGGACTGGACTGTAAAACGTCATCAATAGACTGTGGTGGCTCAGGGACAGGAAGTCCTGGTCGATGGCCTACCGGCCGATTAGCTGAAGTAAAGTTAAGATAGACAATTACTTTCTTATTTTTGGAGTTATATCCAGAAACATCAACGCTGCAAAATATCAATCATTTGAATGATTTTCTTGCTCTCTCCATACCATGGGTACTGCAAAATCTAAATTCTTCTTTTCTTTCTTATACTATTTCCTAAGATTCTTGACACAAACATAACATACTTTGTGAGGAGCCCAACATTTTTCTTGATTACCGTTTTCTACACCAAAATATGCAAGGTATACTTTTTTTAGCAAGTCAGTAATGTCTCTTTGATGTTTTTTAACTACAAACTCACCACATATATAACAAAAACTGTTGGGAGAGTTTTTACAACCATGATTAGCCATACTTTGAGTGTGAATTAAAGCACATGGGTTAAACACTGCAATGTGAGGTTATATTAACTGGTAGAAAACAAACAGCTGTGACATTTATCGGAACTGCCACCTCATAACATTTGATTTTACTGTCAACCTTATAAAATTCTAAAATTTTATTGCCAACCTAATAACATTCGAATGATAAAAATAAACTTTTCACATTTTGAATATTAAAATATGATAAATTGCTGGGTGATACGACTTTTTTATTATTATTTTTGGACTCAGCACACCAAAAAACATAGGAATCAGGTGAAAGTATTAAAAAAGTTTTTTCATCGTTGGCCTGTGTTAGTGTTCCGTACGTTGATTGCTTTTATAATAAATATTTTTGGTACGGAGGTATAAAATGATCAATGACTTCACAAAACACACCCCAAATGAGTTTTCAACAAAGTCTTTTTCCGATCTTTACTGAAAACTGATGACCTTGAAATTTTTGTTTTTTTTATATACCAGACAAATTATTAAAGGTGATAATTTTCGTTCAGTACTTTTAGAGATAAAGGGCCATGTTTTAAAAATTATACAAAGAACAGTGTGCGCAAGTATTACATTATACATATTTTTGAACACTTGTTTTTACAAGCTTTCATTTGACGCCCCGCTCGATGATCTGGTTAATTTTTTTTTTCGCTTCCTATTTCACCCCCCAAAACTAATCCCTTAAGTCAAAATTTAACCTTCAAAACTACACGGCTCTGATGAGGCGATCAATTTCTATATTAGTGCTAAATTTCAACTTTCTATGTCAAATAGTTTCGGAGAAAATCAGGTGTAAGAGATGGACAGACAGACGGACAGACAGTCAAACAGACGGACAGATACTAAGTGATGTTATAGACATAATAAATCTGGGATTTATAAATTAAAATGTGGCTCCTGTCCCAAAGTTTAAATAGGTCAAACAGGTAGAACATTCAAATAAATAACATAAAAAAGCATTTGAGAATAAGACTGAAGTTTCACATTAGGCCTCTCATTTATTTTCTGAAAATCATAGTTTTGATGGAAACTTCAATATATTACGTATTAATAACAAAAATAAAAAGTTGAATTTGCTCGAATCAATGGAAATTAACAAATTAAAAGATTCCGAGGTATTGCTAAATAATCAACTAGATTTATACAACACTTCAATCTTAAATCTTAAGTTCAGGTAATTATCTTCTTATTGTACCTTCAACAAATTTTACAAAATTTTGTTAATGGTCAATATTGATATCATTTTTAGAAAATTCCGTACAATTAAGGTACGATTTAAATAATTGTACCTAAATCAGTTATTAGACAAAATAGTACAAGTTCAACTACCGTGTGAGAAAATTACTGTGTACCGAAACATGTTACGGCTGATTTGTATTGTTTTATTTATTTCACTTTAATAAATAAAATATAGTAAAAATCTGAATAACAGTTCGTCTTTTAATTTCCCAAAAATTTATCTAAAAATAGGATGGGGCGTTATCGCTAACCCCTAACTTGATTATTATGAGAAGCTTCAATGCTGTCACTCGTTTTTCTAAAGAAAAAAAATCGCAAAAAACTGTGCAACGCAACCAACTCGAAAAAAATTTCATCATAGTACTTAACACAGTATTTTCTGCATGATGTCATTTTCATGGACAGGGGGTATTTTTCAGTCTGTCTAATATTGTCTTAGGGTGTTTCCCTATACTCTGAGCATTGTTGTTTCGAGTATTTACTATGTACAGAGACATTTTTTTAAGTGTCTCACCTAATTCATTACTTTCCCATTCTACATATCAAGAAAATTCTTTCAGTACTAAAGTTAGTTTTTTATGAGGAATCCAATTATTAGACATAATGTCAGTGAAAGATGTACCTTTTCAATGCATTTTATATTCAGTAGCAGTGTACAAATTTATAGAACTTTGAGAATTAATTTGTGCATCATTTAGCTCGGGAGTGTATGTGGATAAAAAAATAGATAGATAACCTATAAGGAGTGTGAAGTAATTTTGAGGGATTTCTAAGAAAGTAACTTATATTATATCGCATCGGGGCATACTTTATTGTTTAGTATATGTTATTTTGCCAAAGGGTAAACAGCATATTTTTTTTGAATATCCACTATGTTGAATTACGTGCCCACAAAACACCATTTGAGGGAAGCGTTACCTTTGTTTAATGCAAAGAAAAGTGCTGCTAAAAGTTATCGATTGCTGTTGGAAACCTATGGTGATTATATTCCATCGATAAAAACATGTGAATATTAGTTTCAATGCTTTAAAAGTGGAGATTTTGACCTGGAAGACAAAGAAAGTCCAGGCCGGTCGAAAAAGTTTAAAGATGAAGTATTGGAGGGATTACTCGATGAAGATCCGTGCCAAATAGAAAAGGGACTTGTAGAATCATTACGAGTTGATCGCACAACCATTTCCAAGCCCTTACATGTACTGAGAATGATTCAAAAGCAATCAAATTGGGTGTCGTACGAATTGAAACTGAGAGACGTTGAAAGGCGATTTTTCACCTGTGAACAACTGCTTCAACGGCACAATCGGAACGGTTTTTTACATCTTATCGTAACTGGTGATGAAAAATGGATGCGCTACGATAATCGAAAAAGCAAAAAATCATGGGCGAAGCCCGGTGAACCATCAACATCCTCTCTCAAGCCGAATATTCATGGCTCCAAGTTTATGTTGTGTATCTAGCGGATTCAGCTGGGTGTAGTATATTATAAGCTACTCCAACTCAACGAAACTATTACTGGGGAACGTTACCGACAACAGTTGGTGTAACTGAGCCAAGCGTTGGAGGAAAATCGACCGCAATATGCCAAAAGCCACGACAAAGTGATTTTTCCACATGACAACGCTCAATCACATGTTGCATAACCTGTCAAGGAAACGCTTGAACCGCTTGGATGCACATTGCTCTTTCTGATTATCACTTGTTCCGATCGGTGAATCACGGCTTGTCTGAACAGCGCTTCCATTCTTAAGAGGGCACAAAAAATGGGTCGATTCGTGGATAGCCGCAAAAGATGAGTCGTTCTTTCAACGTGATATTCATATGCTGCCACAAAGATGGGAGAAAGTAGTGGCTATCGCTGGACAATACTTTGAATAATCAATTTGTAACATTTTTTTTATAATAATGCGATATTTTTACCGAAAAATCCCTCGATATTAATTCACACACCCAATATTACCTATTATGATACATACTGCACTGACTTAGCTGTTACTTGATGGAGATCCATAATAACTAGGAATAATAATTTTAAACAACCGTTTAAGACCACCACTTATGTTTATTATATTATTGCTGACAATTGTTTCGACACACTGTGTCTTCTTCTGAAGCACGATGTAAATTAACTAACAAAGTATGTTACAGAATATATAGTTTACTTAATTACAAGTACTAAATTCATTAACAATATTTACCTTAATACTTAGAACAAGTTCAATAAAGGATCTAATTGATCGTTGAGTAATAAACCTGAGGATTATTTCTGGTTAATTTCTACCTGCTCTAAACAATTCAGTAATTTTCCTTTCTTTCCATTATGCAAAATTTTGAAATCTTCATTGAACGTATGATTTTCATCTGTTAAATGTTTAGCGTAAAGAGATTTGTTATTTTTCATTCTATAGCTTTATTTATGTTCCTTTATTCTTTTATAAAAAGATCTGCCTGTTTGTCCTATATACGTTTTATTGCAAGTGCCACGGTATAACATAATTCGTAAACCCCCGTTTTATTTTCTTTTTTTGTTTTATTTTTATTATTTTTAATATGTCGAGCTAATGTGTTATTCGTACGGAAAGCGATGTTTACATGATTTTTATGAAGAAAGAAAATACTGTTAATGAATTTAGTACTTGTATTTAGGTAAACTATATATTCTGTAACATACTTTGTTAGTTAATTTACATCGTGCTCCACATAGTGTGTCAAAACAATTGTCAGCAATAATATAATAAACATAAGTGGTGACGTTTCCTAATAGAATCCCTTGATGGTTAAACGTTTCTAAACATTAATCAAATAATATTTTAAAGGGTATTAAGTGTAAGATGTTTATTTTAATAAGCCAAATCATTAAACCACTTTGTTATTCTAAAATTCTAAACAGCCTCGCTATATCATTTTCATTAGCTTCTAAAATAGGATATCTTTTAGGTAAGAAAATTTGAACGCGCTTCCCCAAGACTAAATTTTCATTAGTAAAGGCTTTTGCACTGAATTAATTTGGTACTAGAAGACGCGCTTGTTTCTCAAATAAAAATCGCTTACCTCTTTAATAAATACGAATAAGATGAAGAAGCGGCGTGAGTAAACAGTGAAAGTATATAGATAAAGAATTGCTTTGTTGCCACAATGGGAAAAAGCTGCTAAGATAAAAATTGCTGACGGCAGTGAAAAATTTTGGCTATCTATTTGTTTTCACACTGTCAAAAATCTTCTTCTTCTCTTTTTCTTCCTCTTTTATTAAGCCTATGGCTTGTTCCATCCAATGTCTCTTCAGTTTTCCTATGATGTGGACGTCCAGCACTCCTTTAATCTTTTAGGAGGTCTACCCGGTGGTCTTCGTGCTGCGTGTTTCCCATCTCTAGTAATTCTTACTAAGCGGTCGCCGCCCTTCCTTTAGACGTGCTCATTCTAAACCTTGCTCCTTTGTCTGATCCACCTCACTACATCCTGAGTATCGCATCTTTCTCTTATTTCTCTGCTTAGTATTTGGTCTTTTATTGTAACCCGTGCTATTGTTCCTAAAGTGCTCATCTTTGTTGATCTGAGTTTTCGTTTTCGACGTTTCCGCCCGAGTTTCAGCCGCATAAGTCATAATGGGTCGGACACAAGTTTTATATATTCGTACTTTGGATTCTGTTCTCATGAATTTGTTTTTCCATATTATATTCCTTAGACAGCTAGATATTCTTACCGCTTTGTCTGTCAAAAATCAATTAATTTGAATCAAAAGAACCTTTACAACCAACAGACATGCAACGGAACCTTTGAGACGTCATGATTCTTGGACATTTCGGATAATATTAAAGTATAAAATATGTAACCATCTTCCAATGCATATTAAAATGATCTGTGGTATTGGGACAAACTCAAAAGAACGAGTTTGATCGATGTGTAGTACCATTTTTAACTGTACGCAATATTTGAACTAATTGTGCTTTAGTCTTTAGGTGTATAGTACTAATGTGCATCTGATCTAGTCAATAAGTTTTTTTTTTAATTTGCCTTTTTAAATATGTCTTCAATTTTAATATGCTTGTTTTCAAAGGACTTTTATAATTTTTTAAAATCTAATACGGTTTTATTAATATCAGACAACTTACTTTTATGAATTATTTATTATTTATTTTGGCACAAAATTTAGTATTTACTCTGTCTCTTTAACGCATTTTATAAACTGCGCGTCTTGGTAACTTTTAATCCATGGTTTTTTTAGAGAGTGTACACAAGCACCGGAAATAGTTAACCTTAACCGTGGAAATAATACAGTATTTCTCACAAAAAAACACATCGTAATAAAATATCTATTAGAGACGAATATTAGACTAAGTAATAAAGAAACAAACACAAAAATTTGCTAGCTCAGCTTGAACACAAAAATAAATCTACTAATGAATACGGTGGATTATAATTTCACGGATTGTGAAATTCCTATCCTGTCCTGTTTACTTTAAAACACAACTGATTAAATCTCTGTTTTTAAAGCTCATCGTTTTCCATTCTTTCGTGAAAGTTTCCCACTGCTCATTGGTAATTTACCTTACCAAAGTTCTGACAGTTTTATAAAACCTTCTAGTAAAAATCCTTGCGAAAGTGCATTCACATTAATTTGTTTACTCTAAAAATAAATCTCAACCGCCAGTTCTTATACAACAGATGCCATTGTAGGGTTACTAGTTTACAAAAATTGTTCAAATTGAATTTTTCGACACTTATAGGGTAGGATATTCAGCTTAATTAAAGTAGTTTTCGTTGGAGTGTCGATTTCAGTTTGACAATATAGTTCAGCGATATTTATTTGATCTTGAAATGGAAAAATTTCTAGACTAATTTTTTTTGTCACTATGTTGAGAAGAAGTTGACTTTTCGAATGCCTGAATAATTTTCGATAACAAAATTTTTGAATGACGACCTTTCGAAAAGAAACAATGGCAGGTTACCATTCTTTAATAAATTATGATTTAAAAAATCCTGGCACTATTTAATCAATTAGTTCATTCTTGGTTTAATCTATATTTACCTTAATATAAGCTCAACTTCGTCCATGACCCGAGTGGTTAGATAAATCTTGTCTAGTCAGAGACAGACTTAACCTCTGTCTCTTCGACTTAGTTTAGGTAATCCAAAATTAAGTTCTAATTTCATTAATTTAATATTACCTGAACTAACCTATATCTGTGAGTATTTAAGATTCATCTAGCCAAACTAAAAAATTAGCTTAAAAATAAGGTTAGTTATTTGAATTAATAATTTATTGTTTAAAATTTTAAAATTTTATTTCAAATATAGTTTAGTTAGTTTAAGGTAGTTCAAATAAGTGTAAATTAAATTAATGAATTTTTTAATCCAATTGTAACTTGATTTAATTAACTTAAACCATCCTTTCTGTTGGTGAGTCTTTTAGTTGAGTGAATCTTGTTGTGGCTAGAGGTTAATAAGGATAATCCCAAATTAAACTACAATTATTTATTATTATATTCAGTAATCTCTGTCCGCGATTAGCTATGATTCACCTGACAATATTAAAAATTTAGAGTAAAATTAGTTTTTTGAAAACTTAGCGTTCAAAAAATTTGTTCGAAATTTAACCATTCGAAAATGTTGTTTTCAAAAATTATTCAGATACCCCGATTTTTCACATCCATTTATAAATAGTTTTACTTACCATGTAATTATTTTGATTGAGCGGATCAGCTACACAGCCTTTTTTGGAAGCATTCATATTGTACATATCGTCACTAGATATGTCAATTTTAATGTCAATTATGGGTCTTGTTAAAAACAAAAAGGCTCTTTCCGATTCATAAGCTCCTACTAATAAATCGGGATATCCATTATTATCCATGTCTAAACCACCACTTAAAGAGTATCCAAAGGTTTGGAACTGGCTAAAATTCATAACCTAAAATATTGAAAAGTAAATAGAGAATAGTTGAAACGAGACTGTCTTAGAGAGTCATCTTTCGTTATAAGCATCCTGCAGTTTATTATGATTATTGACATTAACTCTAAAATGTCAGTGAGGTAATCGAGTTTATGTTTTGTATATTTTGCTGTTTATGAATTACTTTTTTTCAGCATATTCTGTATGTATAACTTAGCATTAGGTTTGATATTGATAAATGGCATCCACATAGTTCTACTTTCAGATAATAGTTATTATAATATTAGAACTGAATTAAAACCAAATAAGTTTAAACGACAATAAAATTACTTATTTACTTACTACTTTTTTGTAAAGATTTACGAATGCGTTATCGCGATTTCGTAGTACAGCTACATTTTCAAACGCTTAACTAAGACTAAAACAGATTTTTGTATTTATTTTTATTGTAAAAAAGGACGTGGGTATCTTAGGTGTTATAAAAGTTGGTAAAGGACAAAATTTCAGACGTCTATTTGACTATTTAGTAAATTTATATTATGGTTCTTTGAGTGTCTGTCTCTAAAAACTGCTTAGGAAAGTGTGATTTTTCATTTTTTAAGCTGCGAATCTTGTTTTGAAATTCCGTCTTGTTTGGCCAACGTAACAGCTATTGCACTCTTGACGCTTAAGTTTATAAACTTCTTTTTTATTATGTTTATTAGTTTTATCTTTGGCATTGAATAACATATTGGATAATTTTTGAGCGGGTTTTAAAGCCATTTTTGTTCTTTCGGCTGTGAGAACTTGAGATATTTTATCCAAGATGGGACCAAACAGAGGTATGAATGTTTTTATTTCTTGGTATTCTTTTATGGATAAATTATGCTGAATGTGATTTGCTTTAGTTGGCTGCTTATTAGTGTATTAATTACTTTAGGTTGGAAGCCGTGATTGAGTGCTATATTTTTGATTGTGTCCAGTTCTTTTTTTAAATTATTTTTACTAAGAAGGATATTGAACGCTCTATGGATCATAGATCTATAGGCTACCAGTTTATGTGAGTTAGGATATATTGAGTCTGCTGTGATGGTGACATCTGAAAAGGTTGGTTTGTAGAAAATATCAAATTCTAATCTATTTTCATTCTTTGAAATTGTAATATTTAAGAAATTTAGTTTATTATATGTTTCCTTTTCCGATTAAAATTTTATGTTGAGGTGTATATTATTCAGATGATTTACAGTGGAATTTAGTTAAATATCATTTCCATGGAAACATACTAAGATGTCGTCTACATATCTAAACCAAAAGAGAATATTTTTTTGTGTGTTGATTTTTTAGAAAATTTTTTTCCAGTTCTGACATAAAAATTTCTGCTAGCAAAGGACTAACTTGAGAACTCATGACAAGACCGTCTTTTTGTTTGAAAAATTGATTATTAAATTGAAAATAGTTTCCGGTTATGCAAAATTCGAAAAGTTTCAATATATCTTGTTGTATTGTTATATTGATTGTGTGCCAATAATTTCTAAACAATCTTTATTTGGGATATTGGAGAAAATGTTGATGAAACTAGAAGGGCATTATTTGGGATGGAGATATTTTTAAGTTTATTTGTGAGGTCAATAGAATTTTTTGTGTTGTGTTTTGGATTGAATTGCGTTATTTATCTAAAGATGGTGTTGAGATGTGTTGTTAGGTTTTTTAAGGGGCTGGTGCCATACGATTTTACTGGTCCTATTGGCGAATTTTCTTTATGTATTTTAACCAAGCTGTAAAGCTTTGGTGATAAAGGATTTTGATTTGTTATTTTAAACTTTTCTCTTTTATCTACAATGCTCAGGGTTTCATTTAACTTTAGTGTGCACATTTCTTTGATTGATTTTTAAATTTAAAAAATATGTATTTCTAAGTTGAAATATAAGACACCCGAGTTTATAAGGTTTTATTATTATTGACTATTTCAAAATTTGACGTAATTATTTTATGAAGTACTACCTAGTTAAGAAAAAGCCTAATTACTTTTTTTTTAATTCAAACGTAATGTTTCGTCTCAAAAAATATTTGTAGCCCTTGGTTTTTTTTTACTATGAAAAAATTCACATGTTGTAATTTATTAGTTATTTTAGGTACATTCCGTCGTTCTTGTTTTAGGAGGTCACCTGGTGTGAGAATGCTGACAAGATTGATCACTCGTGAATAATAACTTTTTGTCCCTTAGTAGGGACATATTATTATATGCTTAAATGAAAGTTGTATTTAAATTATTATTGTAATAGATGGGAAAAATTACTTTATATAGCTTGTCCCAAGATATAAGATCCTGATTTTTGCCGTTTTAAGTGGGCAATATAAAAATTCTGACCTTTTGTTTATGATAGGTTGCAGAGATGGACTTAAAAATTTTACTCATTAATGTAAATAAATAAAATTATAAGTGTTTTTGGAGATATTTATTTATAGATGCATGTAAAAATAAATGGATAAGAAGTACAAATATACAGTTTGAATGAATGGGGTTTAAAAGAGGGGACATATTGTATAAATAAAAATATATTTTAACTTAAGCCTAATTCAGTTTCACTATCACTGTTATCAGCTGAGGTAATTATCAGTGGTTTTATATTATTTACATAAATATATGAATCTTCAGCTTTAACAACGTGCTGAATGGAATTCTTCCAGCTTTCACAAGGTATATCATTTATAACTTTTTTTACTAATTCAACCAAAGACATGCTTAAAGTAGGAGAAACATTTTGTGCCTTTATTTTTGATTTAACTTGATTCCAAATATGTTCAATTGGATTAAACACACAATAATACGGAGGAAGCCGCAAAACAGTGTGTCCCATTTTCTCTGCCATACTATCACAAACATATTTCTTTTTTAATTTATAGTCTTTCAAAACTTCCAAAAGATTACTTTTTTTATAACTAAAGTCAAAATAAATGTTATTTTCTAACATATATTCCTGTATTTCCGATTTGGTGTTGGCTGCATTAGGAAACTTATTTAGTAGGCGACTATGGTAACTTGCATTGTCCATAACTATAACACTCTGTTTGGGATCATTTGGCAAAAGGGAATTTTGAAATCAATTTTCAATAGTGGTCTGCGGTCGTGCCTTCGTGATAGTCCAAACTAGAATCTTATATGTTTTTTGCAGATAATAGTAGACAATTTGAAAGCCAGCCCTTTTCAGATCCAGCATGCAAAGGTTATTCGTTTACCTTTATTTGCAAGTGCGTTAGTCTGACATTTTGTACTGCTGTCAACGCACTCTTTTGGCACAGTGTCATGGGTATCGAACCATGTTTCGTCAATTATTAGCCAATTCTCTGATCGATATTTTTTAATTTCTTGTAAATAAGTATGTCGCAAGATTCGTAATCTTTGTGACTCCATCACTACTTGCCTTTTGTTGATATTTTGGAACGTGAATCCCATTCTTAAGAGAATTCTGTGAAGGGTTGATCGGACACAATGTATATTGGTCCCCTCCTGTACCAGTCTTAATTTTATTTTGTCTAGTGTCGGTAACAACTGCTCTTCATACATAGAATACATTTTTCTCCTGATGACGTCTTTTTCACAATCGTCTACATGATGCATTTGAAAATCTTTTCGTTTTTCCTGTTCCTGAGTGATGGTTGTCCTACAATACTCTTAATCGTAGAAATTGGAGTTTTTGTTAGTTCACTGGTTTCTTGCAAAGCGCTTTGTTTATTCAAATTTCTTTTTACCAAACCACTATTGCAATTTTCCCATTGACGCCACATACTTAAAATAGAACCGTTACGTTGTAAGTTGTAAGTAAAACTAAAAATAAAAATAATAAAAAGTATCTTTCGAATCTTAGTGAGGACCTGTTGTCATTAAGCCTATATTTTCAAATACTTAAAGTTCTCCAAACCGGGTTGCAAGGTAGTAAATATATAGGCAAAAATAGATCCAATATGATTGCAGGTACAAATGAGGGCGGTATACAAAGCAGGTCAAATAAGAATACGTTTTTCGTAATACCTGGCAACTATGCACAAAACCTTAATATGGTAGTTTATTGTCCCATTGAAAAAGCAAAAAGGCGGGATCTTATATCTTGGGATTTACTTTACCATATTTCTTTCAATCTAAAGTGTACCCTTTTAATGGATTTCAGGAGTGATCTCACAGTTGGTTGGGTTGTAAAACGGATGAGATTACAGATGTAAAGGACAGGGCTACCAACCAATCACTTAGTAACATTAGGGCTGTGTCTTTCCTGCAGAAAATTTAAATATTTGTAGCGATGTATGTGGATGGCGGTCAAGGCTGTGTATTATTCGATGATAAACCCTTTTTTTACTTTTGAGACTACAAAAATCTCGCTACGCGTTAGATTCGGGTAAGTAGGTTAAATAAGACTATTCTCTAAATTTTCACTTACTTGTGAAGGTTGCTCAATGAGTCCTTTTTCAGAACCTAAATAAATATACACAGCACCATGTCCATTTTCATAGGGGGCACCAATAGCAACATCATTATATCCATCTTTATTTATATCACCTATAGATGTCATTGCAAAACCAAATCGGGATTGTGGTTTTCCGTAAAATACAGCATCCCATGTACAGTTGTGATTATCCGGTACGCAGTTTTTAAGGTTGTAGTAAATATAAACCGCACCCCCTTTATTGTCACCATAAAAGAATGGTGCACCCACAAGTAGGTCATCAAACCTGAAAAAATAATTATACACACATATTTCATATATGGGGAGGTGTATACGAGATGTTTCCTAAACTGAGTCGCTTGTTTGCCTAAAATTATTCAAAACTTTAATTTCAATCTTGTGCAACTTCGTTGATCACCTTTTTATCTGCGTTAGCAATCTTTCAAATACAAAGATATTGTTCAGATATAAAAAAAACATTTTGATATTTTATAAGGCTACACTTAGAACTTCCTGTTCTGACAAAGGGTACGAGTATTTTCGATTAATAACAATACAGGTGGTATTATTAATACAACACACTGGTGCTTTCTTTTAACCGTTACTGGAAAGAAACATTTGCAAGGATATTCTCGCTTCCTTTTAATACATTATGTAGTTGTGTAATATTTAAAACAAGTAATCTCAGCCGCAAAAAATAATAGAGAGAGTATGTCATTCATAATATCGTTTCCCGCCAAATCAGTGGTTCATTAGAAACTAAAATGAGTGCGGTAAGGACAAATAAAAAATACTGGACTGAATTCCAAAGCTCTGTTATGCCAGAAAACTACAGTATCCCGCGGCCGTGCAGCGCCGCTAAAAATCGGAATGATCACATGTGATCTGGTAGTAAAATTTGTTGGGAATGTGTAGCCGTATTGGCACTAATATTTGTTAATGTTGATAGCAGGTTATGTGTATGTAACTTGTTAAAGTACAGATTTAGAAAATATTCAGTTGTTTCTTATAAATATGTTTTAATGTTATTTACTTAGTTCTCTGTCAGCTAAAAGTATGCTCGATAATTTTACTTCATTGAATTACAGTCTTAATAATATTGTGAAAACCTAGACAAGTCATTTAAAAAGCATGTCGTTAACAACTCTAGCTGTAAATTTATATATACTTAGGCATTTTAAAAATTGTTTATAACGTATCTGGCAAAAGGTTTGTTATTAGTAACTTTAATTGATATAATCAATTTTTCGTCGATATTACTTTACGATAAAAATCACTCGCAAAATCTAATTTTCCCGCATGCACTCTTTAAG
Source organism: Pachyrhynchus sulphureomaculatus (assembly GCA_019049505.1). Lineage (NCBI taxonomy): Eukaryota > Metazoa > Arthropoda > Insecta > Coleoptera > Curculionidae > Pachyrhynchus > Pachyrhynchus sulphureomaculatus. Next base: position 105,706,950 of record CM032455.1, on the reverse strand, counting down.
TCCACAAATAAGACAAAAATTTTAATCTCTGAATATAATTAATTGCAAATATTTTTTACTTCAGTAGAGACTAAAAGAAAGCACCAGCATGTTGCATAAATATTGAATTTCTGTTTTTCGCCGCAGAAAAATTTCTAGGAATAACATTGCCTGAGTAACATACTAAAAAACTCTAAATTTTTTAAACTTTATTATATTGGTACCGTCACAATATTGAAGCAAACACGTAAAAAATTAAATTCAAGAGGTTAGTTACCTATTACTATTTAACTCTGGTATATAAAACATTTGCTAAACTTAATGTAAAGTCTACAACTTTCCAAAAAAGTCTCAATTTCGAAAATATCTTATACTGAAACTCTTCCTAAATTTTTTTCAAACAGTATTACCATACTACGTACCCGTCGTTATTTATGTCCACCACCAGAAGCTCATAACCAAAACTGGATGCAAACTGTTCTCCCGTTATTATTAGAGGAATTCTAAGTTCTTCGTTAATAGCAACATCCTGCTTCTTTTCTAGGAAATAAACCTGGCCGATCATTTGAGATCTTGGTGCTCCGGAAACGTAGGTGTAGCTTTTTTTTGTGAAAGAAATGTCCACCACCAACGCTCATACCTTAAAATATAAAGAAATATTTAGTACTTGTTGAAGGAATAAGTGAAATAAAGTTTTCTGTTTTCACGGATAGTTTTTAAAACGAAATGACTCGATTAGAAGTATCAGTGTCAAATATCATTACTACTCTCTAACCAATATTTGACTATATTTTCGTTTTTGAATTTAAATTTTGACTGTTTTGATGGTAATTATAATTTTCCTGTTAAAAAACACGATTTGCCAAACCAAAATGTTAACATTTGATACTGCGGAGGAAGCTTGTTTTAGTGTACTGTAATCTCTATTTTAATGTAGCTCAGCTTCAACAGGATTCCAAAAAATGTCGAATTAACTTTCAGAATCAAAATGAAATCAATACCCATTTTCATGTAGTATTCATTTCACAAAGCATATTCAAATCAATTTCAGTACTCTATGGAAACGTAGAGCTCGCTTTTTTTTTGTATTTGTATAATTTTTGTAATATTAGTAACATTCTGTTTACATTTTTTGTTTCAATTTTGGTATAATGTGATTAAATTTAGGAGTTACCTAAAAAATTATGTCATATAAAAGATAAAAAAAATATGAATAAAGATACGCAATATTCAATAAGCAGGGTATAGTTACTACTACATAATACTATATATTTCAGTTATGTTCTCGGTTTGATTTCTAACAAATTTTTAAGTTGTAGACGAGACCAAAATGACTATTTGAGAAATATTTGTGAAGATATTCAACAGCAGTCGAATAACCTGAATATGAAATTCGTTTCCACGAAAATCAAACTAATTATTAAAGACTTCAAGTGTAGAACATGGGCAAGTTATGACGACAACCATCAGCTAATAATAAACATTGAATGCACTCTTGAAGTTTGGTGGGAATATTGTAGAAAGCTATATTGTGATGAGCACTTTTACGAGACTATCCCACTTAACAGCAGTGAGCTTGAAACACTGGGCGACGAAGTACTGCTGGTGATTCGTAGAATGACATGCAGTAAAGCGCCGGTGTGTTTCCATAACCGCGGAGGTGCTAAAACTGATGCCAGATAGTGGTGTGAAACTAATACATCAGATTTGCGCACTCATCTGGGAAACAGCGAAATGACCAACGGAGTGGACGATAGTGCCTCTACAAAAACAATAAATAACTACAACAACTTCCGTCTGTCGTCAATAATTACCTACGCCAGCGAAATAATGCTCTATATAATCCAAGCTCGACTCCTTCTTCATATTAGAAACCAGCTGGCTGGTGAAACAAGCCGGTTTTGATAAAGATAGAGGTACTACAAATCAAATTCTAAACGTATGAGAACTGATTGAGACGCCAAGAGAATATTATACTCCCTTGTATCGGTGCTTCGTGGATTATCGTAAGGCTTTTGATAATGTGCGTTGGGAATTACTTTGGCCGATAATGTTGGAAATGAGAATTCCAAGTCACAACAATTATATGACGATAGTTCTACCACAATTAAAATCGAGGAGCTGCTGTTGAGAAATCAGGAGGCAGGGATATGAGCTGTGGCCTCAACATTTCAATATCTACAGGAAGCACATAATGAGGCGTGTTTTGGAGAACTAGTCTTGTGGAGTGAAGCTGGGTGGCGTTAGCATAACTAACCTCTGTTTTGCTGATGATACTCTCCTAATTGCCGGGAATAAGGATGAGTTGGTGTCACTGATTGACAGATTAAAAAATATTAGCGCAGAATATGGACTCGAGATCAACACAAGCAAAACTAAAGTGATGATAGTCGACAGGGTAAATGACAACCAACCAAATGTCGAACATAGCTCTGATTTTGATGTAGTGGGCAGGATTATGGGAGTACTAATTAACAATACTGGTGACAATGAAAACGAAACCCTTAGGGGATACAATTAGGGAGAACAACAATGATAATGCAATCGAAAATTTAGAAGAGTAAAGATATCACGAGAAGACTCTCTGTAT